>VWZO01001788.1:146477-192798 GCA_013396975.1 Bucco capensis | reverse complement strand
CTGAAGGAGGGGAAATTTAGATTGGAGATTCTGAGGAAGTTCTTTCCCCAGAGAGTGGTTAGGCACTGGCACAGGTTGCCCAGAGAGGTTGTGGCTGCTCCATCCCTGGCAGTGTTCAAGGCCAGGCTGGATGCAGCCCTGGGTGAGCTGGGCTAGTGATTGGCATCTCTGCTCAGTGTGGGGAGGTTGGAACTAGATGATCTTTAGGGTCCCTTCCAACCTGCCCATTCTGGGATTCTGTGTGATTCTTTGTCCTTTGTATTTTACTCACCCATCAGTTTGCTTTCTCTGTCCTTTGTCTCCAAGGTACTTGTGGTGAAGTATCTGAGTGTTCCTGCTCATGGTGCTGGCTAAGCCAAGGATGTGGCTGCCCATGGCCAACAGCTCCCAAGCCCCACAGGTGCTGCAGGCCAAGGAGCCTTGGCCTGTGAGAGGCTTTTTGGGTACCTTGTCAGCACTGCTTGTCAAACGAGGCTGATTAAACCATGAGATGCAGACAGATACCTAATTGTTCATTTCCTAGCTCTTGGCTTAGTCTTTTCTTTTTCTGCTTTATTGCTCATTGGAAAATGATCTTTTCATTTTTTTCCCCTCCTTCCTCACTCTTTTTCTGTCAGGAACTGTTGCTTTCTTCCAAAACCACAATGAGAAACCACAGATTTTTCAACCAATTGCAGGCATCTTTATGGGAGCAGGGAAAAAAAAGACTGGATTCAATTCAAACTCCCCAGCAGAAGAGAGTTTTGCTAAGAAATGCAAGTAGCTTTATTTTCCTTGAGATAGATGACAATTCTTATGCTGACCTAAAGCCTGGGATCTAACTCTGGACAACACTCTGAATGCAATGGGAAGTTTGAGCAAGAAAGGGCAGAAGCATTAGGAGTGTGTAAGGCTCCTAGCTCTGACTCTGCTTTTCAACATGTGAGGCTAATCTTGGCTGAAACTCACCAACATTTTTTGGGTAAAGAACTTCTTTTCTACCTGGAAATGATGAAAAGACAGCTGCTGCTTCTTCCTTAACACTGATTCAGGTGTGTTTGGTTTAGAGCTAGATTTAGCTAGAACCAAACTTTCTGCCTAGTTTTGCTGCTTCTCATCCTGGCTCCTGTTTCTACCTTGGAATTTGTCCCCTCATCCCAGTGGCCTGTCTGTGTCTATCAATGGAAGGTGGTGTTTCTCTTCATTTAAAGTCCATGGATCTAGCATGCATGAGACCTTGTTATGTTCTTCCTTGAGGCCTTGTGCATCTTGGGAAAACATGGAAACACTTGAGCTTGCAAAACCTCTAGGTTGTTCTGAGTGGATGCAAGAGAAGTGCAGCAGAAATCAGGATTAATGACTGTTTAATAACTGAAAGGTAGGGGGTTGATTTCTGCCCTTGCCTTTTGAGAAATCAGGAGGAATATCTCCGGGTGAAAGTTGCCCTCAGGCCTGGGAGGACAATGGGAGCACTGGGATGTGTCCAAATGCTATTGGAAACTCAGCAGGACAAGTGCAGCCATTTCACGTCCCATTTCCCAATTGTTATGCTTCTCTCCTCTCTGCCTGATTAAGATTTTCTACAAAATGTGAAAATTGCTGTTGATTTTTTCCAGTTAGAGCTGGCAAATCACTTCTTTGAAGCTGGACAGTGCTGCAGAATGTTTGCCTGCTGAAGATGTCTTTTAATGAGCTGCTGTGATCCTTCTCTTCTTTCAGTCATGCAGGCTCAGAGCCATGTCCACCTTGGGATGGCAGTTTAGAAAGTCCTTGCTTTTCTCTGTTACAGCTTGTTGGGATTGTTCTTCAAAGTGGATGTTGATTGAGAGATGGCTCCTGAATCTTTTCAGTGCCAACTGAGAGGTCTGGATTGTAAGGGTACCAGAGCACTGGCCCAGGCTGCCCAGGAGCCTGTGGAGTCTCCTTGTGTGGAGCCATTGCAGAGCTGCCTGGACACATTGCTGTGTGAGCTGGTCTAGGTGATCCTGCTCTGGCAGGGGGGTTGCACTAGATGATCTTTCTAGGTCCCTTCCAATCCCTGACATACTGGGATACTGGGATACTGACCCCATCTTGCACTGATGCTGTGGTAGAAGAGCCAGACTAAACTCAGCGGCAGATGGGATTGGGATTTAGGAGCTGGGATCTGGAACTGGATTCAGGAACTGCTGCATCAGGATCAAAGGCAGAACCAGAACAGACAGAGTCCTCCTCAGATGCTGGCCACTGAAGAAGAGGCTTGACCCTCCTGACCCCTCAGCTTTGTATCTAATATGTATGGCTAGGCTTGGCGAAGGAAGCTCCAGGGAGGGCTCCATCCACGCTCCTCATCCACTCCTTTTCCAAGCATGCTGATAAAAAGAGGATAGCAGATAGCAACATTGAGCCTGCACTATGGATTTTTTTAGGTGAGACACAGCATGTGCAGAGCTGGACCCACCCTTTAGTCCTAAGGTTCATCTGCCAGGGCCTAGCAAGCTTGGACGCTGGCAGCCAAGTCCTTAGGATGGAGGTTTAACCTCTTAGCTGGAAGGCCTTACAGGGCTAAACGAGCTCCATCTGCCCGGGTTTGGAATCAGAGTTGTCCTTCTCCTAGGATGACTGCCAGAAGGCTAATGAGCTCATGCTACCCATGCAAGGATTCTAGGAACATGGGTATCACTCCCCACCCTTTCCCGTGGGCAATGAGTTTAATGCTCCCTCTGCTGTGGGCACAGTTATGGCACCAGGGGCCACAGGAGACCACAAGTGTGTATCTACTATGATACCTATGGAATGGAATCATTGTTGGTCAATTTAGGGTCACCTGAACTCTTTGCCCCTCCCTGCAGCTCTGGCCTTTTGCTCTGTAGCCCCCAATGTGGTACACAAGATTTAGCAGTGACCTTGGTCTGCAAACCAATCCTTGGTGCTAACTCCTGCTAGAAGCAGGCACTGTCTGTGAAAACAAGCTGTTAGTGTCAGAAAGTGCAGTTGCTCTGAAGAGGCTTGGCTGAAAAGTAAAAGCACTGAACAGAATTAGTTCTGTTCTAACTCAGACTTCTGCAGCATGAGCTGTTTCTGCCATGTGTTATTCATACCAAGGATGATGTGGGAAAAGGAGCTGAAGCATAATTAAATCCCACTGGCAATCATGCCAGTATTCCCAGTGATCCTGATGTGCGTTGGACTTGGACCCCTGGAGCAGATCTGTCATGTGCAAACAACAGTGTCAGTGAGAAAAATGTCAGTTGGAGACACTTCAGCAGTAAATGAAAGCTGATTTTTGATAACCCAAAGTCAAACATGGTATCTTGGAAACATCTGGCCACGTGCATTCATGGGATGGGGCTGAAACCCTGACAGCAAGCAGGTGATGAGACTTCAGCATCTCCAAAGCATTATTCCTCTGTCATCTCTTAGTTCTTTTCTCCTCTCTCTTGCTAGGATCCTGCTTAGTTTGTTCAGCTGAAAAGGGAGGAAAAATAGTCAAAGCTTTCAGATTATAATTACTGTTTAACTCATTTAGGTGTTCCTGAGATAGCACACATTGAGAACCCTGAAGCTCTGATTGCTTTTACAAGTCAAACTACTTAAATAAACCGTGTGAGTGTTTTAAAACTACTGACAATAATTGAAGAGGTAGGAAAATATTGATACCTTATGGTGAATTGTGCTTGCTGCATTTGTAAGGCAGGAAGCAGGAATCTCTCCTCACTGTGGGCTGAGATGCTGTGCCAGAGCATTGGGGAAGAGAAGTTTTGGCTCTGTGCTTCACTGCTTGCCAAGTTTCCTCATTCAGAGTGGAGCAGAGGATGTGGTGGCTGTAGCATCTTCTGTATTAACTGGTGAAAGAGAAAATCAGGAAATGCATGTTAATGACATAATTTGATTTAACTCACTGCTGAGGTCTGCCTCCTCTGTTTCCTTGGCAACAACCACACAGCTAGTGTCTGGCAGGGATGTGAATGGGATGTATAGGATCTGCCTGACAAGTGCACTTGAGTTTCTCTCATGTACCTTTCAAACAGCTTGTATCTAGCTTCTGTTTTAGGAACAGAACTGTGCTTCTCTGTGTCCTTCCCACACCAGAAACAAACATATGTTTGCCAATGAATAGGAGTTCTTTTCTGTTGGTGTTTGCCCTAAAGCTGAGGTGAGGAAGCTAGGTTTTCGGGTTCTCTCATAGCAGAAGGGAAGCTTTAAGCTGGTGGAGCATTTCTATTGGCACTAGTTTCAGAGGGATGCTTAAGGCAGAGCTCACCTGGATGTAGAGCAGCTGTGCTTAAAACTAGAGAGTGAGCCTGGACAGATTGGGTGGCATCTTGCAGCCCTTCCTGGGAAGAGGCCAGCAGCTGCTGTACTTAACCAGAATCCCCACTGCACAAATGTTATTCTCTGTGTGCTCTGTTCCAGAGGTTGCTTCTCATTTGTGTTGGGCACTTCTGCAGAAAGCACTGCTGCACAACTCAAGTATTTAAAGACTAGAAAAGGTTAATTCTTTTGAGCTTTCCAACCAGTATTCAACAAATTTGGAAACAGTTTCCCATCATAACCTAACATGAATGTAGTTTGTTCATTGCCAAGGGATGAGCCAGTGTCCTGACTTACTTGATTAAGCCAGTTGCTTACTTGATTTTCTCCCATTCCTGATAAAGTGAAGCTACTAAGATACATCACCTTACTTCTTGTCTGATTTAATGACACTTGCTCTTGAATCTTTGCCCTAGCTTCACCTTTTGCTTCCCAGTCCATCTGCAAAGTTTGCCCAGGTCTCCTCTTGAGGATATTTTTGTCCTCATCTCCTGCAGGGCTTTCCATTTCTCCTCTGTGGTTCACCTCCCTCCCAGCAGCACCTGTTGCTCCCTCTGCATCTGCTGCTGCCTCACAGCACTAGGCAAGCACAGCTTCCTAATGGATGCCCACTAATTCATTTCCCTCTAGAACAAAATGCTTTTTTGTAATGTTATTAACTCTGGGGATTGTTCAGGCCTGTGCTGCCCATTGTGCATGTACTTACTGTGCTTTCAGTCTGTGCAATCAGCAGGGTAGGGAAGGGATTCTTTGGCACCTTTGCTTAGTGATTAGTATTTATATAGCACTTGGAAAGCTCAGAAGGCTGTGAAGAAGGATAAGTAGTATTATTAGTACCAACAGGCTTTGCTATGCAGAGTGGAGGTTGTGCCTATTCATGGTGATAATCCCCTCTCTTTTCTATATGCCATTGTCTTTGGGATCTGCCTCTGGTTCCTCTTCCTCACATCAGGTGGTGGGGGAGAGATGCCTTTCAACATGGAATTCAACCTACAGGTTTCAGTGACTGTGCCCAGATGTGGTGGTCACTAAACTGGGTTGGAGGACTTGGATTTAGTAAGCTTTCTGCTAATCTCTCTGATTATCTATTGCTGGCCTAGGATCTGCCATTTGTTAAAACTCACTTGGCTTTCAACAGCATCTGGGGTTTGATCTTCCTGGAGCAGAGCTTTCCTGGGTCCAGGTAGTGTTTCATCTGTGCTTTTGACAAATTAATTGATGTTTATGTCACGCTCTCTAGCCTCTCCTTGGAAAGTCAGCTTTGTGGCAAAGGAGGAAATCAATAGGGTTGTTAGGCATTGGCCCAGGCTGCCCAGGAAGGTGCTGGAGTCACCAGCCCTGGAGGGGTTTAAGAAACATTTAGACACTCTACTTAGGGCCATGCTTTAGTGTCCTGGGGGTGATAGGTAGATGGTTGGACTTGATGATCTTAGAGGTCTCTTCCAAACTTCATGATTCTGTGATAGAGACACAGAGAACATCTGAATCTTTTGTTCTTGTAGTGGCTGAAGCAGAGTCAGGATGAAGTTTTCCCACTCTTTTTTTTCCAAGTTGAAAAAGCTGGGTGAGTTTTGTGTGTTTACTCCTCATCTGTACATTTCTAAAGTGGTAGGTAACTGCTAGGGTTTCACAGTATCCCAGTATGTCAGGGGTTGGCAGGGCCCTAGAAAGATCATCTAGTGCAACCCCCCTGCNCCACGCTCCTCTTAATGCATCCTAGGATGCAGAGCTCTTGGAGGAATTCGTGTGCTTGGGATTGCTCAGGTTGGCTTGGGCAGACCTTTCTGACCAGGATGCTGTGTGTTTTGACCTCTTGTTTTGGTCATGGTAAAGCTCCTCCTGATGGCTTCCCACACCCTGGAGCTCCATCTTCTGCCAAGCACCCTGCCCTGCCTCTGCCTCAGGCTGATGAGTGCTTAACCTCTCTGTGAGCACTTCAGAGCTCTGCTTTGGTGGGTGATCTACCACAGAAACCTTCAGGCTGAGGTGAGAGGTTACTTTAAGTACACACTAAGACCTCTGTTACTGCTCTTAATCTCAGCATAAAGTGGTGATAACAGCCTTACAGATCTAAATCCAGATCTCCTCTGGATTTCATTAAAACTGCCTTTGAAGCATTCTGTTTGGGTGACAGCAGTGAGACTGTCATCAGCAATTCTGTTCCTTCCAGGTTGAATAGTAGACATTGTAGTGTGGCTTCCTTGTGCGCTTCTGGGCTTGAACTCTGAGCAGGATGTCCAGGAGAGATGAGTTTTGATGGAGTCAGAGGAGCTATACATCTGCTAAGTGACTATTGTTCTCTTTTGGCAGGACCCCTTTCAGCACAAAACCAGAAGTGTGCTCAGTAGCACATTGGCATCATCAATGAGCCTTCAAAGAGTGTGCTATAACTCAGAGGAGCCAGCAGCTCTGCTCATTGCCAGCAACTGACCTTGGATATTTTTGCAGCACCCTCTTAGGTTTCCAGAGCTGATAGTGAAATTTTAGTGTGATTATAACCTTTCTGCTGCTTTACCAGCAGACAAGAAAAAGAATAGTATTTCTTTGGGAAAGGGGAGTCACAAAATGAATAGTCTGGGGAGCATGGTATCTATGTGGAGCTTATCAACATGGATTAGAGGAAGGGTTAATTCAGAGATAGCTGTGCTTCTGAGGAGCTGTTGAAGGAGGTTTTTTTGCAGAGCTCTTAAGTGTGTTCTCTGGGATAAAGGGAGGAAAGGAACTGATGACTGCAAGCAGTGAGCCAGGACTGAACCCCCAGAGAAGATATACATAAGAGCTCTTAAGTGATGCTTTGCAAGTCAGTTTATTCCCCTGTGAGACTAGAGCAGCTTTGGAAGTTCTGAGTCAGAAGTTGAAAGTGTACTTCAGTCTTGTCAGCTTGTGAAGATGGTAGCTGGAGCTATCAGACAGGAAGGTGTAGAAGAACTGCAGTACACTGCATCTTTTCTTCTGTCTGGGAAGTGTTGGTAGTTTGTTCCAACCCAGGAGATTTTCAGGTGGGGCTGTGAAGCTCTGCACAAACTGCTTGCCATACTGTGTGCCTCCCTCCCGCTCTGGCTGGCATCCTGGGGGGGCACATGCTTTGCCTAGGGCACCTGCTACCATGCTGAAAAGCAGAAAAGCCTTTGCCCCCTAGACACAGGAGATTTTTTTTTAGACTAGATGATCTTAAAGATCATCCAACCTTAATGATTCTCTGTGATTCTGCCTCCTTTTTGACCTCATTCTCTTGAAACTTCCAAGCATCAATACAATAAGGGCCACAAAAATATTAAAATAACTTAGTGGAGTGTGCCAAAGGGAGAACTAGGCCTGCAGAGGAAATGAATTGTTTATTTTTAGGAAGATGTGATGACCAAAATCAAATTATCCAACTTTTACTTACCAGTGAAAAAAAAAACCCCAGCAGTGCTGGATTGATGTTTCAATTACCTGCAGCATGTTCAGAGACTTGAGTGCAAACAGCAATTCAGAGCTGTCTACTGCCTAGAGGCTTTAATTAGCTCTAATGATAATTGCAGAGCATGCTTTGCCATTTTGGGCAACAATTACCCACCTTATGTGGGGAATCTTGTGTGGGGAAAAAGTGCTGGGGGGGAAAACCCCCTAGTATTCCAAGATATAGATGCTCATTGCTAAGTTTTAGACTTTGTTAGGCAGAGGAATATGCTTTCAGCCCAGAGAGCACTGAGAAACACACGTTGCATGCAGGCTAAGGTGAAACAGCTTGCTTTAGCATGCAGTTTTACTCTGGAAAAGCAGAACTGATGTTTTAGTGAGGGCTCTGGAGCACAAGTGTGCTGAGGAGCAGCTGAGGGAGCTGGGGTTGGTTAGTGTGGAGAAGAGGAGGCTCAGGGCAGACCTTAGCTCTCTCTACAACTCCCTGCAAGGAGGTTGCAGTGAGCTGGGGGTAGGTCTCTTCTGCAGGGTTAACAGTGAGAGGACAAGAGGAAATGGCCTCAAGTTGTACCAGAGGAGGTTTAGATTGGATATCAGGAGACATTTCTTCCCTGCAAGGGTTGTTAGGCATTGTCCCAGGCTGCCCAGGGAGGTGCTGGAGTCACCATCCCTGGAGGGGTTTTAGAAACATTTAGCTGTGGTCCTTAGGGCCATGGTTTAGTGGCGTGGGAGTGATAGGCATGGTTGGGTTTGATGATCTTAGAGGTCTCTTCCAACCTTAATGATTCTAGTTTTGTTTACCTTTCAGCATTTCAAGAATCCTTCTAAGTGGGGGCACAAAGATAGAGATTTCTTCCCTTCTGCATGTTTTGAAAACACCTGAGACTGGAATTGATCTGTATTGTTGTAAGATATCCAGGTGATTCCAATGATAAGGTTGCCTCCCATAGGATTTAGGCACCAAGCTTCCTTCAGCTAAATTGAAAAGCCCTGCCTAAATGTAGCTTGTTTTGAGAGCACAAACAGCCTCATTCTGTCCATGTTCTTAGATATATACCTATCTTTACTAACTTTGGAAGTTTTCTTGGATGCCTGTGGGACATCCACTGCTCTAGGTTCTCTGCTCTGGCAGGGGGTTGGACTAGATGATCTCCAGAGGTCCCTTCCAACCCTAACAGTCTGGGATTCTGTGAACTAATATAATTCCATCACAGTCAACCCCAGATGAGATCAGTAGCTTCTCTTCAATGTACTCCTCTTCCTTCTCATTTTCTGTGACTGCATCTGAATTAAAAGTACTGAAGCCTTGTGGTATGTTAACCTCACCATAGAAATGGAGTCCCAAGTGCTTGGAGTTCCTGTTACTCTCTTGTTGTAGGGAATTGATCTCACAAGTCACCTGTTTACAAGCATCAGTTCTTAAAGTGGGCATTTAATTTTCATTTCCAGAAGTTGGAAACTAACCCAGTGGAAGAACTTGCTCAGCATTCATCTTTGTTTGTGGTTTTTTTTCCTTCTTCTGTCACTGAACATGTTTGATGGCTTTTCTTTCAGAATGCTCTGCTTTCTACACCAAGGACTGTGAAATGATCTCTACCTGTTGCATTCCACTTTTATCATCAATCTAGAGCAGAAAGTGGAGGAAAAGTGTGGTGGTGTTTTTCTTTTTACTAGAGAAGGTTGAAAGAGAACTAGTGCCATGAAGACATAAAAAGAATCTCTCTTACAGACTCTAGTGAATGTGCAGCTCTGGGCATGGACATGTTGAAAACTAAGCTAATGGCCTTATTTCAAAAGCCACAACAACACAGCCAAAATGCTTCTAGTGTGGTTTATTTGTTTGTTTGGGTTTTGTTGTTGGTTGTGGTGGTTTGTTTCTTTCTTCCTGATGTTAGAAAACTTAGCAGATAGGCAAAATTCTTCCTAGGGAACAGTAACACTTTGCTGCAATGGATCAAAAGGGACAGCAGCATTAATTGTTTACAAACCCTAAGCTGTGCTTCCTGCTTGGAAAGGATGAAAAAGAAATGGTAATCTTCAAAGATCAGTTTAGAGGTTCTGTATTTCCTTAAGCTGAAGAGATCATGAGGTGATTTAATGAACTTTTCCCTGTCTACACTGCATCCTGGTCTTAGGTGGAATCAGCTTGACTCAAGCTGAGGGGAGGATTGCTCATTTAATTCCTATCTGCCTTATTAGTTTAGCCTTATGCCTTCAGCCTTAGGGCTCTTGCAGAGCCTGCTTCTAGTTCAGCTGGCAGTATCACACAATCCCAGACTGTTAGAGGTTGGAAGGGACCTCTGGAGCTCATCTAGTCCAACCCCCCTGCCAGAGCAGAGAACCTAGAGCAGCTTGCACAGGATGTGTCCAGTTGGGTTGGGAATCTCTCCAGAGATGGAGACTCCAGCAGCTCCCTGGGCAGCCTGGGCCAGTGCTCCAGCACCCTCAAAGGAAGAAAGTTCCTCCTGATGTTCAAATGGAACTGCCTGGGTGCTAGTATCCACCACTTGGTCTGATAGCCTTTGGGAATTTCCTGATGGGTCAGTACTAATAATTTGGATATGAGATGAGGAAGAACCAATGAAGAAAACTCTGAATTGTGCTACTATAGCAATAGTAAGTTCTGTCCTTTTGAGTTCAAAATGAGATTAAGACCCTTTTGGACACAGATAGTAGTTGCTGAGTCATTATAAGTATATTTTTGATGACTATTGCACACTGAGGCTCAAGCTGATAAAGGATTCGTGAGTCCAGTTTTGTTTTAACTCCAATCAGGCACCTGTTCTACAATAAAGGGCCTGGAAATGAATCTGAAAGCATTATACCTCCACATGGTATGTGTGTGTGCCTGAATGCATTGTCCATTTGAAGGGAAAACCCCAAACATTTAAAGCTCTGCTTTATCTTCATTCAATTGTGAATTCTCCAACACTGCTTCTTTTCCTAGAATGTTGAGGAACCTCTCTTTTACTACAACACAAAACCATATCTAGCCAGGAAGCAGGTCAAATCTAGAGAATAAAACTAGCTTTTAAGTTCTAAGTAGTGCACTTTAAAGTAGCACAGCAAGGTGAGCATTTCCCAAAGGTTATAATATATGTGGGAACTGCAATTATTCTTAGCTATTGTGTGGCAATCAGAAGTGGAGACTTGCAAAGGGCTGGGCTGCTGCTGTGCCACAGCTATTTATTTCTCTCTCCAGTTCTGCCAAGAAAAGACCATTGATTAAACCTTCAACTCTGGCACCTTGCCAGTCCACTCTCAAAGTTGTATATTCTCCTTCTTTGTTCATCTCCCAGAGTTAATTCATTTTCAAGACTCTACATTTTGCACCTTGGAGTAGATCAGACTGAATTAAGGGTGTGAAGCTTGTAGGTCCACATGGAATGGTCTTTCCAGGAAAAATCCCTGTTCATGTGCCTTCTTAACTGTCAGAGTTCAAATGTTTTCACTACTCTGTACTTTTTCCCCTCTAAAATGCCTGGGTGAGGCCTGTGTGCATGAATGGAGCCATTAGAGGAATGGGTTTTCTTTCATATGGAGCCTGGGGAGTAATGCTGGATGTTGGAGGTGTGCTTTGGACCAGGTTACAACTGGAAGGATAAGACTTTTGGGGGTTTTGCACAGAGAACAGAAAGGAAGAATCTATGTTTTTCTTGGTTTGTAGGCTCAATGGTGGTCTTGACAAAGAATGGGACAAAATGATGGCATGAAGTTTAGCAGCAAATCAAAAGTGAGGGGAGGGGGAAAAAGAAAGTGCTCTATTTCTAATCTTAAAGCAATTCCATGACACCTTTCTGTGCAATAACCTCAGTATCTGTGCTGTTGATCAGAACAGAATCTCATAATGTAGCCCAGGCAAAGAGTGCAGCTTCTCTTAGGGCCCTGCAGGCACTGTCTGCTTTATCATTGAGCACTCCTGCCTGCTTCTGCAAATGAACAGGGTTAGGACTGATCACCACTGGGTAACCCTGGGGGACTGCAGAAACATGCCTACGTCTAGTGCTCCCCTGATCAGCAGAGCTATGAATAGCGCTGGATTGAACTTCAGATCCTGGCCTTGAATCTACATTCAAGTGCATGTTAGCACTCCTCTCATGTAGTCCTAGCATGAGGTTGAACCCCAATGTGTGCGCTCAGGCAGCACGGAAGGCCAATGGCATCTTGGCCTGGATCAAGAATAGTGTGACCAGCAGGACTAGGGATGTGATCCTCCCCCTGTACTCTGCACTGGTGAGGCCTCACCTTGAGTACTGTGTCCAGTTCTGGGCCCCTCACTTCAAGAAGGATGTTGAGGTGCTGGAGAGGGTCCAGAGGAGAGCAACAAGACTGGGGAAGGGGCTGGAGGGGAAGCCATATGAGGAAAGGCTGAGGCAACTGGGACTGTTTAGCCTGGAGAGGAGGAGACTCAGGGGTGACCTTATTGCCCTCTACAACTACCTGAAGGGAAGCTGTAGTCAGGTAGGGGTTGGGCTCTTTTCCATGGCAGCTAGTGACAGGACAAGAGGCCATGGCTTGAAGCTGCAGCAGGGGAGGGTTAGACTGGACATTAGGAAGCACTTCCTCACACAGAGGGTGATTGGGCTCTGGAATAGGCTGCCCAGGGATGTGGTGGAGTCACCATCCCTGGAGGGGTTTAAGAAAAGATTGGCTGTTGCACTGAGTGGCATGGTTTAGATGTTGTGGTGTATTGGGTCATAGGCTGCACTTGATGATCCTGGGGGTCTTTTCCAGCCTTGGTGATTCTGTGATTCTGTGTTCCCCAATCATCTGCTTTGCTGTTACCATCTAAGAAGGCTGGGAAACAGCCAGGAACAAAGCTCATTTCTTTTTCTTACTTTCTAACAAGATCTGCAGCTGCTTGTTTTAATAATTGTTCCTTCTTGAGGTCTAATTGAGTCTACCATCGCAGACTCTCCTGGGTTCAGCCTCTGCCTCTGAGAGTTTCAGTGTTGTTGCCATTGCAGTCTATGTCCCAGTTTCTTCTGGCTTTCTCCTTCTCTCTGAGCAGAAGAGCTTTTACAGTCCCAACTTGACTTCTCTGGCTTCATCACCCTCCCCAGGTCTGTCTCCCCAGCCCTAGGCATGAGCTTGAGTATCAGTTGTATCTACTGGGATGCAGAAGCCTCCCAGTATGGTTTCTTTGCCATGCTGGGTTGCTGGGCATTTACCTTGGTGGGTGACAGGAGGACTGGCTGGATAGCTGTTCCCAAGAGGGTTGTGATTAATGGAGTGAAATCTAGGTGGCTGCCAGTCCCCAGTGGTGTCCCTCAGGGCTCAGTTTTGGGGCCAGTCTTGTTTGGCATCTTTATTGATGTCCTGGGTGTGGGGATCGAGAGCACCCTCAGTAAGTTTGCAGGTGACACCAAATTATGTATTCCTGGCTTGGATCAGGAAGAAGGGAGGTTATGGTGCCCTTGTACTCAGCACTTGTGAGGCCTCAGCTGGAGTACTGTGTTCAGTTCTGGGCCCCTCAGGATAGGAAGGACATTGAGATGCTGGAGCATGTCCAGAGGAGAGCTACCAAGCTTGTGAGGGGTTTAGAGGACAAGCCATGTGAGGAGAGGCTGAGGGAGCTGGGCATGTTTAGTTTGGAGAAGAGGAGGCTGAGAGGGGACCTCATTGCCCTCTACAACTCCCTGAAAGGAGGTTGTAGAGAGGTGGGGGTTGGCCTCTTCTCCTTAGGAACTAATGACAGAAGCAGAGGGAATGGTCTGAAGTTGAGACAGGGTGGGGTTAGATTGGATATTAGGAAGAAATTCTTTAGAGAAAGAGTGGTGAGGCACTGGCACAGCCTTCCCAGGGAGGTGCTTGAGTCTCCATCCCTGGAGGTGTTTAAGAGACGTGGAGATATGGTGCTCCAGGACATGCTCTGCTGAGGGCAGGGCTTGGGTGGTTTGTTTTTGTTTGGTTGGTTTTTTGGTGTGTTTTTTGGTTGTTGTTGGACTTGGTGATCTGAGAGGTCATTTCCAGCCATGAATGTTCTGTATGATTCTGTGATTCTATGACTTTTTCTGCTAGTCTTGTTTTCTGGCTGGGCGTGTGCAGCCACTGCTCTCAAATGGTCCTGATGTTGCCTTGGCTCTGACTCCAATGACAATAACAAGCCCTTTGTGGATGGGAGTCAGGCAGAACATAGATTTCATTTCCTGTTGCTCAGCATTTTTTGTGGGTGCAGTAAGTCCTCTTTGCCTTATGAGAATCTGGGTTTGGATCAGGATCAGATGTTGGCATCTGCCTGCTTCAGTCATTTGGAAAGCTTGCAATCTGTGTTGTGTCACACTCATTTTGCCTATTTGCCCTCATAGCAGGAAAACTAGATGGGTAGCAGCACAATAAACATCTCAAAACAAGGTCCTAGGTTTGTGCTAGAAGAATATATATAAACTGTGAAAGAAATGAAGAGTAACAGACTGGATGGGAGTTGGTCAAAGTGCCTTTATTGGTAGCTGTTGAGGAACATAGAGGACAATGTTGCCAGATCTCTGTATAAACTCTCCTGAACTAGGCTGCCATGATATAATTTGTCTTGTCACTTCTTGTGCTAATCATGAAGAATGGGGACAGTCAAAACCAGGGGTGACACTGGTACTTTGGACAATTTTATTGAGATGTATGTGGAACAAGGAAACTGAAGCCTGCAGTGAGGAGAGGGTAAGTGCTGGAATAAAGATTGTTCTGCTGCCCTGCCCCTGCTCAGCTCTCCTTGCTCACAGCTCTGCTGGGCAGCATTGCCCAGCTTGTTCTTGCTCACAGGTTTTGGAGGCTGTTAAATGGATGCTTCTGGCAGAGCCTAGCAACCAGGTTAAGCAAAGCCTTACTCAGGCTGGCTCTTGCCTGAGCTTGTCTGACCTGCTGTTTATCGTGCACAAAGGACTTCCAAGTGTAAGCCATTGATTGCACAGACAACAAGTGACTAGTGGTGTGCCCCAGGGGTCAGTGCTGGGTCCAGGACTGTTCAGTATATTCATTAATGATTTGGATGAAGGGGTAGAGTGTTCCCTCAGCAAGTTTGCAGATGATCCCAAGCTTGGAGGAATGGCTGGCACACCAGGAGCTGTGCTGCCATCCAGAGTGACCTGGACAGGCTAGAGACATGGGCAGAGAGAGACTTGATGAAATTTAACAAGGATAAATGTGAAGTACTGCATCTGGGAAGGAACAACCCCGTGGATCAGTACAGACTGGGAACTGATGTGTTGGAGAACAGCCCTGGGGAAAAAGCTCTAGGAGTGCTGGTGGCTAGGAGGATGCCCATGAGGCAGCAATGTGCCCTTGTGGCCAAGAGGCCAATGGCATCCTAGGATGCATTAAGAGGAGCGTGGCCAGCAGAGCCAGAGAGGTTCTTCTCCCCTCTCCTGTGCCCTGGGGAGGCCTCCCCTGGAATGCTGTGTCCAGTTGTGGGCCCCTCAGCTCCAGAAGGATAGGGAGCTGCTGGAGAGAGTCCAGCCCAGGGCCAGCAAGATCCTGAAAGGAGTGGAGCATGTGCCCTAGGAGGACAGGCTGAGAGAGCTGGGTCTCTTCAGCCTGGACAAGAGGAGACTGAGAGGAGACCTCAGCAATGCTTAGAAAGATGTGAAGGGTGAGTGTGAGGAGGAGAGAGCCAGGCTCTGCTCCATGGCATCCAATGGTAGGACAAGAGGGAATGGGAGCAAGCTGGACCACAGGAGGTTTAGTATTAACACGAGGAGGAACTTGTTTGCAGTGCAGGTGCCAGAGCACTGGCCCAGGCTGCCCAGGAGGCTGTGGAGTCTCCTTGTCTGGAGCCATTGCAGAGCTGCCTGGACACATTGCTGTGTGAGCTGGTCTAGGTGCTCCTGCTCTGGCAGGGGGGTTGCACTAGATGATCTTTCTAGGTCCCTTCCAACCCCTAACATTCTGTGATTCTGTGATACTGTGAAGTGGTTTCTGAGGTGTCTTGCATCACTGCCCTGCAAGAATGTTGTCTGCTGCTAATTGCTCTGACTCAAGGGCAAAACAAACTTGAATTCAGGAATTCATTATTGCATTATTGTACCTATGGCGTTTATTGGCCTCTCACAGGTAATTGGGTTGCTGAAAACTAAACAGGAACAAAATGATATAAATGATTTAATAACAACCAGTTTTAAAAAAATGTGGATCATTGCTGAAAACAGTGGAGCAAAAAATTCTGCACCCATTAAGGGGAATAATCGATGCAAACTCCAAAAGTACTCATCTGTTGACACAGGATCCTCTAACAGCCACAACAGATGCAGCTCTGGGTCCATGGAGACACAGATCAGATGCACACCTGGAAATAGGAAATTGTGTTGGTTTGGGCAGAAGTTTCCTAGCTCTGTTGTGATGGTTCCCCAATGCCCATCTCCATTTAGAGAATCCACCTGCAGATGTTCCTGACATGGACGTTTCCTCCCTCTTTGCTAGTTTTCTGGTTTGAGCTTGGACCACTGAAACATTTCTGTACTGGGACACAGGGAGACCTCAGTAAACTTTATGAGCATAGTGGAGCAGCTGAGCAGCCTGGATTGCCATTGCAAAGTCAGTCCCTAACTTAGGCTGCCACAGATGCCTAGCCAAGTGCTTGGGAGTTTTAACTAGAATGCAGTTGAGCTACTTGGCCTACACCAGTACAGAAATAATAGTAGTGAAGAGTTTCTGCTTCAGAGATATAGAGAATTTTGTTCTCCTTTAAAGACTTGATGACCTTTAGTTGTAGTTACTAAACACTTAATGAGAGCGTTGCAGCGTGCCAGATGCTGAGCAGTGGCTTGGTATTTGATGGTTGCCTTGGGTTTGCACAGCCAGTGCATGCTGATGTGTGTTATCCACCCTGAGGAGCAAACTGGATGGTCATATGTGCTACTAACTCTGGGTTGCAAAAGGCACAGCACAAGGACTCCTTAGGATGTAAAACCTGCAAGACATGATTCTTTCTATGCNATTTCGCCAGACTCTTTGATAGAGTTTTCCCAAAGCACTCTATGCCTTTGCTAGCCTATTGTCTATCTCTCTGTCAATCTTACCATCCGAGGAGATGAGGCTGCCTGGGGAATTAAACTGTTGGACTGATCTAAGCAAGCAACTGCTCTTGTCTGCCCTGCATTGGCCTTTTCAGCCATCAGCGCGCTTGTAAAAAGCGCTGATGAAAAGCATGGATGGAGCCCTCCCCGGATCTTTGTTTGCGAAGCCTAGCCATGAGGATGAACTCTGGGTCAGTGATTCAAGTCTGCCTCTGCTCCAATGCCAAGCTACTGGACCTGGATGGGATGTTGGCATCTGCCCTCTTCAGTAACTCGAAAACCTGCATCCTCAAACATATTCACAAATGTATTTTAGGCTGTTGGATCCCAGATTCTGATCTCCTGTTACAGGAGTGAGCTCTGGAAGTAGTAATTGGCACCAAACCTGATGGAGTTCAAGAAGGATTTGGACAGCATGCTCAGGCACATGGTGTGATTTTGGGGTTGTCCTGTGCCTAGACAGGAGTTGGACTCAATGGTTCTTGTGGGTCCCTTCCAACCCAGGATATTCTGAGTCCATGATTTTCACTTGTCCAGTGGAAATGGTGCATTTCCTGCCTTTCATTATGCCATTAACAAGCTACACATTGTCACTAATAGGCACCGGCAGTCACTTGGTCACACAAATTAAGATCTTGAAGGTCTAATATATGTAATTGTCAAATAATTCAGCTCTTGATGGTGAGGGAGGGAGGGAACCAAGCAGAAACACTGTGTCCCCTTCCAGTCCCAAAGCATTTCTCCAGAGGGTGAGAGCAGCAGGTGAGGAATGGTGTTGTTCTCCCTGCCCTGAGCCTCTGAGAGGTTTGAAACTGGACCTCACATCTGAGCTAGTTTTGCGGTGGGAGGGAAGCAAAAGCCCAGCTGTGGATAGTCCCAGATACTGGAAAATGTCAGGCTAGAGCCAAGTCATGTTTCTTGACTGATCTTTCTGAAATGCAGCAATACCTTCTGGCTTGAGACTCCTTTTTATGTCTGATTGAAACTCCATCCTCTGCTTGAGGATGGAACTCCCTAGAGACAAGTTGGTGATATCTTCATTTACTTAGATGTTGAAGAATCACTCCTTATGGTAAAACGTGCTGTTTCTTGCCAAGCAGATGTTGCACAGCTTTCTAAGAATCACTCATTTTTCTGGAGCTCCCTAGCTCCTGTATGCCCAAGGCCTGGTGGATGGCCTCTTAGTTCATTAGCACAGCATGAATCATTCCAGCAGAACCAGCTGGTTCCCTAATGCCCTGGCCCTGATAAGGTGCTGACAAACAGCAGGTGCCCCTGGATGCCAAGTGAGAGCTTTGCAAAGCTTGCCTCCCACCAGCTGGACACATGCACATTGGAATTGTTCAAGAGCTTTTGGTATTTTGGTGGATTTCTGAGCTGCAAAATGGTTCAGGTGGGAGTTTGTGGTACCATCTGGGGGAAGGGAAGAGCAGGTTTTGTTTTCTTTCATTTGAGTCCCTCCTACTTATTTTCTTAGAAATAGTGGAGGTATGTACGGCTAGGCTTGGCGAACANATCCCCAACTAGAGCAGCTTGCCCAGAGCCCTGGCAAGCCTCACCTGGAATGCCTCCAGGGATGGGAACTCAACCACCTCCCTGGGCAACCTGGGCCAGTGTTCCACCACCCTCGTGATGAGGAACTTCTTCCTAATGTCCAGTTTAAATCTACTCCTCTCCAGTTTAAAACCATTGCCCCTTGTCCTTTCACTGCAGGCCTTTGCTAAATGAAATGATATAAGCTGCTGTTATGATGGTTAGTTAGCCAGCAAGGCACAGGCATTAAAGTCAATCATTGCTCTTTTGATCCAAGCAGAGGAGTACTTACTGCATCTGATAATGGCTGTGGCAGAGCTGCAGTGGCTTGTTTCCTTCTTAGTCACTTATGGTGCTCATCCATCAAGCCTGCTAAGGTGAAATTAAAGAATAGAGTTTGTAAGCAATTTAATTAAAAAAAGAGTCAGGAAATGCATTAATGTGCCTATCACAATGGATGCTTTTATAATGCAGACAAAACCTGGTTTGATATTAATCATGAGAGGAGAGAAATCAAAGGCCAGAGAGATAGCAACAGTTTTGATTGTACAAAGAAATCTGAGAAAGCCTATAGCCCATGAGCCTGCAGGAAGGGTTGGGGAGAACGTGTTTTGTCCTAGGGTGGCACCTTGTGAAAGGGTTTGCCTTGGTGGGGAAGAACTTGGGGTGCACCTACAGAGAAGGATGGGAGGAAATGGCCTCAGGTTGCACCAGGGGAGGTTTAGATTAGATATAAGGAGAAATATCTTCCCTGCAAGGGTTGTTAAGCATTGTCCCAGGCTGCCCAGGGAGGTGCTGGAGTCACCATCCCTGCAGGGGTTTAAGAAACATCTAGATGCTCTCCTTAGGGACATGGTTCAGTGTCCTGGGGGTGATGGGTATAGTTGGATTTGATGAGCTTAGAGGTCTCTTCCAACCTTAATGATTCTGTGACAACAAAACCATAAAAAAACCAGTGGAATTTAGTGTCTCTTTGGTTTACATGAGAAACTTGCTGCTTGGAGTGAAAACCCATCCTCTTGGTTTGAAGGTAGCATTTAAAAGAAGTAGAGGGATTTGTGTACTACCTTCTCATAATACAGAATAGGCAGGAGGAGGAGGCAGATGTTTCTTTTTAGTCACTCAGATTCTTCCTAGACACTTCAAGAGTTCTGAGATTAAAAACACAGTGGATAATGTTATCAGCATTTACACATTGCTGTAATATATGCTCTGTTGTAGAAAGTGGCAGCTGTGCTACACAACTCTTCTGTTCCTGTGTGGAAAAAACACAGCTACTTGTCAGTGATGCTTCTGGGAATTTATTCCTCATGGAAGGAATTGTCTGTTAGNAGTGGCCAGGGACATCCCCAACTAGAGCAGCTTGCCCAGAGCCCTGGCAAGCCTCACCTGGAATGCCTCCAGGGATGGGAACTCAACCACCTCCCTGGGCAACCTGGGCCAGTGTTCCACCACCCTCGTGATGAGGAACTTCTTCCTAATGTCCAGTTTAAATCTACTCCTCTCCAGTTTAAAACCATTGCCCCTTGTCCTTTCACTGCAGGCCTTTGCTAAATGAAATGATATAAGCTGCTGTTATGATGGTTAGTTAGCCAGCAAGGCACAGGCATTAAAGTCAATCATTGCTCTTTTGATCCAAGCAGAGGAGTACTTACTGCATCTGATAATGGCTGTGGCAGAGCTGCAGTGGCTTGTTTCCTTCTTAGTCACTTATGGTGCTCATCCATCAAGCCTGCTAAGGTGAAATTAAAGAATAGAGTTTGTAAGCAATTTAATTAAAAAAAGAGTCAGGAAATGCATTAATGTGCCTATCACAATGGATGCTTTTATAATGCAGACAAAACCTGGTTTGATATTAATCATGAGAGGAGAGAAATCAAAGGCCAGAGAGATAGCAACAGTTTTGATTGTACAAAGAAATCTGAGAAAGCCTATAGCCCATGAGCCTGCAGGAAGGGTTGGGGAGAACGTGTTTTGTCCTAGGGTGGCACCTTGTGAAAGGGTTTGCCTTGGTGGGGAAGAACTTGGGGTGCACCTACAGAGAAGGATGGGAGGAAATGGCCTCAGGTTGCACCAGGGGAGGTTTAGATTAGATATAAGGAGAAATATCTTCCCTGCAAGGGTTGTTAAGCATTGTCCCAGGCTGCCCAGGGAGGTGCTGGAGTCACCATCCCTGCAGGGGTTTAAGAAACATCTAGATGCTCTCCTTAGGGACATGGTTCAGTGTCCTGGGGGTGATGGGTATAGTTGGATTTGATGAGCTTAGAGGTCTCTTCCAACCTTAATGATTCTGTGACAACAAAACCATAAAAAAACCAGTGGAATTTAGTGTCTCTTTGGTTTACATGAGAAACTTGCTGCTTGGAGTGAAAACCCATCCTCTTGGTTTGAAGGTAGCATTTAAAAGAAGTAGAGGGATTTGTGTACTACCTTCTCATAATACAGAATAGGCAGGAGGAGGAGGCAGATGTTTCTTTTTAGTCACTCAGATTCTTCCTAGACACTTCAAGAGTTCTGAGATTAAAAACACAGTGGATAATGTTATCAGCATTTACACATTGCTGTAATATATGCTCTGTTGTAGAAAGTGGCAGCTGTGCTACACAACTCTTCTGTTCCTGTGTGGAAAAAACACAGCTACTTGTCAGTGATGCTTCTGGGAATTTATTCCTCATGGAAGGAATTGTCTGTTAGGAATGAGCCCAGATAACCTGGATAAACTGGAAAAGGAGACAGCTTTTAGAAAATGTATTCTTAAATAGGCAGAAATTTTGATCCTATATTAAATGAATCAAAATATGGAATCTGAAATTGTAAGCAATCAGATTTCTATTTCTTTTCTCTCTCTGGAACTTTCTGGATGGTATCTCTATTACTGCTACCTTTGGGCAGTATATCCTCAGCTATCCAAAGAGACACTAATGTCCTGGTTTGGGATACATGGGAAGCATTAGCTGGGCAGATGAGACAGTGTTGTTGGTTTCTCTGACTCAAGTTAAGAGCTGGTGAAAACCTCCACTCAGGAGTTACTNCTTGGCCTGGATCAGAAATAGTGTGACCAGTACGACTAAGGAGGGTATTTTCCCCTCTGTACTCTGCACTGGTGATGCAACACTTCAAATACTGGGTTCAGTTTTGGGCCCCTCACCCCAAGAAAGACACAGAGGCATTGGAGTGTGTCCAGAGAAGGGCAAGGAGCCTAGGGAGGGCTCTGGAGAACAAGTCTTATAAGGAGTAGCTGAGGGCACTGGGGTTGGTTAGTGTGGAGAAGAGGAGGCTCAGGGCAGACCTTAGCTCTCTCTACAACTCCCTGCAAGGAGGTTGCAGTGAGCTGGGGGTAGGTCTCTTCTCCAGGGTTACCAGTGAGAGGACAAGAGGAAATGGCCTCAAGTTGCACCGGGGGGGTTTAGATTGGATATCAGGAGAAATTTCTTCCCTGCAAGGGCTGTTAGGCATTGTCCCAGGCTGCCTGGGGAGGTGCTGGAGTCACTGTGTGCAAAGAGCTGAGCCAGTGTGACCAGGCTGACATCATCTCCAGATGCACATAGTGTCTCCATATGTGTATGAGGAACACTGTGGATGTCCTCAGGTGGCACATGTGGTCTCTGTCCTGTCATTCATGGCAGTGGGAGGTGACACTTCAGTCCTGTTCCCTGACCTTTCTCCAACCCTCACTGGGCACTTCTGGCATCTCTAGACCTGTTTCTGCAGTCCTTGCCTGTCCCCAGCTTGATTGTCTCCAGCTTACTTACTGCCCTTTGTAACTGGCTTCTGGCTAATTTGTTTGGTTATCTCTTCAAGTGTAATAAATGAGAAAGATGAAGGTGACTTGGCATAATTATTCTCCAGTGGGTTAATGAGGCCTTTCAACAACCACAGGATGATCAGAAGCATTAAGTCCAATTAGGAACGTGCCTAACAGTTCCAGGCAGAGATACAATTCTCTGTCTTCTGAACTGTGATGAATTTCTGCCCCTGAAGAGCTCACTGTTTGGCTTTTCTGTATTTGTGTACCTCCTAGGAGTCTAAAACCCTGGGAAAAGTCCCAAGTACTGTAAGAAAAACTGTGAGTTTTGCCTTCTTCCACCCCTAGCCCTGTGGATTGCAATTGGATCCTCCAGGAGGAGGAGGAATAGAGCAACAGCTGGGGAAGGGAAATGGAAAGAATGAAAGAAAAAGAATGAGGAATAGAGAAATTTGCAAGGCCAAAAAACCCAAAGGCATTAACAATGCAGGGCTCTGGAGGGGATGTGGAAGCAGCTGATTCATGAGTGTAGGAGGCTGAAACTTGCTCTGATGGAGTCTAGCAGATCAAGCATGGGGTTTGCTGAGGAGGTTTTGGAGAAGGCACACAACATGAAGCATAGTGTTAGAATTGTCCTTTAAATGCTGATGTAGCATGAAGAGGGTTTATTAGTCACCTAGGCTGCAGCAATTCATGGGATCTGAGCCATATAGTCTATATAGGTAGCTGGTTGGGCTTGATCTTACAGGTCTCTTCCACCCTTAATGATTCTGCAATATGGATTTACTGCAGGAGCTCTAGAGTCAGGACACTGGGGAGTCACCAAACCATGCACAAAGGGGAGAGCAAAAGATGGCTCCAGCTGTGCTCCTGTGGCTTTGCTTTGTACTCTGGTTATTGTAGCACTTCATAGCAAACCTCTCAGTGCAGCACCCAGAAGACACAGCACTTCTCACACTCCAGAAATCTGCAGGTCTCTTGACCTCTTTTTTGCTTTATTAACCCTACCCATACAATCATACTGACTGCTGTATATTGATGGCTTATAGAGTGCTTGGACATCTAGGGGCAAAAAAAAAAAAACATGGGATAGACTGAAAAACACAGGAAAAGACTGAAAAAGCCTCTGTGTACTTTATTTGCAGTGCTTACCAAGAAATGGCCCCTGAAAGTCATTATGCATTTCAGTTGATGGAGCCTACTATTGATGCAAAGGATGCACTGTCAGACATAAAATATCTTAAAAAAATAGACATCTAAGTGCCATATGAGTCTCTGATGTAAATGAGATGGAAAAGAGCAGGACTGGGAAATGCACTGGGTCACATTCTGGTAGTTTTGCACAAAGCAGATGCTGCTGGCAGTGAGGCAAGGCAGAGCTGGGAGATGGCAATGGATTTGCCAGCCAGGTATTTGTTACCAAGAAAAATCCTCTTTTCTATGTCAGGCTGGTCATGCTGAGCACATGGCTCCAGTTACTTGGTAAAATACTCCCCTGCTATGAATGTGCTAAATAAGCTGTTAGCAGTATGTGTGAAGAGAGGTCCCAAGTTGGGCATTGGGAGGTGAACCAGCAGGTCATTTGGGCAGGGAAAATGCTAGAAATGCACTCCTGGGGCAAGGACTCTTGGAAAAATAAGCCTGGGCTCCAAAGAAAATGACTGCATGGTCGTATGCCTAAAGCAAGGGCTGAGGCTGGGCTCTGCCTGCCATCTGCCTGCAGGGAGAAGGCAGAAGGCAAGGTGGAAAGCTCATGCCAAAGCCCTTTCTGCACTTCTTGGGAGAGGTAAACATGCTGATTGTGTTGTTCCAAAGAAAGGGCCAAATCCTGAGTAGGAAAGAGTGTGGACAGGCTGTGGTCCATGATCTAGGCTGCAGGTGGACTGCCAAATGCTGCTCCAAGGTGGATAAGCATTGCAAGGTTTTGCTGCTCCAAGGTGGATAAGCATTGCAAGGTTTTGCTGCTCCAAGGTGGATAATTGCAAGGCTTTGCTGCTCCAAGGTGGATAAGCATTGCAAGGTTTTGCTGCTCCAAGGTGGATAAGCATTGCAAGGCTTTGCTGCTCCAAGGTGGATAAGCATTGCAAGGTTTTGCTGCTCCAAGGTGGATAATTGCAAGGCTTAGCTGCTCCAAGGTGGATAAGCATTGCAAGGTTTTGCTGCTCCAACCCCTCTGCAGCATGGTTTTCAAGGTCCAAGGTACAAAGATGAAAGGTATCCCCAGGGTAGGTGAGGAAGGGGCACAAGCTCTCAGCTTGCATGCTAAGAATTCTATAGCAATGTAAATGTCTGTGGTCAGTGCTCTTCTATCTGCATGACTTAGAGAAGTGATGCAGGAAGCAATTGCATAGTAGAAACAACCTAGTTAAACATCAGCTACAATCAAAGCAACCCAGACACCTGAAAAGTCACTTAAGGACAAAAAAAGAGCAAGGCAAGGAGTAGAAAACAACAGGCAGGTAGAAGAAGGGAATTTAAGCAAAATGCCCAAGCAATGTTCCCTGTCAGGTGATCTCTGTGAGTCATCTTTGCTTAGCTTGCTCACTGAAACCTTTCTGCTGCAGTGACAATGCAGTTCCATCTCCATCAGTTCCTCTTGTAATTAAGCAATTTGAAAGAATCCACTTGAAAGGCCTAAACAACTCAGTTGTTCTCAGCCTGCTTTCCTCCTGGGCTGGTAGCTCATCACAAGGGTTTCAGGAGTTGCTGCCTTTGCCATGAGTTGTCTCTGACTCATATTTAATTAGAGCTTGGACAGAAGACACCGAGTCTGAGCCCAAACCACCAGTACTCAATTGAAGATTATAGTTCAGGAAGCTGTGCTTAATCAGAGCTTGGGTACAGGTGGTTATATTTTTGACAGTCTCTCTGCACTAATTATCTTCCATTAGTTGTCTTTGATCTCAATGCCTTGCACCTAATTTGTCCTGCAGGATAGCAAACAGGGTTTAGCTTGCTTTAAACTCTCCTCTCCCCTCAAATGGTTTGGCTTAATGCAAATTAAACCTGTTCTCCTTTCAATTTCCTGTATTCCTTTGCAGCTGTGATGCTGTACTTGACCCCAGTGATGCTGTATGTGTCTCAGCCCAGGCAGAGCAGACAATGGCTAGCACTGCTCTGCCTGTGTCCTGGCTGTGCCCTGCAGCAGAAGGATGCTCTGGCTCTGCATAGGTTCACCAGCACTGCTCTGCCTGTGTCCTGGCTGTGCCCTGCAGCAGAAGGATGCTCTGGCTCTGCACAGGCTCACCAGCACTGCTCTGCCTGTGTCCTGGCTGTGCCCTGCAGCAGAAGGATGCTCTGGCTCTGCACAGGCTCACCAGCACTGTTACTCTCCACACCACTGGGCAGTGGTTGGGCTCTTTCTGTAGGGACAGACATTTAACTCCATGTTCACCCAGTTTTTCTACAAAATAATAAGCTGAAGTGAGGGCTTTGGCTATGTCTTGATTTTGGCTGCTTGTATGGTGCAGGAAAAGGAGAAGGCCTTTACCCCCTGGGGAAAACCCTGGAGCTAATTTCAGATGTGCTGCATTTTCCAAGGTGAGAAATATTCTATGGAATTTCTAGTGTAATCAGAGAGCTGAGAAGATACCTGGGATCTGGTCCAATGGCACAGTTTATCTTTGTGTACTATCTGCNGGCCCACAACTGGACACAGCATTCCAGGGGAGGCCTCCCCAGGGCACAGGAGAGGGGAGAAGAACCTCTCTGGCTCTGCTGGCCACGCTCCTCTTAATGCATCCTAGGATGCCATTGGCCTCTTGGCCACAAGGGCACATTGCTGCCTCATGGGCATCCTCCTAGCCACCAGCACTCCTAGAGCTTTTTCCCCAGGGCTCTTCTCCAACAGATCAGTTCCCAGTCTGTACTGATCCATGGGCTTGTTCTTTCCCAGATGCAGTACTTTACATTTACCCTTGTTAAATTGCATTCAGTCTCTCCCTGCCCATGTCTCTAGCCTGTCCAGGTCACTCTGGATGGCAGCACAGCTCCTGGTGTGCCAGCCACTGCTCCAAGCTTGGGATCAGGAGCTATTCTGAGAGAGATGCTGTAGCTGCCAGTGCCCAGGGCCATGCAATGCTGGGCTGGGATGAGGATCTGGTGTGCACTAGCTGCTGCTTTCCCAGCACCTCCAGCTTGTGTCACATCATGGTAACTTAGAAGGTTTAATTGTTGCTTGTGGTGAGCTAATTCTGTGCTATTTGGAGCTTTGGTTATGTCATGAGTTATGACACTGTTCATCTTCCACTCTTCAAATGGCTACTAAAGTATTTTTCATCCTTTTCCATTCTTCATCTGGCAAGTCTTGAACTGGTGGGGTTCTGTTTATGCATGCCATTTCCCAGGCTGGTTTGATTCCTTGGGTCTTGGTGATGTTGTGTCAGGGCACAGAATAGTAACTGTGTTCACAGTAACCAAAATAAAAGTGACACAGGCTGTTAATCAAGAGAAGTCAACTGAGGTGAGAGCGCTGTTTCCAGCCACTTTGCATAAGCAAGATAGAAGGTTTAAATCTTGCTGCTAAACAAGATTATATGTGCCTGTGGCCTCTTCCACCACAAGAATTCTGACATTCCTGCCTGAAAATGCTGAGTCTTTTTCTCTTGCCTTCACCTAGTGAAGTCTGGCACCAAAGCTGTTGGCCAGAAAAAGTGCTTGATTCATTTTATCCAGGGCCCAAACACACGTGGCAGCCTGAGCTTAGCACACAATTTCAGCATCTGAAACTCCTGCTTTGTATCTAGTCAAGGAAGGGGAAGACAAGCACTTCCATGGGACACTTCCATCACCTGAAGAGTTAATTCTTCCCTAGTCAGACATGGCTTTCACAAAATCATTAAGGTTGGAAGAGACCTCAAACATCACCAAGTCCAACCATACCTAGCACTCCCATGCCACTAAACCATGGCGCCAAGTAGAGTGTCTAAATGTTTCTTCATCCCCTTCAGGAATGGTGACTCCAGCACCTCCTTGGGCAGCCTGAGCCAATGCCTAACAACCCTTGCATGGAAGAAATTTCTCCTGATATCCAATCTAAACCTCCCTTGGTGCAACTTGAGGCCATTTCCTCTTGTCCTCTCACTGCTAACCCTGGAGAAGAGACCTACCCCCAGCTCACTGCAACCTCCTTGCAGGGAGTTGTAGAGAGAGCTAAGGTCTGCCCTGAGCCTCCTCTTCTCCACACTAACCAACCCCAGCTCCCTCAGCTGCTCCTCAGCACACTTGTGCTCCAGAGCCCTCCCTAGGCTCCTTGCCCTTCTCTGGACACACTCCAATGTCTCTGTGTCCTTCTTGGCCTGAGGAGCCCAAAACTGACCCCAGGACTCTAGGTGAGGCCTCCCCAGTGCTGAGTACAGGAGGATGATCACTTCTCTGCTTGTGCTGCTCACACTGTTTTTGACACAGACCAAGATGCTGTTAGCTTTCTTCTCTTGAGGTGAATCTCAGTGACTGTGCTCCAAACCTGCATGCCAGAGCTTGGATCTTGGCGCTGAGCAGGGTGAATGCAATCCCTGCACAGCACACAGGTGGAAGCAGGCACAGTCTGAAAAGCCCTTGTGGTCTCCTGTGGCCCCTGGTGCCATAACTGTGCCCACAGCAGAGGGAGCATTAAACTCATTGCCCATGGGAAAGTGTGGGGAGTGATACCCATGTTCCTAGAATCCTTGGATGGGTAGGATGAGCTCATTAGCCTTCTGGCAGTCATCCTAGGAGAAGGACAACTCTGATTCCAAACCCGGGCAGATGGAGCTCGTTTAGCCCTGGAAGGCCTTCCAGCTAAGAGGTTAAACCTCCATCCTAAGGACTTGGCTGCCAGCATCCAAGCTTGCTAGGCCCTGGCAGATGAACCTTAGGACTAAAGGGTGGGTCCAGCTCTGCACATGCTGTGTCTCACCTAAAAAAAATCCATAGCTCAGGCTCGAGGGTGCTATCTGCTATCCTCTTTTTATCAGTGCTTGGAAAAGGCGCTGAGGAGGAGCATGGATGGAGCCCTCCCTGGAGCTTCGTTCGCCAAGCCTAGCCACAACGACACAGGTGGAAGCCAGAACTGAGGTGTATTAGTTGGAAGACTTGCTTAAGGTATTTTAGCTTGTCTAGAAATGAAGCTTCAGCCTGGGATATCATGTCCCTTAAGCAGGACTTCAAGAGGAAAAATACTGGATGAAAAAGAACACATAGATCTTTAAACTGTTGTTTAACTTCACAATTGTCCCAGTTGCCTCGTGCAGTTAGAAGTGTGTTTGTCATGCACATCCTCCCAGCTGAAGGGGAGTGCTCTGCAGGCTTTTTGACATTGCTGGCTGGGTTTTGAAAGCCTGCAGCTAAGTCTGCCTCAAGTTGTGCCCTGGTGACAAAATCCCCACAGCACCTGTGCACTGACCTGGCCCCGTGCTGTGTGTGAAGCATACAGGAAGACTCAGTGCTTTCCTTGGTGATGTTACAGAAAAGTGTCTAAAGAATAGAGCTGGTTGGTTTTTCCATGAAGACAAAGGGAAATTGTCAGTGGGAAACTAATACCAGTGCACTGTCCTGGCTCAGCTGTGAAGTGCATGGGAGAGTGTTTTCTCACAGCCATGTTTTGGGATGAGCTCTACTGAGCAGTGGCTGCAGAGACTTTGTCTGTTCCTTCAGGCCAAGGGGAGACTGGTTCCTGCCTCACCACCTTTTTGGGGTAGCAAGGAAAGAGGAGACTGGCTGTAATGCAGGAAGCCCCACCAAAGGATGTCCAGCCAGAATGGCTTAGGGAAAACACCAAAAGCAACAAACCCCCCAAGCCTATAGGAGTCACAGTGGCAAAATCCTGCTCTGGGCTGCAGGGACTCTCAGAAGCACATGGGTCACATAGCCCAAAGTGTTCTGTGTGTTCCTGAGGGGTATATTGCAGTGTGGCACACAGGCTGGGCTGGGATAGATGCTCACTGGATGTATCTCTGTATCTCTTTCCAGTGCATCACACATTAGCATGTTGTTGAGCAGAGCCCATCTGAACCTCTCTCCCCTCCTCCAGTGTTTCCCTTGGCACTTCTGCTACTGATCACAGCTATATCTTGTTTGACCAAGTTGTTCCTTGTCTGCTTTCTTTAGCTCTCTTCTCTTAGCCAAGTCATAAATCTGGATTTTCAGCTGATACTGTTCCCAGGGAAGCAGACAGGGAAAGTGCAGACAGGGGGTTATGACTTCTCTGAGGGATGTGGTTGAGAGGAAGAATTGGCCATTCAAGTGGAATAGATGCAAAGTAGTATTCTAAAAATAATGGACAAGTGAACCAATTTGGCAAGAAATCACTCCTTTTTAAAATACTGTCTTCATGGGAAAGCTTTTTCATCTCTACATCCTCCCCTTCTGAGATCTCAAGCTGGTCTTGGGGTTTGAATCAAGTCAGCTGTTCCATCATTTGCATTGTTTCTTTGGTTTTTTTTTTGTGGGATCGTTGCCTTTTCTAAGTTGTTTATGAGACTGAAATACAAGCAGGGATTCCACAGGGACTGTCCCCACCTGGGAGCTAAGCGATTGTACAAACAGGCCAGAGGGTTCTTGGGAATCCCACAGAGCCAGTGCAAAGGCTTGCAAAAACAAAAGCAGGCAGCATGAATGTCTCATGCACCATCTGGGCTTGGCTTCTTTGGGATCAGGGATACTGTTCAGCTCCTGTTTGTGGTGTTGGTGAGGAGCAGCCCTGGGGCCAGTGATGCAGCATTGCTATTTCCATGTGCTCCAGGGTGATCCCTGCCTCAGCCTGGGGGTTTGTTTCACACAAAGGCTGAGTAAGGAAGTTCTGGAGGGGAGATCATAGAATCATAGAATGGTTTGGGTTGGAAGTGACCTCTGGAGGTCATCTAGTCCAACCCCCCTGCACTGGGCAGGGACATCCCCAACTAGATCAGGTTGCCCAGAGCCCTGGCAAGCCTCGCCTTGAATGCCTCCAGGGATGGGAACTCAACCACCTCCCTGGGCAACCTGTTCCAGTGTTCCACCACCCTTGTGGTGAGGAACTTCTTCCTAATGTCCAATTTAAATCTCCTCCTCTCCAGTTTAAAACCATTGCCCCTTGTCCTTTNCAGTACAGAGCCCTGAGGGACACCACTTGTTACTGATCTCCAGCTGGACTTTGAGATAAGGGAGTTCAGTCACAGTAGGAGGCTGTTTGCTTGCCTTTTAACAAATGCTGGAAACATTTCCAAAGTAGCTTGTTGAAAGATACTAATTCCACATTGCATTTGGCTTTTCCTTTACACACGTGAATGGATTGTGTTCAATAGCAAAGGATCTGTGGACATGGCAGTGCTGGGTTAATTGTTGTCCTTGATGATCTCAAAGGCGTTTTCCAAGCTAAAGAAGTATCTTGATCAGTCATTTCAAGGGAGCATGGGTTGGATGTGATGATCTTAGAAGTGATGACCCAACCTTAATGATTCTGTGATTCTGAGAGCTCCATCTCTTACCCTGCCAGTGTCCTTTGCCACTGTGCCCAGGTCCCAGTGCTGCCCTCCCCACCCGGGCACACACTGGCTTCCTCTCTCCTCCTCTCCAGTTAGGAATTGTCTCAGGGCAGCCAGTATCAGCATCTCAGCCTGATTGAGCAGTGTCTGGACACAAGGATGCCTCATGACTGCATTGTTATACAAGTGCCCAGAATACATGCACATTATTGGACTCCTCTCATCTGTTTGGGGTAGATAAGCTACAGATCAGTGAGAGTGTCTTGTATTGATCATGCAGTGGTGTGGCCCTCTGCAGTAACTACTCAGTCTTTCACTGCAGGACTAAAAGAGGTGGAGGAAGAGGATTGTTAAATCTGCTTGGCGAATCCTTCAAAATCTTTGGACTTCATGCTACTTACTAAAAGGATATTCTNGAGCTTTGTTCGTGAAGCCTAGCCATACATTCTGACACTTGCAGCTGTAGAAACGTTGATTCCCTGTATGGGGTCTGTGCTGCCAGCAACACTGTGCTCTCAGTCTGTGAAATGAAACCTGCCAGCAGCTTTAAAGATTGCTTGAGGCTGAAGATCTCAGGGAACAGCCTTTGAGTAAATGCCCCAAAGGAACAGGGAGAGGGATCCCAGACATTTCTGCTGAGGGGGGGACTTGAATCTTTCCTCCCTACCTATGCTGAGCATGTACTAAAGAAATCTATCCTGATGTCATCATCATCATGGCTAGGCTTGGTGAACAAAGATCCTGATGTAGAATTTGGTAGAATTACCACAGACATAAACAAATGCACCTCCTTTAGCTCAGTTGCACTGAGTGATGTCTTTGTCCTTTTCTCCTTTAAATAAGTGTGAATCATGACCTGTGGTCCCTGAGCATCAAGCTGGGCTCTGGTGTGGCTGCAGGTTTAGTATTAACATGAGGAGAAACTTCTTTGTAGTGCAGGTGCCAGAGCACTGGCCCAGGCTGCCCAGGAGGCTGTGGAGTCTCCTTGTCTGGAGCCATTGCAGAGCTGCCTGGACACATTGCTGTCTGTCCAGAGCCTCTTCCAGAGGCTCTCTGCAGCTGGTGACACTCTCTCACCTGGAAACACTCTGCAAACCTTGTTGCCTTAAAGCTCTGGAGCCTCAGAAATGCTGGAGATGGGAAATTGTTATGCATGAGCAGCCAAGAAGTTGAAGGAGTCTCTGGGTATATGCAAAAAGCAATCAATGTAAATTCAGAAAGCTAAGTTGGCAAACTCTTCCAGAGTCACAGATCAAAGCCATTACTGGAGGGCTGTGATTAGCTAGCACAGTTTGATAATTGTTATCATCATCTATTAAAGCCTTTCCCTAATTCCAGTTTTCCCCCCAGAAATTCAGAACACTTGGTGCATTAAAGTCTGATCTGGTGGCAAACCACAGCTGTACAGGCTTTAGATGGCAAATGGGTGGATGTTAGGCAGAGGACTTGTGTAGGCTATGAGGTAGGGGAGAGAGGACATTGAGCAGCCCTGAATTCAGTATCCTGCAGTGGGGACAAGCACTGACCCTCACTGTCAGCCCCTGTAAGCTCCTGGCTGCTCATCTCACCTTGATTTCAAGGAGGGAAAGCTTTCCTGGCGAGCCATTGCGGTTTCAAAACTGGTCTCTGAAGTAGTCTCTGACATCCCAGTAAGGGGACCTCAGATCTGCCAGGTCCTTACAGCATATCACNCAGCTCCCTATCCTTCTGGAGCTGAGGGGCCCAGAATTGGACTCTTTCAAGTCCAAAGTGTTTGGGAATTCATTCATGTTTGTATCAGAGGTTTCCACTGATGTAGACACAACCAGTGGGTGAGGTTAGGACTAATCCAGAGTGCAAATTTGCCCCTTATCTGGTAGTTTGTATGCCTTATGGTATGTTTGCAAACCCAGGGGAGCAACGACTTTTGCCCCAAAAAGCTATTTGATGAATTTTACCACAATTGTAGTGAATTATCCATCAGCACTTTAAAATCTGATGACACTTAGCTATAACTTAAAGTGGTCCCCAAAATAACTTCTGGTTTGCAAATTGGAGCAGGCATGGCAGGAGCACATATGCAAAGCTGAGCTTGGCTCCCTGGCAGAGGAGGCACAGCCTGCTCTCTGTGTGACTTGGAGTGCTACCAGCTCCAGTTGGAAAATGAATGTCAAAAGATCTGTGGCTGATATGCAAATAAAGGAATTATCTCTAATAAGAAAAAGGGTTTTTTTACCTACTGAGAGCTGCAGTTTGTTTTGCTGCTTGGAACAGCATCATCTCCCCAAACTGCATGTGTTCTTTGGCAAGTGCTGGCCAAATCAGATAATATTGGCAATCTGTTGCTTTGAAACTCTTCTATAAGATGGCATTTGCAGAGCTGCTGTTGAAATCATAGCTGAAGGAAGTAAGCCTCATCGTTCTACTGCTCAGTATAATGTATCCGTGAAAGAAGGAGAGCAGCTGGCAGCCTGAGTGGAAATATGCTTCAGCCAGGCTCCTGAGCCCATCCTCCCTGCCTCCTGAGAAGCTTTTGGAAGTATGAGGGATTTTGAATGGGATTAGCTGGGAACTGGCAACATGATCTTTGGATCTGCCTAATAAACCCTTTCATGGTGACTTTGTCCTGGCTGGCAAGGATGATAGTGGCCATGTAAGCTGCAGCAAGTTATATCTGGAGCTGTAGGACCAGAGCATCAGCAGGGTCTGCATATTCAGCAGGGTCAGCTGAAGAGCCATCTGAACATCAGGAGGAACTTTCTTGCTTTGAGGGTGCTGGAGCACTGGCCCAGGCTGCCCAGGGAGCTGCTGGAGTCTCCATCTCTGGAGAGATTCCAAACCCAGCTGAACACATCCTGTGCAAGCTGCTCTGAGTTCTCTGCTCTGGCAGGGGGGTTGGACTAGATGATCTCCAGAGGTCCCTGCCAACCCCTAACCTTCTGTGATTCTGTGATGACCTTTACTGCCTCTTCCCTAGCTTGGGAGGCCTGTGGCAGAGGAGGGTGGGACAGTGTCACACTGCAAATTTGGTGTGCATTTCTGAGCAGTTTGTCTCTGGGCTTGTTTGTGGTTCTGCTCCTCTTCACAGCCAAGTGATGCAGCAATATCTGCTCTGCTGAGAGCTGGGCTGAGATTCACCCCATCTAATCCAACCATGTCAGGCAGACAGCTGGGGCTCTCTGGAGCCAGGGATGAGAGGCAGGCATCTCTCTCTCAAGGTACTCACCTCGGGGTTGTGTAACTCACCTTACATCCTGCAGGACCAGTGCAGACTAGACATTCTGTTTGAGGTGCTGNTGCTCCCTCTGCTGTGGGCACAGTTATGGCACCAGGGGCCACAGGAGACCTCAAGGGATTTTCAGACTGTGCCTGAGGTGCTATAAAAAAAGCTGCAAATGATGCCTTGTAAATGTGGTCATTGCCTCAGAGCTGTTTGGTATACTGGTAGCTAACACCCCTGGAAAACCACCAGACATCAGCACTGAGACCACTGTCTCCTGTTCCCCAGAAAATACTCTTCTAGTGATGTGCTCTGATGCACATGTGCTTGCTCTTCTCAGGCTTAATTTCTTGAAAGACCAGGCAAAAGCTTGAGCCTCTGAGTTAATTTTTGCACTGAGCTGTTAATGAGGTTTAAGAACTTGGTTTCTTTAGTCCCTGAGTTTGCCCTTGACTGTGGCAATGTTCAGCAGTTTGTAGAATTGCTCATTCACATAAATGCAAGTGAATAGTTTCCAAGGGAACAGGCACTGTTCAGCCTTCTCCACACTGACAAATACCATTTGTGTTAGGAATAAATGTGAAACCTGGCTGCCTGAGAGAGCCTGGGCTGGGAAAGGAGAGACTACTGACTAATGAAATAGTGTGAGGGGTAAATGCAAGATCTGTGTCAGTGCAGCCAGCAGAAAGGTCAATGTTTGGGTGAGAAGAAGGTTGATCTGAGCCCTCAGAAGCAGCATGCTTGGAGCAGGACTCCAAATCATAGGATCCTAGAATGGTTTGGGTTGGAAGGGACCTCTGGAGGTCATCTAGTCCAACCCCCCTGCAGTGGCCAGGGACATCCCCAACTAGAGCAGCTTGCCCAGAGCCCTGGCAAGCCTCACCTGCAATGCCTCCAGGGATGGGAACTCAAGCACCTCCCTGGGCAACCTGGGCCAGTGTTCCACCAGCCTTGTGATTTGAGAAGATTTGGACTTCATTTTCTGAGCGTGGGATTCAGTAAGGTGTCACAGGTTGGCTTGTCACAGAATCACAGAATCATTAATGTTGGAAGAGACCTCTAAGGTCATAGAATCATAGAATCATTGAATCATAGAATGGCCCAGGCTGGAAGGGATCTTAGAGATCATCTAGTTCCAACCTCCCCACACTGAGCAGGGATGCCAATCACTAGCCCAGCTCACCCAGGGCTGCATCCAGCCTGGCCTTGAACACTGACCCCAGGACTCTAGGTCAATTGTTGGTGATACAAGTCCAAGGACTCTAGGGGTGGCCTCTCAGTGCTGAGGACAGGAGCATGATCACAGGAGAGAGCATGCTTTTGCAGCAGGTCAGGACATGAAGGGGGAAAAGGGCCTGATGTCCTTTTAAGTCTAGAGGGAGTCTGGAGCCCATGTTGGCAATAGAAACAGTTGTGAGAGTATTGTGCTTCAGCTTTATGCTGGAGAGAATGAAACATAGCAGTGAATCCTTCTGGAGGTCTTGGTTTTTTCTTTAGGTGGTAGTGTCCATGGGAAGATACATAACCACTTAAATTCAGATCTCTTCATCCATGCTCCATCCAGGCAGCCTGAGCAGCTAGTTCCTGGTGCCCTGTGCAGCCAGCTTCATTCCTGACCTGAGCTAGCTGCAACTACTTGGCTAACCTTGTCATGAAGCCAAGCCCAGAGATGAACCTTGTCAACTTGCTTGTTCCTTGCAAGTGTTTAACCATAACCTCAATAAACCATAAAGCAGCTCATAAGAATAGGATGAACCTTGGGCTTCTCTTTGTTTGCTTGTCTGTGTGGTGGTTTATTTATTGAGGTTAAATGGAGTGTTAGTGTGTCCCAGAGACGTGGCTCAGGTCAGAGTGCAGTTAGGGGCTGTGCCTGTGTGGAGCTGTGCAGTGGGGAGGTTAGTGTGCAGCTTAGCTCTCATCTTTACAGCACCCTTGGCATTGGTGGAATTACAAAGAGAGCTGTAAATATCCAATAAACCAGAGCTGTAAATGTACAGGACCAACTCTATTGTTGCTGTATCTCTGGAGGGAAGCATCCCAGGGCTTAGCTCTCCCTCTCTGCTTTCTCTCTGCCCTCTCAGAGGATGGGCCTGAGAGCTGCTTGGCAGTTTAACTGTGATTCTCACACCTTTGCACTGTCACCTCCTGTGCTAATATCTTCCTAGCAGATGACTCACTCCTACAGTTAAGTTTTGGTAGCTCCAGGGCACCCTGTTGGGTATGTCAGGGAGAGTTTTAACCCTTTCATGGCAGGGAACGTGCCTTGAGAGCATTGGCCACCAAGCACAGAACCCTAATTTTACTGGAGGTTTTTAGGACACTGTCTTCCTCATCTTGTTAACTGTGGTCTCAGCCTCCTTCTCTGGCTGTCTGCTGTTTTAATCTTGCTCTTTTTCTCTCTCAACTCAGAACAATTTTTAGACCACAGGTCTGTCTCAGCCTTACTCCTTGCCCTGCCACTGAGTCCATCTGAGCCTGTGTGCAGCCCATGGTACTTGATAACACCTGAGAAGGCAGCCATCCCTGCTCCCAGTCCTCAAGCAGATGTAGCTGGAGTGATATCATTTTGGCTTTGCTAGTTCCAGGGATTGTTAAACTCAGAGTTGAGGAGTGAATACAGATCTGAGGACTAAAGCACATGATAGTACATCTGTTATCTAGCATCCACGTGCAATCAGGAGAAATGGTTGCATACAAGCATTGCTTAAGGAAATCTCCCTCCTCATTTAAGCAGGAGAGACAGGCAGAGGAGTAAGCTGTGGGATGTGTAACAGCAGAGGCCAGCAGAGGGATCTCCTGGTCTGCTGCTCTCCTCCTTTGGGTTCCTACTTGGTTGAGAAATCCCAGGTATGACAGAAATAAACATGCAAAGTGTTGGGACAGTGTCTGATGGTGCATCCAGGCTGTTGGAAGCATCCTGCAGATGATGCTCCCTGTCTGCTCCAGCCACCACTGCCTTGGTGCTTGGTGTGCTTGTGCTTTCTGACTTCTACTAGCAGGTCAAGCTGGGATTGATTTCCCAGTAGAAGGGAAGGGCTCTCAGAGTGTCTGTATCCTTGACCCCATTCAAGCTGGTGTGGTGCCCACATGCCATGGATGCTCTGCAAGCATGGAGAGTGAGGATCATTTCAGGAAAATGGAATTTTATTTTCCATCTCTTCTTAGCCCAGAAGAATTACAGTAACATGAGTCCTTCCGAGTGACAGCATAGCCCTCTCATGTGCTCATGGGCTGGGTACCAAGTTCCTGCTCTGGAGCCCTGGAAGGGCTGGAAATAGCAGGTGAAGGCACAGACTGTTCCCTGAGCTCTTTGTCTGCATCACAATTTTTGCAAAGGTCAGCACCGTGGTACCAAGCCCATTCCCATTCCCTCAGCTTGCTGATGGCTTCAGGGGCTGAAGCAGCACTGAGGCTCCCATCCTAGCAGGGCTGACTCACTGCTGTCATTTGAAGCTGCATCCTGCTCTTTTCCTCTGAGTTCTTTCAGACAAGAACTTAGCCATGCTCCTTGCCGCTGCTCTGTGGTTACGGAGTGACCGAGTGTGCTGCACACTCTCTGCTGATGGGGCCATGCTGGCACTCTTGGCTTTCCTGTGTGTGCCACCCTGGGCACGCTGTGCTTTTACACCCAAAAAGGGTAAAGGGTTTGCTTTGGTGTAAGAGATGCCTTGAGGAGCAGCTGGAAGTCAGCACTCTTTGTGTGAGGAGATCTCCACCATGCTTCTCAGTGCCGTGTGCCCCGAGTCCTGACCCTGACCCTGACCCCACTCACTCCTCTGCCTTCCTTGCCTTAGGAGTTGACTGCCAGCTCAGAGGTGCTGAATCTTGAATCCCAGGATGCTATTTTTCACCAGCTTTCATCATTTTCTCTCTCCTCCTTTTTTCCTGTGTTTCCTCCTGATGTCCCTTGTCCCCATGAGGAGAGACGTGGGCAGCAGCTGCCTGAGGCAGTGCTGCTGAAGCCATCCTCCTGCTGCACAGTCTTGCATTTGCCTCACACAACTCTGAATTGTCACACTGTTTACACCCTTTTCAAGACAGCCATGGTAAAGATGGTTGTAAAATGGCTCCACAAATCAGGATCACTGTGAACCAAGTGCTGTTTTCCTTTGGCAGCAGCATGACTGTTGTAGGAATGGCATGCAAGCCCTGACATTTCTCCTGAGAAGTCATCATAGAATCATAGAATCCCAGAATGGGCAGGTTGGAAGGGACCCTAAAGATCATCTAGTTCCAACCTCCCCACACTGAGCAGGGATGCCAATCACTAGACCAGGTCACCCAGGGCTGCATCCAGCCTGGCCTTGAACACTGCCAGGGATGGAGCAGCCACAACCTCTCTGGGCAACCTGTGCCAGTGCCTAACCACTCTCTGGGGAAAGAACTTCTTCATAATCTCCAATCTAAATTTCCCCTCCTTCAGCTTATAACCATTCCCCCTTGTCCATCATCAAAGAGTCTGTCTCACCCTGACATCCTGAAGACCATAGGCTGCTGAATATTTGATGCATTTTGGCACCCTGACTAGTTTGTGTCTGGTTTTTGGTATGTTTTGGCACCCTGACTAGTTTGTGTCTGGTTTTTGGTATGTTTTGGCAACCTGACTAGTTTGTGGCTGTTTTTCTGTGTGTTATCTGAACTTGAATAAAAAGACATGTGATCTCTTACCAGCAAAGGCCAGTGACAGAGCAGTAACACAATTTGTTATTTCCTAGAACTACAAAACACCTTCTATCTCTCTGAGGGCTTATCTCCCATCCAGCACCTATAATTCTTCCATCTAGTAACAAACATATCTTTGAGAGCATCCTTTCTTTTATCCTAAAACTTGTGAGTTTTAAACCCTGGAGGACAGCTTAATACTGTTCAGCAAAATCTGCACAGCTCTAGGACCACTAGGTCTGGGTTATTCAGGGTTCTCTGTGCTAGAGACACATTTAGGAATGAGAGTTGCTTAGCTGTGTGGATTTTTTTTGATTCATCTATATAAGGTAAAGAAGTAATCTGGGCCATCAGTCGGTTAGGAGGCATTTAAGTTCTTGTAGGGCTAACTAAAGTGCGTGTCACTACACACAGTGAATGATTTGACATGGGTCTGGCAGGAGTCTCAGGTTTCAGAACAGCTGAGGTTTCACTGCTCCATTTTTCTTTGGTAGCTATGCAGAGGCTTTGAGTCACCTCATCAGTGACAGTTGCAGCAAGCTGCTCTTGGGAGCTTGAAAAAAACATAGCAGGGTGGAATTTCTTAGCTGGTTCTAAACCTGTAGGCCAAACTTGCAAAGGCAAATTGCTGAACAGGGCAAAGGCAAGTGGGTCAGCAGGGATGCAGGCCCTGGGAGGGATGCTTTAGGGCAGGCCAGGACATGGGCCTGCTGCTGGTTTTTCACAGAATCACAGAAGGTTAGAGGTTGGAAGGGACCTCTGGAGATCATCTAGTCCAATCCCCCTGCCAGAGCAGGACAATCTAGAGCAGCTTGCACAGGATGTGTCCAGTTGGGTTGGGAATCTCTCCAGAGATGGAGACTCCAGCAGCTCCCTGGGCAGCCTGGGCCAGTGCTCCACCACCCTCAAAGCAAAAAAGTTCCTCCTCATGTTCAGATGAACTTGCTGGGTGCTAGTTTGTGTCCATTGCCTCTAGTCCTGTCCCTGGGCACCCCAGAACAAAGCCTGGCCCCAGCCTCCTGCCCCCCACCCTGTAAGGATTGCTAAGCATTGCTCAGCTCTCCCTCAGGCTGCTCTGCTCCAGCCTAAGCAGCCCCAGCTCTCTCAGCCTCTCCCCAGCACAGAGCTGCTCAAGTCCCCTCAGCATTTCAGTGTCCCTGCTCTGGAAACTCTCCAGAAGTTCCCTATCTCTCTTAAACAGAGGAGCCCAGATCTGAACCCAATGCTCCAGCTGTGGCCTCCCCAGGGCAGAGCAGAGGAGGAGGAGAAGCTCCCTGGCCCTGCTGGCCACACTCTTCTTGAGGAAATTTAGTGTGTTTTGCCCTGCTCTGCTGGTGCTTTTTTTAAGGCATGTTATTGATGGGTAGAAAAGGTGACAGCAAAGGTTTGCTCTGCAAGTGAGACCTCTGCAGTCAGTTTATACTCCTCTGCTCTGGAGATGTCTGCAGTGTGAGCAGCATAACATGACTCTTCTTTGAGAAAATAGTTATGGTTGTTTTATTCTTCCTGGTGCTGCCTCTGGTGTTTCTGGGTGTTTTGGCTTTGTTTTCTTCCCCTGGTAGACTGGACTATGCAAAGCAGAGCATGTCTGCAGAGTGGAAGGAGGTCTCTGAGGGATGAGCATTATGTCAATGATGATCAAGACAACCTGTGGCACAGGATGAGAAACCCTATCCCATGAGGGCCAGGAGAGCTTCACTCTTTCTGGTTGTTTTCTCTATTTCCTCCAGTGTGCCTTTCCCTATGCACTTCAATACCAGAGTTACATTTCATTTAACTCCTGACTTCCTTCTGGATGAAACTACCTTTTCTATGCTGTGAGAAGGTAATGTGTATGGCTCAAGGTGCTCCTGGACTGCTTTTTGCTCCAGACAGACTCCTAAGACCACGGAAGCACCAGCAAGTGAGTGCAATGAGCACAGCAAGCCATAAGCATGGAGCAGTCACCTTGCCTTCTGAAGCAATAGCAACCTTTACCCTTGTTGGTGGCAGGCTGTTGGCCTGGCTGCTGCATGCTTACTTTGCAAATAAAAATGTTATTTTAAAGAAATGAGAACAAGCAGGATGACTGAAAATGTTCTTTTTTCCATACAGTTGCAACAAAAGTTGAGGTTCAATCCCCTGTGGCTTGGTAGCATGATGTTTGCTAGGGATGCTGGTTATTTTTTGATCTCAAATGTTAGTGCTTCTACTGGCTGAGAGTATTGGTTTGCTCTGAGGGTTTCTCTGCATGACTTTCAGGCAGTATTGATACTGCCTCCAAGCACTGCTGGGATACATTCTTGCTTTGAACTCTGTTTGAAGCTCCTGGGTGTTTTCTTGCCTGCTGCAGCTCTCTGCTCTGGCATACCCTCTCTCCTCCTGCCATCACTCAGGAGTCTGCCCTGGATGTGGGAACAGCTTCACTGCCACATCCACTCAAAGAAAACTGATTTGTATGTGCTGCAGATCACAGATATTCCTTCTCAAAGCTCACAGTAGGTGACATCAGCTTTCCAGACAAACAAAACCTGTGCAGGCTGGCACTAGGTGTTTTCCAGCCCTGCTGTAGCCCGAGTGCTGCCCTGCTGCAGCAGCCTCCTTCGTGCTAGCCTCTCTGAGGTGATGCTCCCGGAGCTCAGCTCTTCTGCTTCAACTCCTTAGGGATTACCAAAATAAGGAGAACAAGTAAGGCTTTTAGTTAGTTAAAGCATGAAGAACTTGAGGCTCTTACATTAATCCTGGAAACAAACAATTACAAGTACAATCAGTGCTAGGTAATTAGGTGTTTTGAGTTGCCTGGGTATGTCCTCTCCAGTTCAAGGTCTTGCTGAGCTGCACTGTGGGCTGGAAGGGCTTTCACTTCTTGCTTACCCTTGCAGCAGTGCCTGTGAGGGAAGGCATTTTATTCCTCAGTGCTGTGTCTCACAATAAGGAGAAAGGAGCTCACGTCTCCTGCCTGTAATTAGCTTTTAAATTGCTTTAGCCTTGCTTGGGCTGAGATGGTGTAATATGTGCTCTGGGGCTTTTACTGCAATAACAGCTCATTTTGCCTCATGTAGCAGGGAAAAAAAGAGGTCAGTTCTAAATGCCTCCTAGTGAAGCTTGTGAAATGCAATGTGTTAATCACCTGTGCTCTTTGCAGAGTGCCCAGGACACCTTTGGTACATGAGTAACACACTTAACCAGGTGCTTTGGCTGGATAGGTCTGTAAGAGCAAACAGAAAGGCCATGGAGCTGATGGAGCAGGTCCAGAGGAGGCCACAAAAATGANGGATTCTATGATTCTATATCCATCCCAGAGCCTACACTAGGACCTTGTGTGCTACTGCTTCCCAAATCAGGTAAGAACTGGCATAAAAGCTCAGATGGGGTGTGCTGAAGAGTTTACCTTGACAGAGGACATGAGGGATGAGGGATGGCTGTTCTGGCTGCACCAGGGGTGATGTGGAAGGGAAGACCCCCTGGGAAGCCTGGGTAGCTTCCTTTGAGCAGATGGCTGGGAGAGAGCATCAACTGGTGGAGGGAGGCAGAGCCAGCAGATAGGAATAGGCTGTTCATCCCCACTGAGCTCAGAGACAGGACTATCTGAGCTGTGTACATTACCAGGACTTCTTCCTGGAAGTATGATCCCACATAAAGTTATTTTTACAATGGGAACAGTGTACAAAGGGTCACAGAACATTGTTATCTACCCTCCCCAAGCCAGTCTTAGTCTAATGATAGCAGTCATTGGACTCCTGAATTCATTGTCATCATCACAGAGGAATCCCTCACCCCAGGCTAGCCTTAGCAGACCTTAAACTTGCAGTGACAAGGGAAGCTTAAGTGCCAGATGAGACTTCATGTATCAGTACAGACTGGGAACTGATCTGTTGGAGAACAGCCCTGGGGAAAAAGATCTGGGAGTCCTGGTGGATGGGAAGATGCCCATGAGGCAGCAATGTGCCCTTGTGGCCAAGAGGCCAATGGCATCCTAGGATGCATGAAGAGGAGCGTGGCCAGCAGAGCCAGAGAGGTTCTTCTCCCCTCTCCTGTGCCCTGGGGAGGCCTCACCTGGAGTACTGGGTCCAGTTGTGGGCCCCTCAGCCCCAGAAGGATAGGGAGCTGCTGGAGAGAGTCCAGCACAGGGCCAGCAAGATCCTGAAAGGAGTGGAGCATGTGCCCTAGGAGGACAGGCTGAGAGAGCTGGGTCTCTTCAGCCTGGACAAGAGGAGACTGAGAGGAGACCTCAGCAATGCTTAGAAATATGTGAAGGGTGAGTGTGAGGAGGAGAGAGCCAGGCTCTGCTCCATGGCATCCAATGGTAGGACAAGAGGGAATGGGAGCAAGTTGGACCACAGGAGGTTTAGTATTAAGCTGAGGAGGAACTTGTTTGCAGTGCGGGTGCCAGAGCACTGGCCCAGGCTGCCCAGGAGCCTGTGGAGTCTCCTTGTCTGGAGCCATTGCAGAGCTGCCTGGACACATTGCTGTGTGAGCTGGTCTAGGTGATCCTGCTCTGGCAGGGGGGTTGCACTAGATGATCTTTCTAGGGCCCTGCCAACCCCTGACATATTGGGATACTGGTGATACTTCTGTATTGCTACAGCACTTCCTGTGCCCTCAGTAGAGTTACCCAAAAGGATGCTGTGACATGCAACTGTCCTGGAGGACCAGGGGCTCAGCCAGAAGTTCTGGCTGCTCTGGCTTAGCAAGGTCCAGCCTGCAGAGTGAGACTGGCCATCTATCTGGAGCTGTCACACAGCAAGGTGAGAGATAGGAGAGTCCCAGGCTGTTCTTGACAGGCACCTGCTGGTGTAGGCAGTGATGAAGAGTTACAGCCCCAGGTCCTTTAGTGCTGATTCTCCTCCCTAGGGCAGTCCATGGCACAGGGACATAATGAGTGATAAGGAGATGTGGTTAACACTTGAGCCACCTCACCTGGTTAATAAATTTGTCTGAGAGTCCTTATCCAGTTGGAAAACAGAAGTAATGAGAGAGGCAGAATTCATCTCATGCCATCTCTCATCCTCACATCAGAGGAGAAGGAAGAGAAATAAGTGTAAGAAGATGTATTGAGCTGCTATTAAAAGTGGTGTTGATTGTTCCATTGAGCTCATATTTCCCTCTCTGAGGCACTTCTACACTTGTGCATTTGAGTCCCATCGTGGTAGTTAGTCAAAACTACCTCAGCTACTGCTGTTCCCCAGACAAAATCAAGGAGAAGCCACAAGGCTTGAAGAGCTTCCTGCATCATCTGTCCTAGAAATCTCATCATTTCTTCTGTACCTTCATATCTCTGTTCTAGATCCATGCAGGGATCAATGCAAGCATTTATAGAGAGGAGATAAAGCTGTTACTGTAATTACCTTCCAAAAGCTGTGAGCAACTCCTGTGATCTTCTGGTCAGTCATCAGCTTCCTAGCTGAAACCTATGTTTGGTTATATCACTAAACTCTTTTCAGTGGGTTAAAGACTCCAGCTCAGCTGGAGACAATTACTATATGATATGTGCCCTGAGTAGAACATAATTACACTTGTCACTAAGTGGCACTGTGTAAATTACTCTTTAATTGCTACCCATCACATCAGTAGCTACCCATTCATTTTTCTGTGAAGAGTTGCAGTATTAGCTCCATGTCTCTGGCATCTGCCTTCACCCAGGTCCTCATTCATCCCCTTGAGTGTTTAAGATGTAATTGTATGTGATGAAACATTTCTAATGGATTTGGCATTTGTCCTGTAAAGCCTCTCTTGGCCTTAAATATGGTGTTAGGGAGTTTAGTGTTAAAACCACAGGCAGTCATTTAGAAGAGATGTCCTTCAAGTACTTCTGGCAAGAAAATGGTTGCAGAGCATCTAGGGGCCAAAGCTTCTTTTCTGACTAATTTGTTGATAAAGCAGGGCCATCAGAGGAGGGAGCTGAGGAGCCCTTTATCAGAAGGCCAATGGCATCCTGGGCTGCAGCAAGAGAAGCGTGGCCAGCAGAGCCAGAGAGGTGATTCTGCCACTGNGTCTATGATTCTATGATCATTTAGCTGGGCTGGGCTATTTTATTTCCCTCTTATGGGTAGATCAGTGCATTTGCACACTACTAACGTGGATGCACTTTAGCCCTCTTAACCCTTGATAAACTAGGAGTGAACAGGGGGGAGGTAAAATCAGTGCAGTGCAAAGCTATTCTCTGGGAACATCTGGAGGCCAGGCCTTGGACCAGACTCCTTCATTTGGCTGCATTCCCATGCACTGGCTGGGTTTGGGATGGAGTGACAAGTGTCCTGCTTGCTCCTGCTGCTGAGCTTGGGGTGAGTATGCTCGTGGGCCATGCACTGCCCAGCTCTTGGCCCCAGGGAGCACTCCCCAAAATCACTCTGCAACAGCAGCTCTGAGCCTTTTCCACCCCAAATAGTCTTGCATGCTTTCCACCTTGATGCTGATGGCTCAAGCAGTCATTTCAAGAGGCTCAGCTGTGTGTCATTGGGGCAAAAAGCAGGCGAGGATTGGATACCTGAGGGGAGTGTGTATTACAGAAGGACTGTCTGAGATGGGGGCTCTGTCCCCCCCTCTTTTGTGGCATAGAGTAGGTAGGCCAAGTCAGTTGTTGGTCAAGGTGTTTGGTTTTTTTAGTGCTTCTGCCTTTGTGCCCATTGCTGACAGCAGATAACCTTTGGCAAAGAGGCTGCAAGGAACAGCCAGGGCTGGAAACCAGCCTGCCCCAGTTCTACATTCCAGGGCTGTAATTTCAATTTGTGTGATAAAATGTGGACAGACTGTTCAGAATAACAGAAGGAACATTTCCAGCTGGAGAAAAACTCAGCAGTGTGCTTCTGTGAAGCCTTCTCAGTCTCCTGCCTCAGGGAGCAAACCTTCCTATCCAGGGATGGTGCTGCTGGCCTAGAGCTCAGGCAAAGTGTTATTCACTCCAAGTGGATGTCCCTATGTGTTATAATCAACATGTAAGTGAAGCTGAGAGGTAACTCTTGCTGGCTTTGAGCCTCCTCTTGCAGGGTTTGGATTTGGTTCCATCCTGGTGGTGTTTGCTCCAAGCATTTGCCATCTTCCTGAGGAAGTACCCAAATGGCCTTTTTAGTTTGCTTTTTTCATTAGCCTGGTTCTTGCCTTTGGTCCAAGGCTTTCTCAGGATGCATGTGCTGCATCAGGGGCCAAGGACAGGCAGTGAATCTCTGGGTGCTGGGGAGCAGGAGCATTATTAGCCTTGAGCTGAGCCAGAAGTCTGGCCTGGGACTGGCTTATTGTATCACAAGACAGCATGAGAGGATAGACCTGTTGTTGTCTTTTGTCATGTTTATGAGCTAATCTGTGCAACCTGGGAGACAAGAAACTTAATAGTATGTATTTTTTAAAGAAAGAGAAGCTTTTCCAACAGTCCAGGGATTTCAGGAACAATAGTGTTTAACAAAAATCCCTCTCCATCTGAGACTAGGTAGAAACAGTGGGAGTTGGTAGCATAATGTCCTGTTGTAATCCTGACAGAGCAATGACAGATCTGGGGTTAAAAGTCCTTGATTTGCATCTATCTGAATTCATGATTTCTGCCCTAGGTATACACTAAATAATATAAATGGACTTTGACATTTCTTTTCCACACATTTGATTCATTGCAATCTCAGTCACTGTTTAAATGATGAATTTGACATTACACAACAGTGGAGAAATTCAGGGCTGTGGCTAGCAGCACTGAGTGCACCAGCAGCAAGTGTGCAGATGACACCAAGCTATGGGGTGCTGGGGATAAGTTGGAGGGGCAAGATGTCATCCAGAAGGACCTGGACAAGCTGGAGAGGTGGGCCCAGGGAACCTCAGGAGCTTCAACAAGACCAAGTGCAGGGTCCTGCCCCTGGGTCAGAACAATCCCCACTATCAATCCAGGCTGGGGATGAGATGATGGAGAGCAGCCCTGCAGAAAAGGCCTTGGGGTGCTGGTGGCTGAGAAGCTGCCCATGAGCAAACAGTGCACGCTGGCAGCCCAGAAGCACAATGGCATCCTGGGCTGCAGCAAGAGAAGCGTGGCCAGCAGAGCCAGAGAGGTGATTCTGCCACTGCACTCTGCTCTGCTCACACCTCCTCTGCAATACTGGGTCCA
>VWZO01001788.1:118657-135180 GCA_013396975.1 Bucco capensis | reverse complement strand
CCAAGCCTAGCCACGATGAGATCTGTATCCTTAACTGCAAATGAGGCACAAGCAGAACTTACACTTGAGATGTTGCATTTGGAGGTGTGAAAGTGATCAGAATAATTTAGAGCTGTCACTTTTGCCCAGGATGTGACAGGTCCTGCAGTGAGGAGATGGCCCAGGTGCCCATGCAGGGCTGGCCTGCATCCAGGTGTGCACAGGCAATAGTCAGTGTTCCTGGCTGTCACTCTAAAGCAAAGCTAGCCAAATGCAAGGGAGGGCCTGCTACTTTCAATGAATTCTTCACTCTTGCACTGCAGGCAGCTGGAGTCTGGATCTGGACAAGGAGTGAAGGCTGAGTGAAGGTCTCAGGCTTTGATCATGAATTTGGAGAGGAAGGAAAATAAAAGAATGAAAAAAAAAAAAAAGCCATTCCAAATGTGTGCTGCTGTAGCAAGCTCTCTGGATGCTGCCTGGAGAGAGCCCCAGGTGTCAAGGGTTAGGGCTGGGCAGATAATCACAGAATCACAGAACATTCATGGCTGGAAATGACCTCTCACATCACCGAGTCCAACCAAAAAAACCCAAAAAAACCAACTAAACAAACAAAAATCCCCAAAGAAATCACCCAAGCCCTGCCTCACTAGAGCATGTCCTGGAGCACCACATCTCCATGTCTCTTAAACACCTCCAGGGATGGAGACTCAAGCACCTCCCTGGGAAAGCTGTGCCAGTGCCTCACCACTCTTTCTGGAAAGAATTTCTTCCTAATATCCAATCTAACCCCACCNGAGCCTCTGCAGAGCCTCCCTGCCCTCCAGCACATCAACACTCCCACACAATTTGATGTCATCTGCAAACTTACTGAGGGTGCTCTCAATCCCCACGTCCAGGTCAGCACTAAAGATGCCAAACAAGACTGGCCCCAAACCTGAGCCCTGAGAGACACCAATGGGGACTGGCAGCCTGCTAGATTTCACTAGGTGCCAGTGAGGCCTTGCAGTGTGGCAGCCATGGCAGATGCAAGTGGGAGAGCATCAGCAAGAGGAATGCTTTCTATTTTCTAGGCAGCTCTGCCAAGGTGCAGGCTTGCTCTCCAAGATCTGCTCAACCTTTGGCCTCTCTTTGTAATGCCCTCAAGTAAACATTGAAATTTAGCCTGAGGAAGAGGAGACTCAGAGGTGACCTTATCGCCCTCTACAACTACCTGAAGGGAAGTTGTAGTCAGGTAGGGGTTGGGCTCTTCTCCATGGCAGCTAGTGACAGGACAAGAGGCCATGGCTTGAAGCTGCAGCAGGGGAGGGTTAGACTGGACATTAGGAAGCACTTCCTCACACAGAGGGTGATTGGGCTCTGGAATAGGCTGCCCAGGGAGGTGGTGGAGTCACCATCCCTGGAGGTGTTTAAGAGAAGATTGGCTGTGGCACTGAGTGGCATGGTTTAGATGTTGTGGTGTTATTGGGTCATAGGCTGGACTTGATGATCCTGGGGGTCTTTTCCAGCCTTGGTGATTCTGTGATTCTGTGTGATTCTGTGAAATGAGAGATTTCCTAGCCAGTACCCCAGAGAAATGAAAGGAAATGCCATCCCTCAGAACCTGGCCAAGTACTGAGCTAGTGACCTAGAGCTGAAGAGCTCAGCCCAGCCAGTCCTTGCCCATCCTGTGGCTGTAAGTGGAGCAAAACCTGCATAGTGATTTATTGCCCAGATCCTCTTCTGGGAGCGTGTGCCAAGGTTTTTCTATCTGCTTTGAGGTAGGCTGAAGAATTCCTGGCCTGCTTATCTCGCAGGGAGCAAGGTGGGACACCTACACTGATGGCCCAAAGCAGTGGCCAGCTTGCAGGGACAAGGAGGGGGCTTGGAGCAGGCAGGGGTTGATGTGCACCTTAAATCAGGCTCCATAAGTAAATTTGTGCCAATGATTGCTGTGACTCAGTGGGAGCTGAGCAGAGGTAGCAGTGGCAGTGCCCACCCTGCCCAGGGAGGGCTGGGGCAGAGGGGAGCACAGTGCCATGAGAAGCTCCTCTCTACCTGACCTGCAGGACTGTGGGCAAGAGATAGGAGAGACAGAGGAGTTTGAAAACCAAGTGTCGGCAAACTGATGAATCAAACTTCATCCTGAAGGGAGAAATTGTGTTATTTTGCCTCCTAAAGACTGAAATGAGACAATTCAATATGTGGAAAAACTAAGGAGAAAAAACAAACCACAAGGATTCTTAAATTTCTGGGTGGATTTTCAAACAGTTTGGGTAAACACAAATGTTATCCTTTTCTGGCAAAGCCACTATCCAACTGAAAATATTGCCTGGCTCCAGCTGCTGTTTGCTGCCTGTTTCAGTCACCAGAGTGGGTACCTAGCCTTTTCTAGAGGGCTGGAGCAGCTCTGTGCTGGCCCTGTGATGACACCCTGCCATGGTGTATTTACAGCTGTGCTTTGAGTCTTGAGCAATTGCTAAATGCTTGCTGGCTTAAATTACTAAATACTAGAGTTTTCTCTTTTGCTACCTGAAGTTCAGCTGGGGATATCACAGAGTCATTAAGGTTGGAAGAGACCTCTAAGATCATCAAGTCCAAACACCTACCCATCACCCCCATGCCACTAAACCATGGCCCTGAGTACCACTTCTAAATGTTTCTTAAACCCCTCCAAGGATGGTGGCTCCAGCACCTCCCTGAGCAGCCTGGGCCAAGACTTAAGAACCCTTACAGGGAAGAAATTTCTTCTTATATCTAATCTAAACCTCCCTTGCTTCAACTTGGATCCATTTCCTCTTGTCCTCTCACTGTTAACCCTGGAGAATCCAGTCTATGGGGCAATGAACAGCCCAGAGATAGGNGAGAGGGGAGAAGATCCTCTCTGGCTCTGCTGGCCACGCTCCTCTTAATGCATCCTAGGATGCCATTGGCCTCTTGGCCACAAGGGCACATTGCTGCCTCATGGGCATCCTCCTAGCCACCAGCACTCCTAGAGCTTTTTCCCCAGGGCTGTTCTCCAACACATCAGTTCCCAGTCTGTACTGACCCATGGGGTTGTTCTTTCCCAGATGCAGTACCTTACACTTCCCCTTGTTAAAATGCATTAAGTCTCTCCCTGCCCATGTCTCTAGCCTGTCCAGGTCACTCTGGATGGCAGCACAGCTCCTGGTGTGCCAGCCACTGCTCCAAGCTTGGGATCATCAAGACTTCATGATGATGGAAGAGCTCCTGCTCTCACCCCATGGAGAGGGTCATGGGCTAAGGCATGCAAGCACACAGCTGCATGTACACACACAGCTCTCTCACACTGATGTCAAATGCTGTTCATGCAAAAATCTGCTCTGGGATCTTTGCTGATAGATTTCTGCAAGGAGGAGTAAATAGGACACAATAATGGTTTTCTAGCTATTGTTAACCAAGCAATTGATCTATGTCTTGGAGAAGGCAGTTCCTTCTTTGGCCCTCACTGGCTCCCCCATTGCTATGCAGCAGACTCTTGTGGCTGAGTTGCTGTTTGGTTTCAGAAGAGGACAGCTGTCTAATGTTTGGTGGCTGAGTGTGGCTGATGCCCTGTGAAGTCAGTTGGGGATGCAGAGCAGGGGCACCTGCTGCTTCTGAACTGCTCAGAGCCTTGTTTTTACCTGTAGACTCAGAATAATGCTCCCTTAGCCTGTGCTGAGTCATGGTAGATGTGTTTGAAGGAGCACAAAATCCCAACCCAGCCTGAGGTGGAAATTTGAAAGGCTTGAAAAAAAACATCTCCTCATGCAAAGTTGACCCAGTACTGATGGAAACACTCCCTGACTTGCAGGGGTCATCTACTACCTTGTCTTTGCTGTGCTGATTTGACCAAGCTCCTGCTGAGAGCACAGCACAAGCTTGAAATGAGAGTGTGCACCCAGGGCTGAGGCTGTGTGTCCTCCTGGGGGGGGGGGGCAGGGGACCCCCACATGCTCTGTGGTGAGCCCAGCTCACCTGTCAGGTCACAGCATGCTTCCCCAGCACATTGCTCAGGCTGCTTTCAGGATGCCTGCTGGACCTACAGAGTCATGGCAGGCTCTTGGCAAACATTTGCTGGCAGATGGGTTGGTTTCTCCTGGCCTTGCACAAGTCAATCAGAGCAATACTGCTGGGGCCAAAGGGGTCAGCCTGGTTAAGTCTGGAGACAAGTCTGCCACCATGGCTTTTGGGAACTCTCCTGCAGGCTTTGTATTGGTGTGGAAAGCCTGTGTGAGCTGAGGTTTGCAAACCACTCTGTCTGGTTTTACAGAACGTGAATTTGTGCTTTCTAAAGGGAACTGCCTTCTCCAAGACATAGATCAATTGCTTGGTTAACAATAGCTAGAAAACCATTATTGTGTCCTATTTACTCCTCCTTGCAGAAATCTATCAGCAAAGATCCCAGAGCAGATTTTTGCATGAACAGCATTTGACATCAGTGTGAGAGAGCTGTGTGTGTACATGCAGCTGTGTGCTTGCATGCCTTAGCCCATGACCCTCTCCATGGGGTGAGAGCAGGAGCTCTTCCATCATCATGAAGTCTTGATTCTCCCCTATGTCTGGGCTGTTCCGTGCCCCATAGACTGGATTCTCCAGGGTTAACAGTGAGAGGACAAGAGGAAATGGATTCAGGTGGAAGCAGGGGTGGTTTAGCAAGCCTCTTCACCTGCCATCCTCTTCCTTACAGTGGGCTGAGTGGTGCTTTACCCTCTGACAAAGTGTATCCAGCCTGCAGGAGGGCCTGAAAACTAGCAAGTACTGTCAGTGTAGGAAATAGCCAAATATAAGGTATTTCTGCCCCTCTGAAACCATGAAGGGGTTAATCCTGGAGTGGGACTTGAAGGAGAATAGATCCTCACAACCCAGGTTCAGTTTGTGCATAAGCAAACCTAGCTGACTGGCACCAATGGTGCTGCCACTCTGCACTTGGGAATTTACTCCTGAGCATTCTTTTGCTTCTAATTCTGTGACTTGGTTTGAGCTGTTGGCAATGGATTGTTGTATCCTTGCTAATGAGGTGATGGGGCTATGCAAGCAGAAGGCTCCTGTGCACATGTTGGCAGCATCCCAGAGAAGGTCCTTTTAGACTCAGTGGAGAAGTGCCAGACAGCATGGAGGATGCACTGATCCTAATGATGCTTTATCATCACCGAAAGCCAGGGCAGGTAAAGTGTTCTTGAGGTAGGCAGGACTGTATTCATTTTTTGTAGCAATGAAGCAAAATCATCCCCTGTGAACAAGTGAGCTCACTAAGAGGGAACCAGCACTTTTATAATGGAGAATATTAGGGAATTTGGATTGCATAGCCTTGCCTGTTGAAAATTGTGTCTCCTCACACCCCCTACTCTCCCTCTGTCCTTTCCTCCTGGACCTGGTGTTGTAGGTCTGGTTTCTCAGGCTGGATGTTGCAGTTTGTGGGTGGATGCCCTGGGCATAACAACATCAGAGGTTCCAAATTCTAACTTGGAGGAGGGCAGAGAGCAGATACACTTGTCCAAGGCAGATGATGCTCCCTCCCATGGGAGCTCCTGTGTTTGGGTTCAGCACATTAGGGAATGCTCAGTGTTTCCTGCCATGGGAAGCCTGTTTTGTTAACATGAACCACAGTGTGAATCCACTAGAGACACCTCTGTGGATGGAGAATCAAGCCTAGTGCATGCATATAGAATGAATGTGAATATTACCAAAACCAGGACAAACACTCCTGGATAGACCTCAGTCCTATCCCAAATTCCAACTGGATTGCATGTCACAAGCATCAGCTGCTTTGTCTTTATTTCATTAAGTCCTGATACAAGTACAAATTTAGCATTGCTGCTGAAGAACAGAAAGAGCAAACCACAGCCATTCATGGGATAACATCATTTTAAACTCTGTGAGACAGCTGATACCATTAATAACCATGGGCCTGTTAGAGGCTTTGGTTACTGCTGGCTACTCGAGGACATATACACTATAAAATAGAAAGATGAAAAGCAAAAGGCTCTTTAGATTGATGTTCAGCTGAATGTTGCTAGCATCAGATCAGTGGCACTGAAAAAAAGGAGAGCAGACACCCAGCACAGCCTCTGGACTGAATGTGTGCACATGATGGATCTGCAAAGGCTTTGCCTTTACACTCGACACTTGAAATCAAAGCAACCTTTGAGCCAATATTGATCCTTCCTGAAGATACAATTTTACCTTCAGGCACTGCTGTTTCCCAAAGGAGCATGAGCAAGTACATAAGTCTCTGTGCAGTGCTGACTGCTGGTGGAGAGGGATCTCCCTGAAATCCTCTGGAAGCGATTCCTCCTCTGGAAGTAGCCACTGGTGCTGCTGAGGGACCTCTGCCTGTTCTTCAGGTACTCGCGGTAGTTCTTGGTGAGCAGGGTGTAGAGGAAGGGGTTGATGCAGCTGTTGCTGTAAGTCAGGCAGGTTGTCAGATAGTTAATGTTCTTCATCACCTTGGGAGATAAAGTGAAGGATTCATAATACTGGAAGAGGAGCTGCCATATCCAGAAAGGCAAGAAGCAAGCCCAGAACACCAGCACTATGGTGAAGATTAAGTAGAGCACCTTCTGGTTTGGCAGACGTTTGGTCTGCTTGAAGGAGGCTGTCTGTGACACCCAGTAAATCTTAGCTAATCTGATGTAAAGATAGCCAATGATCACCCCTGGACCCACAATGCTGGTACCAAAAAGTATGGTCAGATAGACTTTGTAGGACAGCTTGCTCCAAGTGGGCAGGCAGATGCTTTTGTTGTCCCTTTGCACCAGCTGGATCATGATGAGCATTGGTAGCGTGAGCAGCAGTGACACCAGCCAGATAAGAACAGCAATGGCCTTCCGGTAACTCTTGGACCTCTTCACCGTGTCCAGGGGCTTCAGCACGGCGAAGTAGCGCTCCGTGCTCATCACTGTCAGCGTGAAGATGCTGGCATGCATAGTGAGGAAGTCCAGACTGAAGAGGATGCGACAGCCAATGTCCCCAAAGTACCATTTCTGAATGAAGTAGGTGCCAACGATGAAGGGGATGGTGAGAAGGTAGAGCAGGTCTGCCAGGGCAAGGTTGATGATATAAATGTACATGGAAGCAGATGATCGCAGGTAATGGCACATCACCAGCAAGGTGTACACATTGCCTGTCACCCCAATCACACACATGAGGGACAGGATTGTCCCAATGGTGCAGATGGCAATCATGTCCTCCACAGAACTAGTGGCTGATGGGCCAGCCCCAGTGGCATTGGTGGAGGCATTGAGTCTGCTTCCCAGCAGGCTGTCCTCGCTTGTGTCTGTCACCATGTAGGGGCTTGTAGAAAAGTGGCTGTCCAGCTCATCAGTTAGGGACATCCTCCAGGCCTTCAAATGCCAGAGGCTTTGTTCATGCCACAGAGGTCTGAAGATCTGTTCTTTCTGCTCTGAGAAATGCAACAACCTGGAGATGGTGAACCATTTCTTAGTGGGGTCTCATCCAAGGAAGATCTGCATTCTCTGCTACAGGAAAGACATCAGAAACCAACATGTTAGAAATCTGCCAGAACAAGACAAATTGTCATTTAGAAGCTACCTGTCCCTGAGCACTGTCTGCATGTAGCAAAGGTCTTCTGCACTGAGGCCACTCCTGTAAAGTTCATGCTGTCATTACAAGAGCACAGCTTTGAGGAGTGAGATATCTTAGTGTGTGTGTGTGTGGCTCATTGGAACTGCTTGCTGCAATCCTTAAAGAGAGTTTAGGGCTAGTGGAAAAAAGTGTCCTTCCTAAATTCACACAGAATCATTAAGGTTGGAAGAGACCTCTAAGCTCATCAAGTCCAGCTCTACCTATCACTAACATACCATTAAACCATGGCCCTAAGTACCACATCTAAATGTTTCTAAACACCTTAAATTCATAGCAGCAACCTACAGATCCAGCAGCATGATTGCTTAAAGCTCTTAACTCTAAAGGAGTAAAACAGCTCCCCAAAAATGGAAAACAAACTTTAGCTTTATGATTTGCAGGCAGGATGTCTATTTTGTGTGATCCACTCAAAGTCTTCTCCAGCATTTCTGCAGTGCATTCATGAGGCAACCTCCCTTGAATGAGAAACTTCTGCTATGTTCTGACCTGCACTTCCAAATTGCATTTGAGTGATCAAGAAAAAAAAGGCATTTTATAGCTAAAGAGCAAGGTGTAGGATTCAGTGTGGGGTTTATATGTCTGTAGAGACAGGTTTTTCTCATGCTGTCTGCCCAGTGTGATGCCAGAGATGTTCCTGTGTCCAGGCATAGCTGTATTTGAGGCAGACCTGGCTGAAGAGTCTTGTGCAGCAGTGTGTGCCATTGCTCTGCAGTGTCCCAGGCAAGTATTCCCTCTGTGTGTGCAGGAGCTCTTGGATCAGCTCAAGCTCAATGTCATACAAATCATGACTGTGCTGCCCTGAATTTACACTGCCTCTGGATGTAGGCAGAGGCAGCTCAAACCTACCTGAAAGAAGCACTGAAGAAGTAGCTAAAATGCCCAAATGTGAAGGCATACCAAAAGCCTGTGCCAACCTAAAGGTCACTGCACACAGAAGTGTGTTTGCACTATGTATTTTCTAGATCTCAGATGGTTCCTTTGTTTGGAAAACATTGTGAGTGCTCTGCCTTATCTTTGCAGAGCTCAGCTGGCAAAGACTTCCCTCAGCCTCCTTCCACTGGGCAGATTGGCTTTGTTTTATCCTGGAAATGTGCAGCTTTTCCCAGTGAGTTCAGGCTCCTTTGTCTCCAAAGTAGCTCTTCTGCCTTTTTCCTCCCAGGAGCATCTTGGCAGCAGGACTCCAGCATCAGGCCCTTCTCCAGGCCCTCCTTGTGTCAAAGAGCATGGTAGTGACCTCTGTAACTCCTGAGGAGGGACAATGTTCATCTTCTTCATGACTTGCCCTCAAGTTCTTTTCTTCCCATTCCCACCTGCTGCAGGTGATTGGTGCTGTAGAGCTGTCAGGTAAAAACTCTGCATAAAAGAGTAAAGAGGGAGATTTTCCCTCAGTTAACAAAAGAGAGAGAAAGAGAAACACAATGCAATGTTTCAGCCAAATCCCTTGGGTACAAACATCCTAGAGGGAGAGATGAAATGTGGCTCTGCGGTGCTCCATACTCCTTCAGGCTCTTGCTCCTCTGGGCTGGTCTCTAGCAGCTTCACCAGCATCTTGGCTTTCTCGGACCTTGCAAAGACAACTCTGCCTCAGCACTCCCATGCCATGCTGTGCAGTTCTCTTCTGCTTGCCTTTGGCCATGTGTAGCCAGCCTGCCCATGCACTGACTTGCTCTCTCATCGTCCACTTTCTCAATGCTGGTGGAGGAGCTGTGCTGGCAGCAAAAGCATCATGCTCAGGGGAGCTCTGCCTGCTCCTCTGCCTCACAGCTGCCCAGCACACTTGGTTGGAAACACATGGCTCTGCATGGGATGCTCCAGCTAAGCCTGGAGCTGGTCAGACATGCAGCTATTAAACTCAGTTGGATTTTCCATGGTTCAGGTGCTATCTTGCTGCCTCACTTTGTGTTCCAGGCACTCGCAGCAGATCTCTGCCTGTGCATGTCTGTGCAGATCCCTGGTGTGACAGCTCAACACACAGCACCTCCCCACTGCTCCTCTGCCACTCAACATGCATTTTGCTTCATTCATAATACCCCTACTTCCCTAATTCACCTGTCTCCAGACAGAGCCCACAGCTAGTGCAAGTCTTCCCTTCCAGAGGAGGAAAATTAAGCAAACTGGGGAAATCTTGCATTGTTTTAAAGTTACTGCCCTTCCTGCACTGGTACATAGATGCACACACTCACACACAGGTACACACACAACAGAGAGCTTGCTATTCCAAGCAGCCATTCAAGCACCTTACTGTCTAAGTGATTTTCTCAGCCAGTCCTGCCTTTCCCTCCACATTCTCATCACAGGGCAGTAGCATGCACATCCCAGTCGCTGCAGACACCAACGAATCCCTCCTGCTCAAACCTGGCTTAGAAATCCAGCAGATGAAGTTTCCTAGGAGAAACAAAACAAAAAGGAATCTGGTAGTGTTGAAGCTGGAGCATCGACAAGGAAAACAAAAGGGAGGGGGGTGGTGGTGAAAAAAAGAGAATCCTCCTTCATGGGCAGGCAGCAAGAGATCCCCAGGCTCTGTCGCATCTGGAAAGGCAGCAGCAGGCAGGGAGCATGCTACCTAGCCAACTATGTTTGAAATCTGGGCGCTCTTGCTACTCTCATTCTCCTCCCTTCACTCCTGCCTGCTATTTCTGCTGCTCAGTGACGTTAGGCATAGCGTGGCTTTGACTGCAGCCAGCCAAGAGCCTTTTTAAAGCAGCAGCATTTGATAGCTGTGCCTTGTTTAATTACATCCCCCCATGCCTGGCCCTCAACCAGCTGGGAATGAGAGGTGTCAAGGCTGGTTTTTGTCCCAGGAGAGGTGATAGGAAAAGCCACCTCACCCCTTCTTACATCACCTAACACTTGCCTGAGCAAGCTGGTGTGTCAGGGGAGAGTGGCTGGGCCAGGGAGGGTTAAATTCCTGCAGGGTGCCCAGGAAAACAGCACAGTCAATTGGGAACATCAGTTCCAAAGTGAGGCCCAAGTTTATTTGGGTTGGGTGGCATCTTCCCAAACGAATCTGTGCTGTAGTGTCACGCACTACAGCAGCTGAGAGATTGCAGGCTGCCAGGAACCAAATGGTGCCCAGGTCCCCTTTCCTCAGCAATGCTCACCGAGGGTAAAGAGAGAGCAAAACCAGCCAGGCACCTGGAGAAAAGGCAGTGTGGGGAAGGAGCTGGCACTGAGAAATGCTGAAGCTAGACTCAGGTTTATTCTGTTAGCAGCTGAATATTGTGCTGATGGCTGGCACGCAATGCTCTTCTTCCAGATTCCCTGCTCTAGCTCTGTGGACTGCAGGGAACTGCTCCTGCTTTATGCTGGTGGGAAGCAAGGAGCACTCATCTCTCCCATGGTGTCTTCTGCTGGACACAGGTGTGTGGGAGATGCCTGCCAAGCCCACTGCTTACTTCACTGCTTTGCATTGGGTAGCCATGGCAATTAGATGATGATTCCCAGCATAGGGTTCCTGGAAGGCAACAGCACCTGGAACACTAGCTGGCTCCAGTTCATCCACCCTGCATCACTCTTACTAGCTGGGAGCTCTGCCCTCCTCTAACTCTTTCCCTGGATACTTCTATCATCCATGCTATCAACCTTTTACACAGTTATCCAGGTGCTTTCAGATGTATCTTGTATCTAAGGTCTTGTCTTCCTGCAGTGTGAACCCAATTTTGCTCGAGCCACACAGGGTGACTGGAAAGCTTGGTGAGCAAGAGTTGTGGCTCTGAGTGACAGGGCAGTGAGGGTGCAAAGCAAGGTCCTTCTCACATATGTGCTTTTGAGTGTGTTGAGGACTCTAGAAGCAAATCCTTATGTGGAGGCTTGATTTTGAACTGTCAGGAAAGGAAAGAGGAATGAGATGGGGGAAGGTTTTTGGCCAAGCTCTCAGTTTCCTGGGCCCAAGCTGGGCTACTAATTTTTTTTGGTGTTTAAACCATCTGAAAAAAATTATAGCAGTGAGTTTGTGTCTATCAGGAAATCCCAGTGCCACTAGGGGAAATGACTGCCATATGGTCTGTGTCCTGCTGGAGTCATTAGAGGAGGTGTCTGGAGAGGCACTTGAGAGCAGCCTGCCTGAGAGGCTTGCTTGTGGTTGTAGTTTTGCTGCTTCCATTCCCCTTGTTTTCCTCATCAGTGCCTGCTCTAGGCTCTCCTGCTCTTGCGGGGGGGTTGGACTAGATGATCTCCAGAGGTCCCTTCCAACCCCTAACAGTCTGTGATCAGTAGAGCAGAGATGATGGAGCTCACTCATCTTCTGGTGCCCTGAGTCTCAGGGGTTTGCACATTTGTCAGATGCTGTTAGAGACATAGACAGAAGTTCCAGCTCTCATGACTTGTAAGAGGATTAGGAACTGCACAGTCCATAACAGGTGAAGGTAGGAACCCTCTGAGATGCCAAACAGGTCTATTTAATCATTCCAACAACATCCACAGCTGCAGGGCTCCATTTCTCTACAGGAGCCTTCTGAAGTTGCTGCAAAGGTATAATAACCATTATTATTCTAGTAAGCACAGGGCAAAACCCAACTTCTTCTCCCCTCTGATGTAAGGATTGATGTCAATGCTACATCAACTTGCCTGTTTGGTTACTGATTCAAACCTCAACTGAACCAGTCAAGCCTTTGTGTGTCTTGAGCTGGGCTGTCCAGCCCAATGACTGAGCCCCTCACTGCCTGTCTGTGCAGGGACCCCTTGGCACCTTCTGCTTTAGCTGGGGCACTTTTGAGACCAGGTTTGCCAGGACCCATGGATCCTCCAGCTCCAAGCTGGAGGTTTAAATTTGTCTGTGGATCACATTTAGAAAATGTAATCAAGTGCTGCTCCCTCTGTGTAGGGAAGAGTGAGTACAAATGCAGCCAAAAGTGATAAAAGAACCTCAGGAATGTGTCTGCATTCTTGGTCTGGGTCAGGTCTAGAAACTTGTGTAAGCTCAGGGCGAGATCTGTTTCTCATTTACCTGGCTTGGTTTGCTCATCTCCAGGCACAACCCCATTTAATCCTCNGCTCCTTCAGCCTGTCCTCATAGCAGAGGTGTTCCAGCCCCATGATAAAACACCTATTTTATCTCTACTGCAAATGTTACCAAGGTCACACAGAAATTCAGATTAGCTTATAAGAAGCTGCCCTGACTTCTGGATTAGCCCAAAGATGATCAAGCATTTGCAGCATCGTGGTGAGCTCAGAGCCTCCTGGAGCCATACCAACAGCTGGGAGCACACACAAACAGGAGAAGCTCCTGGGAAAGAGCATTGGTGAGGTGGTTGTCTTGTGAAGGACATAGTAGTCCCAGAGTCACCTCCTGTTCCTAGGAGAGTTGTATTTAAATACCTCTGCTCCAGCACTCATGGTCTCTGACACATGCAAATGTGATAGCCAAATTGCCAGCTGCTTTTTTTCACTCTTCCTGATACCTATTCTCCCCAGTGTAAGCTCTACCCAAATTTGGCCAATGCATTTGGAGACTTCACTGAGCATTTTGGTCTCCTACCTTCCTGTTTTTTTTCAGTATGAAACTTTGGTTGTCCCTTCTGACTTGATATGGCTTTGCTTTTGGCTGCTTTGTGTGAAAGCAAGACTCCAGGGCTCGAAATCACCACTTAGAATCATAGAATCCTAGAATGGGCAGGTTGGAAGGGACCCTAAAGATCATCTAGTTCCAACCTCCCCACACTGAGCAGGGATGCCAATCACTAGCCCAGGTCACCCAGGGCTGCATCCAGCCTGGCCTTGAACACTGCCAGGGATGGAGCAGCCACAACCTCTCTGGGCAACCTGGGCCAGTGCCTAACCACTCTCTGGGGAAAGAACTTCCTTCTAATCTCCAATCTAAATTTCCCCTCCTTCAGTTTATATCCATTCCCCCTTGTCCTAGCACAGTCTGACCTCCTAAAAAGTCTCTCCCCTTCTGTCCTATAATCTCCCTTTAGGCACTGGAAAACTGCTATAAGATCCCCGCGAAGATCCTTCCCTCATCCAGGAGCCCATGCACAGATAACAGATTTATAGGTGCTCTGCTTTTGCCCTGCACAGGGGTGAATTGCCTGGATACTGTGAGGAGTGCTGCTGAAGCAGGCTGAGCTCTTGTCCTTGGTTCTAAGCTACTCTGGCTGTGGAGCTGCTGGCCCAGTGTCACTGTGCAGGGCAGGGGAAGCAACCCAGATGTTCCCTGGACTTGGAGTGGCAAAAGGGTAGAGAGCTCAAGCTCTGACTTCCTAGGATCCCCAGGTAAAACCTGTGCTAGCTCCAGCCCTGGAGCATGGTGAAGGCTGGTCCTGGAGGGATGGAGGGAGCAGAAGGGGCTAATGTTTCTCCCTGCCTTCCTCTTGGGACTGCTGCTTTTCTGTGCCTAATGACTGCTGCTCCTCTCTCTCCCCAAACCCACTTTGCTATTAGAGAGGTCCTTTCAGGACCATACAGATCACCTCTGTCCTTATGCAACTTCTAATCTTCAGACTCCTGTGAGGTCCAAAGCTTTGCTATATGGTGTTGGGAGACTAACAACCACTGCTCTCCTGACTGAGGTGGTCAGGGGCTGGGCTCCTCAACATGGGCTTTCCCTTGAGGTTAAGATCCCTTCATTCCCAGGAGGGTCTGTGTGATAGGAACTCATTTCATGCCCATCAGGAAAGAGGTGATCAAGCATGGTCACTTTGTGTGGTGACAGTGGGGCAGAGGTGCAGAGTGATCCATGCTTGCCAAGGCCTCACACAGCTGGATGGAGGGCTTGTTCCTGGGCTGCTTAGGGTAGGCAGGCAGCTCAGGGAGCTTTTCCCCAGTTGCTCTCCCCAGCCATGACTGTCCCATCCCACTAAGGAGCCTCTGGCTGCTCTTAGGTCAGATACAGTTTACAGACAAACCATATTAGGAGGAGATGTTATTCCATCTCTGCAGCTGCTCTGCCTCCAGCCCCACGCTCTGGGCACCAGATGTAATACAGGTTCTTTTCCTGCATGACATGCAGCAGTGGGATCATTTGGCTCCACTTTGAGTAGCCCTTGACATTTGCAGGCTGGTCTGAGTCTCTGTGAGGTGTCCTGGTGCCTGCCTTGGAGCCTGGAGTGCTCCTGTGGCTGTGCCAGGGACACTGCACATGCAGAGTTAACATCTGCTGGGAATGACATGGGAATGAAGATCATTTTGCCACACTGAGCTTGGACAGGATTCCTGGCCACTCTGGGGGAATGGAGAAGCTCCTCTATGGTCACTCAGGATCCAGGGAGCATCACTGCCTCCTGTAGGGATCCTCCTGCTTGGTCTGTTGTCCTAGCTACTGAGGTGGAGGCTGTTCTCCAGGAGGAGCTCTGATGCCTGCAGAGCATCCAAATGCCACCTCCTGTCTCTGGTGGGATGGCAGCACACTGCTGGCTGAGCATGCTGTGCACCTACCAAACAGGAGCAGTATTCCTCACCTCTTTGCTTCTGCTGCATCAGGTGTTGTTCTTTATGGTACAGAGAACTGTGGAGGACAGAGAGAAGGTTGCTGGAAAGCTTTGCTAATGAGCAGATATTTGATGCAAGCATTGAAAGTCATGATTAGCTGTGAGAGCTTTCATATCTCCCATCAGTGATTCCTCTGTCTGCTAATAGATTTGTCTCAGTCAAACATGTCCCCAGCTAGGCACTGTTGGGAGAATTGAGTTCTGTCTGTGATGGTCTATGCCAAGTCCTAAGCTTGTCTTAGCCTCAGGTGGCTTTTGGAGAGGTTTTAGCAGTGCTGAAGCTATTGCAGCAGAGCTTACAGCTGGGTGCTTCAAAGTCAAACAAACTGGGGACTTTACTGGCAGCCTTCTGCCCTGGGGAGTGTGGCCACTGTGCCAGCTGCACAGGTGCATTTGCTAAAACCTCTACAGCAAACCATAGTGCCAGATCCTCTGTCACTTTGGGAAGACAATTGCCTCCTCTCTCCCCAAACTAAACCTGCACAGCCCCACTTGTATTTGTATTAGCAAGGCCTGAGCTGTGCTCTTGGAGCTTCTTTGCCTTTTGAGCTCCCCACCTCCTTTGCAGTTCCTGGCAGAGCTGCAGCAAGTTGAATTTCTTGAGGGAAGGCAGGCAGGCTGTGGTAGGCAGAAAAGGTCATCCCTTCCTTCTTCCACCTGACTCTTGGGAGAATGTCTTCAGCATGGAAGAGGATTTGGCCTGGGTACTAGTTCAAAATTTCCTCTGTGCCAGTTGCAATCTGATCATTTTTGGACAATGTTTTGTCCAGGGTAAGGGGACCCAGGCAAATGCTACTGAATTCTCTTTGTTGCAGAGCACTCAAGATCAACAAAGCAAAGTTTGCAGCAGAGTTCTGCTGAAAATCCTCCAAACCATCATCAGAAAAGCCCTGGAAAATAAAGCCAAACTGAGAGAAGCACCTTCCATGTGCCAGAAGCTGATGCTAGACTACAGACAAAAGTTTCCTTGCCATTATTTGCTATGACATGTACCCTGCATGGCCCCTCCACCTCTGCTCTGCCTGCTTGTGCTCACCACTCTGATGCTTTGCAGCTTCTTTCAGTCATCCTCTCCTGCTCTCTAGCTGCCCTGTTCCCTCCTGGAAGGCTATGCTCTATTTCTCAGCCTGGTTCCTCATACCTGGGAATTAGAGGATTTAAGGAAAGAGTTTTTGGGCCAGAAGACTTCTAAGGAAAAGAAATCAGGCTCTCTGCATTTCCAGCTAAACCTCCTGCTGCTGGTGCCAGGTATTTCCTCAGCATGGAGAGTAGCACAGCTCCTCAGCCCCTGCTGCCTCTGCCTAGCAGCAAAGATTTCTGCTGGAGCTTTCACAAACCTCTCACAAGATCCACATGATGAGTTGAGAAAGGTTCTGGACTGGCAACATGCAAAGAGCAGTAAATGTCATTGCAGAGGGTTTATGCCACTGGGGTCAGGCACAGTCTGACAATCCCTTGTGGTCTTCTGTGGCCCCGGTGCCATAACTGTGCCCACAGCAGAGGGAGCATTAAACTCATTGCCCACGGGAAAGT
>VWZO01001788.1:92385-118388 GCA_013396975.1 Bucco capensis | reverse complement strand
TTTTTATCAGCATGCTTGGAAAAGGCGCTGAGGAGGAGTGTGGATGGAGCCCTCCATGGAGCTTCGTTCGCCAAGCCTAGCCATACATGCCATTGGGGACTCTGTGGTGGCATTTGCCATCCTGCACACACAGGGCTAGAGCTGCAAGACCTGGGGATGGTGACAGTCATTGGCAGTGGTGCTGGGAAGGGTCACCTCTCTGAAGCAGCAGATGCTCATTCAAAATCTTATTAAATGGATTTTACTCCCATATAATACATTTTCTTGCTTACTCTGGTGAGCAGCTTCTCACTGGTGATAGCTCAGTGCTGATTTCTAGTGCCTGTCTGCCTGTGACAGTTAAGGAAGACACTAAAGTCCTTTTTCCCCCCTTGTGGCAGTGTCATCAGACTCTGAGGCAGAGTCCTCATGATGTTGTTTCAGTCCCACCTGGGGCTGCTGCTGCCTCTTTCTGCTGTGTACCACATTCCCTCGAAGNGGCGCTGAGGAGGAGTGTGGATGGAGCCCTCCCTGGAGCTTCATTCGCAAAGCCTAGCCATGACGACAACGACATTCCCTCAAGCCTTTTCAGGCATCTCTTGATGGGAAGCATCCAGCCCCTCCCAGAAGTGTGGAGGCAGAGCAGAAGATTGGGGCAGAAGATTGTCCCCAAGTAGGGGCAGAGGCTCTCCTCCCATTTGTAAGCCACCCCTGGCTGCAGCATGGGCTGTACAGTGTGGACACAGAGTATCACAGGATCACACTATCATTAGAGTTGGCAGAGACATCTAAATCATCAAGTCCAACCATCTACCTATCACTACCATGCCACTAACCCATGGCCATAGGCACTACATCTAGATGTTTCTTATCACCCTGAAGGGATGGTGACTCCAGCACCTCCCTGGGCAGCCTGGATCAATGCCTAACAACCCTTTTAGTAAAGAAATTCCTCCTGACATCCAATCTAAACCTCCCCTGGTGCAACTTGAGGCCATTGCCTCTTGTCCTCTCCCTGGTAACCCTGGAGAGTGTCCCAGGCTGGAGGCAGCCTCAGCTGAGCTGTGTGCCTGGCACAAGAGCTGTGGTGGTGGCTCAGTGTGTGTTGTGCAGGGCTGTCACAGCAGATGGAGATGTGCTCTGCTTTCCAGGGATGGCAAGGTGGTGGCACTGGGTTCCAGTCTGCAGTTGGAGACTGCAGGACAAGTTGGATCACTCACTGAGTGAGTAATTCAGCTGAGCTAAACCCTTACCTCTCCTCAAACTCCAGCAGTGGAGCATCTGTCCTCAGGTATGCTGAGCTTTGTGCCTTTCTCTCCTGTGCCTTGTGCTGCTGGGAGGTCCCTGCTGAGGCAGGTGGGAATGATGGAATGCAGGTACTTGAAAGAGAAAGGCTTGCAGCTCACAGCACTGCCAGAAATGGCAGGGCTTAGTGGAAAGATTCAAAGCATGTGCCAGCTTTGAAATGAAACATTTTGCCTTCCACAGGTTGTCTCCTGTGATGAGGAGCAGGGAGCACTGTGCCAGTGAGATGTTCTCTTTCTGCAAGAGCTCTGCATCACCAGGACAAGCTCTAGGCAGCAGTGGCAGACCCTGCAGAGCACAGGGGAGATGAACATGTGGTGTCTGCTCCTCTGTTGGCTCTTCAATGGAGGAATAGGCTGGAGGATGTTAGGTCAAGTGAGTAGTGGATGTGGCACTTCCGCCTGAGCAGGGACCTGTTTCTCTTGAGCAGTGTTTTCTTCATTTCATATGTTTCCCTTGTCCCAGGAGGCAGTGCTCCCCTGCCCACTGCTGCTTGCTCCTGTGTTTTATAAAACATACCTGACAAGGATGCAGCCATTGGTATTGTATGTCAGAGGGAAACTCTCCTGGAAATGGCTCTAATGTAGCAAAAGGGTTTAATTCCCCAGTAGAAAGCAGTAGGAAGACTGAGCAGCTGCCTGGTTTCACAGCTGGAGAGCAGGTTTTATTGCTTCAAGCACTTTTCTCTGGCTTGATTTGGTCCAAAGTGACACCTTGCTTAGTGGAGGCTTTCCAGCAGCTGAGTGCTGCTTGGTGGGAAGGGACTGCCCACAGCAAGCAGTGGGGAATGAGGCTGGGAGAGCTGCAGCCCAGCACTGACCCTGAGTGAGAGAGGATGGTCTGCCAGGCAGTGTGCAGGGAAGCCCATGATGGGAAAGTAAACTGCCCATTTGCAGCCTTTCTGGGGTTAACCTTCCCCTCTATTTTGCCCTGGTGAGGCCACAGCTGGAGTCCTGGGTTCAGCTCTGGCCTCCTCAGTTCAAGAAAGACAAGGAACTACTGCAGAGAGTCCAGCAGAGGCTAGGAAGATGCTGAGGGCACTGGAGCATCTCTGGCAGGAGGAAAGGCTGAGAGCCCTGGGGCTGCTGAGCCTGGAGCAGAGCAGAGCCAGAGGGGAGCTGCTCCATGCTGAGCAAGAGCTCAAGAGTCCAGGAGGCAAAAGGCTCTGCCAGACTCTGCTCAGTGGTGCCCAGGGCCAGGCCAAGGGGCACTGGGCACAAACTGGAACCCAGGAGGTTCCACCTGAACAGGAGGAGAAACTTGTTTGGTGTGAGGGTGCAGAGCCCTGGCCCAGGCTGCCCAGAGAGCTTGGGGAGTCTCCTTGTGTGGAGAGATTCCAACCCCACCTGGATTCAATCCTGGGCAAGCTGCTGTGGGTGACCCTGCTTTAGCAGTGGGGTTGGACTGGAAGATCCCCAGAGGTCTCTTCCAATCCTCACCATGCTGGGTTTCTGCCCATCAGACTGACTGGTCTGGTGTAACTCAACTGATCAGGTGTTTGCATTCCTCTGGTGCCTGAGCCTGAAGGCTACACTAAGGGAAATGCTTGTTCTGCCCCAGCTCAGCTGCTCCCCATGCTGCCTCCCTGCAGAGCCACTCCAACAGCATCCTCCACACCATGAGGTTGTTTTCCTCTTATTCCTGGAGTGCTTTGTACTCCTCAGAACAACTCTCACCTCATCTAAACCCTGCATGTGGATACAGCACCTTTCCCCCTTGGCCTGGCTGCAATGATTCCACCTCTGCTGTTTCTCTGCAGTGGCTGAGCCCAGCTGTGCTCTAGCACAGAAAAGCTTGTGGCAGTAGCCACAAAATGACCTCAGGCCCCACAAAGCTGCACTATCAAATACCTAAGTGGCTTCAGAACATTTGAATTGGACCATTGCTGTCTGTTTGGCTGTCCTGTAAGCTCTTTGTTTGAAACAGACTGTTCCCAGTGGAACAGCCTTTGGAGTGTGGCATGGCCTTTGGGTGCTGCACATGGCTGAGGAGTGAGGTTGTAGGGTTTGGAAGTGGTGTCTGATCCACAGCTGTTTCATTGGAGAATCAAAAGGATCAGTGTCCCTTGCACATCCCTGGCTTTCCAGACTGTATGTCCCAAAATATCCTAACACCTGCAGCAGTGGAAAAAAAATCCCAAACCCCAAAACATAACCTCCCTCCTCAGTGCAGAGATCAGTTGTAGGTTGAAGTGCTCCTCTTCTGTGCCTCCAGACCCTGAGCACATCACCTCTCAACTCCCATCAGGAAGGTGTGGGATGTAGTTTTTGGCCACATCATTGAGCTGTTGTCACTGAGGTGGCTGTCACAGCTGCACTGGCACTGCCTCCTCTTTTGGCTCCTGCCTCACTCTGTAGTACCCCAGGGTAGTACAAATGAAGAGATTGCCTTGCAGTACAACTGGGAACTAATGAGGCTAATGAGAACCATCTTTTTGTTGGAGAGACTAGAATTTAATCATAGTTGATGTCAGAAATGTATAATTTAGTGTTTTGACCCCCTAGCATGTGTAAGGTTTCTCCTCCCTGGCCTAGGCTGGCTTTTGGGTTAACAGCAGTCCTGGAGAGGGCCAGCAATTTGCCATCTCCTGCCCTGGTTTCAGAGTGGCTGGGAAGGAGGAGGGGGATGCCATCCATGGCTGGCTGGACTTCCTGTAGTCCCTGAGAGCTGGAAGTGTGTGCTCTGCAGTCTGATGTTATTTGTCTTTGTTGAGACAGTTGGGTTAATGCAGGTGGAAAAATGAGGATGCCAGAGTGGCCCAAGCTACCTGGAGAGGTTGTGGAGCCTCCTTTTCTGGAGACATTCCAAACCTGCCGGGACACAATCCTGGGCAACCTGACCTAGGTGACCCTGCTTTAGCAAGGGAGTTGGACTAGGAGATCTCCAGAAGTCCCTTCCAGCCTCTTCCATGCTAGGATTCTGTGAACATCAGTGCTTCATGCCCCATACTTACACATCATAGCTGTGCTCCAAGCCACTCTCACTTCCTTAGAAGGCTGCTCCATGTTTGGATAGGAAGATTGCCTCCCAGGTGTGTGCTCCAAGCTGCAGATGGGTTTCCTGTGCACTTGCTGGGCTCTGTGCTGGGCACCTAGCAGAGGTGAGCAGTGAGCATCCTTCCCACCCCCACACCCTAAATTCCCACCATTTCTAACCCCAGCCAGCAGCTAAGCACCACACAGTTCTTAGCTTACTTCTCTCCTCAGCTATGGAGTGGGGAGGAGAAGAGCAGAAGAGAAGTAAAACTTGTGGATTGAGGAAACACCAATTTAATACCTCAGGTAAAACAGAATAATAATAACAATAGTTCTACTACTAGTAGTAACCAAATGGAATACAACAACAATAAAAAGAAGAGAAATAAAAGCCAAGAAAAGAGAAGTGATGGACAATGCAATTGCTGAACCCCCAGCAGCAACCACCCCTCCTGGCCAACTCCCCCACTTCATATGCTGAGCATGATGTCCTATGGCATGGAATTTGAAGAGGAGACTCAAGGCAGACCTTAGCTCTCTCTACAACTCCCTGCAAGGAGGTTGCAGTGAGATGGGGGTAGATCTCTTCTCCAGGGTTACCAGTGAGAGGACAAGAGGAAATGGCCTCAAGTTGCAGCAGGGGAGGTTTAGATTAGATACAACGAGAAATTTCTTCCCTGAAGGGGTTGTTAGGCATTGGCCCAGGCTGCCCAGGTTGGTGCTGGAGTCACCATCCCTGGAGGGGTTAAGAAACATTTAGATGCTCTCCTTAGGGCCATGGATTAGTGGCATGATAATGATAGGTAGATGGTTGGACTTGGTGATCTTAGAGGTCTCTTCCAACCTTAATGGTTCTGTGATTCTGTGATCCCTTTGGTCAGTTGGGGTCAGCTCCCCTGCTCTCTTCTGGCTTCTTCCCTTGGGAAGCTGAAAAATCCTTCAATTAGGGTAAGTTCTACTTAGCAACAACTAAAATACCAGTGTTTTAGCAACATGATTCTGACACTAAATCCAAACCACAGCACTCTACCAGCTACTAGGAAAAAAATTAACTCTGTCCCAGCAGAAAGCAGGACACTTGTTAAGCCCCAACCTAGCTCTGCCCTGGGTGCCAGCATGGCTTTAGCAGACTACAGCACAGAGTAATCCTCTAGGTTAGAACACTGCAAGTCAGGAACAAAGACAGACTGCTGAATGTGGAGCAGGCAGGCTGCTTTGAAGCACTGAGCACATCTCAAGTCATCTGTGTCCCACACAAATGAGAGATGCTGGGCTCCTGCTGCATGGGGTGAGGTCTTGTGGAGCCTTTAAACAGCTCAGGTGTTAACTGCAAGCCAAACCTTAGTGAGTCTGAGCTCCTTTTGCCAGCCTGCTTTAGTAGCAGCTGACTCAGTGCAATTAGCTGTCCCACAACCTTTTGCAAAGAGGCTCTTGGTGCCCTGTGCTGACCCTGTGTGAGTCCCAGTCTCCTTGGGACATTACCCAGCTACTGAGGCAGGACTGTGTGCCATAGCAACACCTGGCTGGGCCTTCTCCTTGCAGCATAGCAAGAGCTCCTTTCTCACTTGTCGGTTGGTCGTGGCTAGGCTTTGCGAAAGAAGCTCCAGGGAGGGCTCCATCCACGCTCCTCCTCAGTGCCTTTTCCAAGCATGCTGATAAAAAGAGGATAGCAGATAGCACCCTCGAGCCTGAGCAAGGGATTTTTTTTAGGTGAGACACAGCATGTGCAGAGCTGGACCCACCCTTTAGTCCTAAGGTTCATCTGCCAGGGCCTAGCAAGCTTGGACGCTGGCAGCCAAGTCCTTAGGACAGAGGTTTAACCTCTTAGCTGGAAGGCCTTCCAGGGCTAAACGAGCTCCATCTGCCCGGGTTTGGAATCAGAGTTGTCCTTCTCCTAGGATGACTGCCAGAAGGCTAATGAGCTCATCCTACCCATCCAAGGATTCTAGGAACATGGGTATCACTGCCCACACTTTCCCGTGGGCAATGAGTTTAATGCTTCCTCTGCTGTGGGCACAGTTATGGCACCAGGGGCCACAGGAGACCACAAGGGATTGTCAGACTGTGCCACATTTCTCACTTGTGCACAGAAAGCAATGCACTTGATCAGAAGGGAGGGACATCTTTTTGCCTTTGCCATCTGTGCCAGGTGGCAGCTTTTGTCAGCATTTCCCTTTCAACCTCATTTGCTGCTGGAGCTTGTGGTGAGCTGCTCCTTGCAGCTGGCTCAGCCATGCATGTACCTCTGTAGCACTATGGCCTTGCCCTGGGCAGACTCACTTGCCTGCTTTAATTGCCTCAGATTAATTACATTGCAAAGGGCTGTCAAGGTCTTTGTTAATTGCAGAGGAGTGTTTCCTGCTGGAGCTCTGTTACCGTGCAGAGCAAGCTGGGAGTCAAAGATATTATTAGGATCAAGAGGCAAACAACATCACTTTTTCAGTCAGGCTTCGGCTTTACTCTCCAGAATCACTTTGCAGTGTCAGCAAACTTTGTCCTTTTCCTCTTCACTGCTGTTATCCAGCTCATTTATGCAGGGCCTGGCTGGCTGGACACCCCAGGTGACTCTGCTCCCTCTGAAAACTGACCATTTCCTCTCACACTTTTGCTTCTCATCTTTTAACAAATGACTCACTTGTGTGATGAGCTTTGCTCTTCTCTCATGGAAGACTGGTTGTTGAAGAAGCTTGCTGAATGCTTTCTGATAATTCTACCAAATTGCAATCATTCTATTTCCCCTTTCTACACCCTTATGGGCTCCTTGGGAGAACTCCAGTCTGCTGCTGAGGCAGAGCTGCTCTTCTGAGTACCTGTGCTGCCTTTTCTCCAGTGTGCCTCATTCATTTGCCTGCTCACTCTCTTCTTTATCTCCCTTTTTCTTCATTAGTCATGCTTGCTGCTCCTGCTTCCTCCCTGAAAGCTTGCTGGAAATCTGGCAGCACATTAACCAGTTTCTAGTCACTGCTACACAAAGCTTTAAGCCTGAAGTAACGTGGCACAGTTAATGATGAAGCTGTTGCATCCCTGGGCTTCTTTATAGCTTTTTGAGTGAATAGAGTTCTAAATCTGACATCCTTCATACAGGAGGGGAGATCATGGTCTGGTGTGTTTATTTGACTTCATTGTTTGTCTGGCCTTTAGCTTGCTGGATAAAAGAGATCTCTGGTTTGGGCCATGTGGTGCATTGCTCTGAAGAATACTTGGGCTTGGAATGTTGCTTTTAAAAATTCATTTGTAAATGTCAGGTCTGGACTGCTGACCCCAGGGCCTTTGAGAAGGGATAAAGGAGCTCTGTAACATGCCAGAGAATATTCTTCATCTGCAGCTCTTAATACATAACCCCTGGTGTTTTCAGAGCGGGCTCTAGAGAGAAAAGGAGCAGGAAGAAAAATAATATCCTTTCTCTTGTCCAGAACAGCTTCTTCCCTGCTAGGCCTGGCTGTGGCCAGGCTCTCCCTGTTCCAGGCTGCCTTCACAGCTCTCTGCTTTGTGAGCATGAATCTTCTCCTGCATTGTTTCTGGCTCTGCACACCTCCTCCTTAGGAGCTTTCTGTAAAGTTTATACACCTGACTCTGGAAGATTAATCCCCTCAGAGGCTGCTAATGCAAATTGGCTGTGGGTAAGCTCAGTGAGCCTGAGTGGCTCATGCCTGTCACTTGTGGGGAGAGGTGGGCTGGATGGATGTGTTTCAGCTGTAATCAGGGTGCTGGGATATGGGCAGTGCTATCAGTTGTAGCTGGGCAAGTCCAGCTTTGGCAGTGACTGTGGCTTGAGGAGCTGCTGGAACCTTGTAGGTGCAGGAGGGCTGAGAGGCAGCAGGAGTCATAACAGGAGTGTGAGCATGCACAAGCTGTATTGTTACTCCTAATAAAAGCTCTTGCTGTGTTTCACACTTCTGCCCAGTGGCAGTCGGGCAAGGAGGCAGCAGAAGAGCCTTCTCCTTATAATAAATGAAAACTGGGATTGATGCTTGGGCTGCTCGTGGGGTATGAGCAGTAATGTTGTAAAATCTTCTGCTGCAGAGATGCAGGTATGGATGTAGCAGCTGCAGTGTAAGGAGTGTATGAGGGACCTGCATGTTCCCCTCCACCTTCTTTGTGTTCTGCAGAGGGTTAAGTCCCAGCTCTGTTTTTCACTGTTTATCCTGCTGCTCCTCTCCTTGCACTTTGCTTAAGTTGGAAGCTGTAATTGCTCAAACCCTTGGATTTTATGAGTATTCACAGTATTCAACTGCCTTCCTGCAAGAGGATTTGCTTTCCTTTTCCTCCCCACTTCTCTTGGGGTTGCCCATCTTCCACACATTTGTTCTGACTTCATGCTTGCCCTTAGGGGCTGGGATGGCTGGTGGATAGGAAACCACAGGTTGTGAAAAAGCCCTTGCATTGTTTTCACTCTCCATGTGTAAGGAAGGGTGAGGGACCTGCCTTACCCACCTGGAAGCTGCTTTTCCACAACTTAAGATGTCCTCAGGGAGGCTGCTTTGCTCTCTACCCATTGTGTGTGTGTGCTCCTGGGCAATTTGGTGATGAAGGTGCAGGGAGACAGTAGGTGAAGTGGAATGGCACCAGCTCCTTCTGAGTGCTCAGAAGCAGAGCCTGACCTGTGGCAAAAGAAGGGTCTTCATTTTTGCTCAGACCTGAAAGCTTCTAGTGTCCCAGCAAGGTGGCAGAGCTGTCCCTTCTCTCTTGTTAACAGCATCCAGCTGGGCAGGTGATTGTTGCCAGTTCCAGTCTGGCTCTTAAGCAAGTCCCTGTGCTGGGAAATCCTTTCCTTGTCTCCCTGCAGAGAAGCCTTCTGTTTCCTCTCAGGGTCTCAGTTTTGCACAGAGAAGCAATCTTTGTTTCCTTGCACAGTTCCTACACTGTGGCACTTGCAGCTTTCTGAGTGCTAAAACACTTCAGACCTTTCCCTTTTGAGTCCTTCCTCTGCCTTGGATTTTCTCCATTTGATTTCTGCTCATTGCTGTTTTTTTCATTCTCTTTTTCCCAGCATGAGATAAAATTCACCTTGTGGCTCTTCTTTTGATACATCTGTGATCTCCTATAAGAGTGCAACCCTCCATCTCCTGCTGCCGTGGCTCAGCTTGCTAAAGCAGATCAAAATGCAGGTGCTGTTGGTTTTGTCAGGGGTTTGACCAGGGACTTAAAGCTGGCATGCTGCTCATGCTCTTGGGCTGACAGCAGAGCTGCTGTGCCTCTGCTGACTCAGCTTCCTGCATGCAAGATGTCATCCAGAAGGACCTGGACAAGCTGGAGAGGTGGGCCCAGGGGAACCTCATGAGCTTCAACAAGACCAAGTGCAGGGTCCTGCCCCTGGGTCAGAACAATGCCCACTATCAATCCAGGCTGGGGATGAGATGATGGAGAGCAGCCCTGCAGAAAAGGCCTTGGGGTGCTGGTGGCTGAGAAGCTGGCCATGAGCAAACAGTGCACGCTGGCAGCCCAGAAGCACAATGGCATCCTGGGCTGCAGCAAGAGAAGCGTGGCCAGCAGAGCCAGAGAGGTGATTCTGCCACTGCACTCTGCTCTGCTCACACCTCCTCTGCAATACTGGGTCCAGTTCTGGAGCCCTCAACACACAAAGGACATGGAGCTGCTGGAGCAGGTGCAGAGGAGGCCACGAGAATGCTCAGGGGCTGCAACACCTCTGCTCTGAGGACAGGCTGAGGGAGCTGGGATTGTTCAGCCTGGAGAAGAGAAGGCTTCAGGGGAACTACTAGTGACCTTCCAGGACCTAAAGGGAACTTCCAAGCAGGCTGCAGAGGGCCTGTTTGCAAAGGCCTGCAGGGAAAGGACAAGGGGCAATGGTTTTAAATTGGAGAAGAGTAGATTTAAACTGGACATTAGAAAGAAGTTCCTCCCCACGAGGGTGGTGGAACACTGGCCCAGGTTGCCCAGGGAGGTGGTTGAGTTCCCATCCCTGGAGGCATTGCAGGTGAGGCTTGCCAGGGCTCTGGGCAAGCTGCTCTAGTTGGGGATGTCCCTGGCCACTGCAGGGGGGTTGGACTAGATGAGCTCCAGAGATCCCTTCCAACCCAAACCATTCTAGGATTCTAGGATTCTATGCCTGGGAGATGTCAAAATGAGGAAGACTCCTGTGATTTTGCTGAGGATTTCTCCTCTACAGCAAGGTCTAAGTGTGCAGTGTTTAAGTTACTGTTGCTGGTGCACCCTCTTCTTTACTGCAGGTCCCTGATCCCAAACACTAGAGCTCACTCAGCTGCAGCTCATGACTGAGTAGAGTAGGTGAAAGAGCTTGGTAAAAACTTATATTCCCTCCTGAAGCAGAGCTAATGCTCTCCTGCCCCAGCCAGGTGAGGCTGAAACAAAAGACATGCTTAGCCTCGTGTCTCTTCCCTGCAGGAGCATCCTCTGTGAAGAGTTTTGACAAGGAAACAAGTAAACCTGCAGCAACCCTTTCCTAAGATTCTTGGAGCCTTTCCCAAGAGCTGCACTGGATGTCCTCTGGAGCTGTAACTGGCACAATGACACAGAGCTTTGCCCTCAGGGTGATTTTTCAAGGCTTTGGAATATATAAGGGTGGAGGGAAAAGGGAAGGGGGTTTCTCCCGTTCTGAGCAGAGATCATAGGATGATAGAACCATAGAACTGTCAGGGTTGGAAGGGACCTTAAAGCTCAGCTAGGCCCAACCCCTGTGCCTGCTCTGGGCAGGGACACCTGGCACTAGAGCAGCTTGCTCCCAGCCCCAGCCAGCCTGGCCTGCAACACTGCCAGGGCTGGGGCTGCCACCACCTCTCTGGGCAACCTGGCACAGTGGCTCAGCACCCTCCTGGGCAACAACTGCTGCCTAACAGCCAAACTAAATCTCCCCTCCTCTAGTTTGGATCCATTCCCCCTAGTCCTAGCACTGCCTGAGAGCCTAACAAGTCCTTCCCCAGCCCTCTTGTAGCGAAGATCTGGTGCCTGGGCAGGTGGCAGGTAGGACCCTTTGGCTTGTAGGGGAGCATGGGGAAAGATGAAAGTACAGGAAAATGATGAAGTTAGAGAGAGAGGAATGAGAAAAGGAGAAAATCTAGCAGGTTCTTCAGATTGCTCCAGTTTAGAAAGGTGCTCCAATGTCTACTGGCTTCTCTGAAGATTGCTAATGCCCAGCCAGACCTTGGGGAAAGCTTGAAAGGGTGCTGCTCACAAGCTGGGTAGGCACAGGTTTAGTGTGTGGTGACCTTGGAGCCTGGTCTTAGGGTTCCATGCATGTGTAGACCTACCCTGTGCTTCTAGCTTGAGGGACAAGGGAAGGAGCAAAGGCACTTGTCTGAACTACCTAGACCACATGGCAGGAGGAAGAGAGGAAGAGAAGCTTCTTGGTGTTTCTTACAGAAACATCTGTCAGGTGCACTTGTGCCCACTGGCATGGCACCATGTTATGGTGAGCTCTGAGCAAATTGGTGTGTCTGGCTCTGTGCTGAGCTGCAGGCCCCAAAGCAGGACAAGCACACCAGTGCTGTGTGGTGCCAATTAGGCCTGCAGCTCATTACAAGCCCAAAGGTTAATTTGGGTGCAGATCTGCACTGATGTGATTATGCAGCTTCTGGTGCCCAAGCAGGCTCAGGTCTCTGCATGGCATCACTGATTTTGTGGTGCTACAGAGCATTGAGCAGGGAAGGTTCTGGGGGCTTTAGGTGAACTAATGAGAAGGAAACCACAGGAGACTGAAAGGAAAGGAGCCCCTGGGAGCAGTCACTGAGGGTGAGGAGTTGTTGGATATGATGTTATGTTTGTGGGAAGTGAGGAAATAGCTTTGAAGCAGATTGGAGCAGGTGATCATCTCCCTGAACTGCCCTGGAGCTGCTTGGCAGCCTGCACTGTGCTGCTGCCATGGGCAGGCAAAAAAGCTGAACAATGTGATACTTTGGCAATGACAGCTTGTGCATCCTCAATTTAGGAGATGTCCTGCCCCTTTGACCCCACAATTCAGTCTTGTTCTGCTCTGATGCTCACTGTTATTAGCCCAAACTCCCAGCTGTGGGAAGCCTAAATCTGCCTCCCACCTCTCCCTTGGCCATGCCATGGCAGTGTCTGGCCTGTGCTGACATCTCACACAACCTTCTCATGTTGCTCATGTTAATGAGTCCAGGTGCCAGCTATGTGTGCTCCAAATAACAGAATAACCACAGGCTAATTCTTTGCAGACAGTTCTGTTGCATTATTTATAGGGATGAAGTAATATAACATCCAGGAGGAAAACATCAAGGTGCTTGGCTGTCAGCATGTGGTGCAACTTCTGTTTGTCTTGCCTGTGTGCATGTATCTCTCTTTAACTCTCATGTTTCCAGTAAAGTTGGCTAAAAAATGCCAATAAATGAGTCAGGATTGTGGTTAATAAGACACTGACTTCAGAAAGACAAGCATCTGCCCCACTGGTAGTGACTTGCCAACTCACAGCTGCCAGCTATGCTCTTGATGTTACCTCTTAGTCTGAAATCCTTCCTGTACTTACACTTGAATCCCCTAAGCAGAGCAGTCCCCACCTCTCTTCTTGCCACACTCCCTACCTGCAGATGATGTAAAGATGACCCAAGCCCTGTTAAAGTGCTGCCTTCCAGCTCTGAGAGTCACAGCTTGCTTCACAGTTAATCATTCATGTACCTCCTCCAAAATCCCAACCGTAATCATTCATGTACCTCCTCCAAAATCTCAACTTTAATCATTCATGTACCTCCTCCAAAATCTCAACTTTAATCATTCATGTACCTCCTCCAAAATCTCAACTTTAATCATTCATGTACCTCCTCCAAAATCCCAACCCCTTTAATAAAAGAGAGGAGAAATGTCAGTGTAAAGGGGCTCTCTTAATTGAAAAATGAAGTTCCACTGTTATTTTCCATGGTAAAGATTCACTGTAACAGGAATTCTTTTGAAGCTCTTCTTCCTGTTGTTTCATCTGAAGCAAAAGTGTGTTTGAATTGAACAAAATATTGGGTTTCTATTGAAAGGAAAACTTTTCATTTCAACATTTCTGCTCCAGGACTCCTTAATGTCTCACTTTGCAGCTCAAGAGAGAGCTCAGCAGTCTAGCTTTCCATCCTAGCCTGAGGCAGAAAGGAGTCTCAAATGTCTTAACTTCTATGAGGTGAAACAATTACTTTAGCCCCCAAAAGGAGTTAAAATCACAAACCCAAATCTCAGTTATCTACTCTCTCTTCAGTTTTAACTGGAGTGTGTGTAAGCATTTCCATAAGCTAAGGAAAATCTGTGAATGCAAGTTCTTCCTTTGACCCTGTGTGCAGTGATGCTCTCATTTCTCTCAGCACCAGCTTCTGCCTTGTGCCTCCCAGGGTGAGTTGTATTGGCAAGTCTAGAGGTTTTCTCAGCATTAGCTCTAACCCAGGGAAGATAAATTGGTTTATTTAATAGCCTTAATTGAATTTTGATAGGTGTAGAGCCAAATACAGATGGTAGGACATAATGCTCCTTTCTTTGCCCCAGGCCTGGAGCGTGACTAACTGATTGCACTCGAAATGCTGGAGCCCATTTGGCTGCTGGGATGGCACCTTGGGGAGCAGATCAATGTGTGGGGCAGCATTTCTGGCTGGAGCCTGACCAGACAGTGTTGTGGAGACCCTAAACTAGTGATCTGTGGCAAAGTCTGTGCTGCACATGGTAGAAACTGGTTTAATGGATGAGGAGGTTATGGCTGCAGGTGTCATTTGTTTGTGGAGTGAGGGAAGGAGGCAGGGAACTGTGGAACTGGAGGGATTCAGGTGAGATGCTTTCCTATGGCTCCCCTCATCTTTGTACCTGGCAGCACTTGGGGGTACCAGGAATTCAGCTGGATCCTTGGTCAGACCTTCTGAGGAGAAAATCATTGTCCAGGACACTTTGTGACCAAATGGAGCCAGCTCCATGCAAGGAACACAGCTCTTGTGCACCTTCTTGTGTTTTGAGGGCTGGCTGTGTAAGCTCAGTGCTGCTGGTCAGAGGCCCCAGCCCCCTGAGCCCCCTGTGCTCTCTAAGAGCAACCTGGCAGGGTGGCATGGGCAGAAATGCAGCCAGGATGTTTGCAGATGCTGTAGTGGAGAGGTTCACAGTATCCCAGTATGTCAGGGGTTGGAAGGGCCCTAGAAAGATCATCTAGTGCAACCCCCCTGCCAGAGCAGGAGCACCTAGACCAGCTCACACAGCAATGTGTCCAGGCAGCTCTGCAATGGCTCCAGACAAGGAGACTCCACAGGCTCCTGGGCAGCCTGGGCCAGTGCTCTGGCACCTGCACTGCAAACAAGTTCCTCCTCATGTTAATACTAAACCTCCTGTGGTCCAACTTGCTCCCATTCCCTCTTGTCCTACCATTGGATGCCATGGAGCAGAGCCTGGCTCTCTCCTCCTCACATTCACCCTTCACATATTTCTAAGCATTGCTGAGGTCTCCTCTCAGTCTCCTCTTGTCCAGGCTGAAGAGACCCAGCTCTCTCAGCCTGTCCTCCTAGGCCACATGCTCCACTCCTTTCATGCTCTTGCTGGCCCTGGGCTGGACTCTCTCCAGCAGCTCCCTATCCTTGTGGAGCTGAGGGGCCCACAACTGGACACAATAATAAATAGCTATGGGCTGTGGTCAGAGCCTTCCTGAGCAGCAGTGGCAGCAATCCAGTCCCCTGCTCTTAAAGGCAGATCTGCAGACGTGCTCCCTTTTTCCTTTTAGGAATTATCTTCCCCATTTCTCACAGCCAGTTTTTCAGTGTGTACAGCATTCAATTCCCAAGGCATCACTTCAAAGCAGAAAGCTGTGAGGACCTCACTTCTAGGAATAGCTCCCCAAATCCAGGTGTTCCTGCCCAAGTCCAAGTCTCCAGGCTGCTCTGGGTATCCATTGGGATTGTTTTGGGCTCTCTGCCCACTCCTCTGCCTTGGGCTGCATTCTGCCCAGCTGCTGTGCTCTCTGAAGGCTGCATGAGCCCCTGTTGGGCTGTGGGTTTGGCTGGCTCCTGTGAGGAAGGGGTCTCAGCACTGGTGCACGTCCCAGGGAATGGGGAGAGATTGCAACACTTTGTTCTCTGCAGAGAAATTTCTAGTTTTAGGGTATTAACACCTGTTGGACCCTGCTCAGAGCAGCCATTTATGAAGGTGTGTTGTCTGACAGAAGTTTTAAGCTGTCTGGGTTGCTTAGCTCTCCTCAAGGCACCTTCTGCCTCTGCTTTGTGGTAGTCTGCTGAAAGCTGCAGCTGCTGCAGGCAGCAAAGACTTTTCTCTCCTTCTGGTTGCCAGCTCTGATCCTCTGTCTGCACTCTGAGGCTGAAGCAGTTGGGATTTCCCTTCTGAAGGTGTTGAGGCTGGGGAAGGTAGGAGATCTGAGAGGCTGTGGTCATGCAGGCCAGCCCAACTGCTGACAGCTCCCTCAGCAGAAGCCCTGGGATCTTCTTGAAGGCTTCTCAATGTAGCTGACAGCATCAGAGAACAGTCTGCACTGCACGTCACTGAGTGATGTGCATCACTTTTGCCTTGCAACAAGCAGTTGAGAGGTCAAATGCCATGATCCCTCACAATTGTCCTTCAGAAGAGCAGTCCACACTGATTGGCATCAGGCCTGACAGCAGCACCTCACAGTGCTCCTCATGTGGTACATCTTTGTCCTCTCCAAATAGGCCATGCTAGAGGGCAAGAACACCAAGCTCTCCTTCCATGTTCCTTGTAGACATGTCAGCTTTGGTACCAGCTGCTGGCATTTGAGTTCTTTGCTCGATGGGGACAGTCAGGGAAGGTGAAGAGGAGGGTGGATTTTGCCTTGAGTGGATCCCCTAGCCTTGGGTTCTGATACACTTGGGCTGGCAGAGCCAGCAGTATCTGAGGAGAGGTTCAGCATTGTGCCTGGCAGCTGAGGTGCATGTAGAGCTGCCTCAGGAGCCAGGCACTGGGGAGGATGCTTGGACTCTCTGCTTTCTCAGTTTCTTAGTTCATTTAGATGCACAGACAGGAGAGGAAGATTACTACAAAGCCAGCCCTCTTCTCTCCTGACTGCAGAATTGGGATGAGAAATGGAAATCTCTGAACCCTGAACTGTCTATCACTGAAACCTTCTGAGAGTGAAGGACCTGAAGGCATTCCCTGGTCTGCCTCTTCTGGGATGAGCCCTTGAAAAAGGAGATGTCCCTCTTACTTTGAGAAGATAAAGATTTTGAGTGTGATGCTGGGAGTTTAGCTGCAGCTGGATCTTCGGTGGTTTGTGGAATAAGAGCTTCAGAGTGAGAACCTGCAATGTGAGCAGGTGCAGGAAGGATGAAGCGTGGCTGTCTCCCCAGAGGGGATTAGGAAAGCTTTGCTGGGCTTATTCCACTAGCAGAGCAGAGGAGAGGAGGAGGGCTCAGAACTGCCTCTGCAGCTCATGGGGCAGTGAAGGCAAGGCAAGGAAAAAGCTGCTTAAACTGAAGGACTGTGCTAGCTTATAAATGAGTGAGTAGGTAACAGTTTAGGGTTCCCTTGGGCATTCCTGCCTGCCAGAGCAGCTGCTCAGAGGAGGCTGTAGGAACCAAGCCTGAGCTGCTCTCAGAACAGTGGTTGATGTGTTTACAAAAGCAATTGTGTGGTATTTGCACTGTAGTAGTCCCTCTAAACCACCTGCTGAGGGGACATGGCCTTGCTCTCTCCTGAATGAGGGAGCTGTATCTTGGTCAGAGGCTGTGCAGCATGTCCTGGCCTCTGCCAGGTCCTTGTAGGGGTGTGTGGAGAGCTGCTTCCAGGCTGCAGGCAGCTCCTGTGGGGCAGTGCTGGGCTTAACCGGAGCAGGAGTTTGCCCAGGGGCTGTGAAATCCTTGTCTCCACAGCCGGGAGCTCTGCTGTGATGCTTCAGCCCAGGAATAACTTTCAGGGGAGTCACTATCTCTTCCTATTGCAGATCAGGCACAGGGTTTAGGTCAGTGACTAATTGTTGCTCTGGAGAAGCACAAGGCTGCAAAGGAGAGCAGCTCCATGGCTGCTCTGTGGCTTGTAGCTTGTCCTCTATTGCATTATGTATCACTGCCCAGCTCTCTACTCACCATCCCAAGGTGGCTGGCAGCACCCAGAGCTCTCCCTGCACTGGGGGTGACTTCCATAGAGAGAGAGAAGCAGTTGTAGCCATTCTCCTATCTCCAGAACACAGAGCTTGGCAAGCTCTCCCTGTCTGGAGCTCAGCTCTGGCTCTGTGAGCCTGGGCACGTTTGGCTGAGCAATTCCCTTCCTAGGCTGGGAAGTCTTAATCCAACAGGGTGGAGGAGTGGAGTAGGAGGTGGAGAGTGGTCTATGTGGTGTGGGGAGTTTGCTTTTGGTTTGGTTTAGGGTTTTTTTATTAGTTCTGTTTGTTTGTTTGAAGTCTTTTCTGTTCTCAGCCCATGCCCCGTGCTGGGACTTACTTGGTCAGCTCTTATTTTCTCATTGGTTCTAGCAGAAGCCTGCCTGGCATCTCAGTGCTTCCCTTAGCTGTTCTGCAGTAGGAGAGGCAGCAGCTGTGAGGCACCCCTTGGCTTTCTAGGAAGACAGAAAGCAGTGACATGTCTCACCTGCCAGCTCTTCAACAGAACTTCTGATTTCCACCCTGCATGTTGGAGAGAGCAACATGCAGGAGCTGCTTTTTGCTGGCAGGAGATGCCCAGATTAATGCTGCTCCTTGATCACCACTCAAGGGCTGGAGGGGGAGGCATTTGGATGTCTCTTTAGGCTTGCAAGCCCAGACTGCTGATCCTCTCAGTCTCTTTTCTGACAGTCAAAACAGGCCTAATGTGTTTCTCATATGACTGCAGATGAGGCAGAGGCCAGAGGCTGAGGAGGATGGTGTTAGCTAACAGCCACCCCTCTGCCACCACTGGCATGAAGCAGATGGGGACAAGAAGCAGTGGCCTGCTGGAAATATGGGTGTCTGCTCTGCTCTCCAGCAGCCCCTCACAGCTGGGGGAAACTTCTCAGCAAGCAAGGAAAGGGGAGACAAAGCTTTTGGCAGGAGTGTTTAAGCAAATATCCATAGTGATCTTTTCCCTCAGCTTGTTTTTGCCTAGCTCCTGTCTGCTGGAGCCTATTGGACTGTGCTGTGCTGATTTGCTAAACTGTTCCTGGGTGTGAAAAGAAATAAAAGAAAAGCACATCCTTCAAAACCACAAAACAAAGAAAAAAACACCAAACTCTTCCCTCCCCACACCTAAAGCCACATTTTCCCCCCAGTCTGTTGTTAAACACAGTAGTGAGATTTGACTTCAATGGGTAGAAGTGGAGAACAGGGCAGGCAGAGAAAGGCTTGTTAGAAAGCTGTTTGCTACAGCAAGTGCTGCAAAGGACAGTGAAAAACCATCCTTCATCTCAGTGAACCTCTTGGTCAGGCCTGTGGTCAATTAAATTCTTTCTTCATCTCTAAGGTCAGGATTTACATGGATTTTTATTGTTATTTCCTTTCCCCCACACCTTTGGTTGATCTGTTTGCTTTAAACAGTCTTGCCAGCATGTCAGAGCCAGTTTCATTTGGGAAGACAGTGAGCTGGAACCACAGACTGAAAGCACTGAGGTATTAATTTTCCCATTTCTATGCAACTGTATATTGGTTATTAGCAATCTCAGGAAAGGTAACCCAGGCTATTTCTCTTCATGCCTGGGAGCATCAAGATGCAAAGACACCCTGGTGCCAGCCTGAGCTCTTGAATGTCCTTCCTGCCCATAGGAATCTCTCTGAAAGCATTGGGTCTGTATTCCTGTCCCTCACAAGGGTGTTGCATTGTGCCACTTGTGCCATTTCTTCCTCTTTTTTTCTTTCCTAGCATCTGAATTCTGGATGAAACAAATATTTCAGCCTTTTTGTGGTTAAGAAAAGCTGATCTCCACAGATTCACCTGTTTCCCCAAAGCCATCAGCAAAAGAAGTCCAACATCAGGAGTATTCACATCATAGAATACATTTGCTTTAGTAATGTAAATCAGAAGAGCACTGAGCCTCGAGTGGTGCTCTCTGAAAGATCTCCAGGCTTCTAGAACAAAAGTTACACGAAGAGAATTTCAAATCTGGTTCAGCCACAACTTCCTTTGGTGACCTAGGGCAAAGTTTAAACTCATCTGGCAGCAGCTTCTGCAGCCAGGGGACATTGGGCTGGGTGAGAAGTTCCCTTGTGCTGCCTCATGGGGAGGATATCTCCCCAGGGAGGGGAGAGAAGAGAAGGCTCTGGAGGCTGAGGGCCTTTGTGCTGAGCTAACAAAGGAGACAGAGAGAGTTTTAGTGCCTTGAAGTTGTTCTGCTGCTCCAGAAGCCAAGCAGTGTCCTGTGGGGTCGATCATAGCCTTAATGGCTGTTTATTACTGTATTGAGGTTGGGAGATAGGGTGGTCAACAAACACATTATCCCACATTTTGCTGATAAAAGGGAGCAGAGGCTGCAGTGAGTGCTGGAGGAGGCTGCCAAGCTCAACAAGCTTCTCTGAGGATCCTTGCAGGCCAGCCTGGCTCCATTGCAAGCTTGGAGATGCTCCCCACAGGCTTTGCAGGCAAAGGCTCTGTGGTCCCAGCTGGCAGAAGTGAGTGGCATCTTCCCTAGCTGAGGCAGGCAGCTCTTTTATTGACACAAGCATTGAGTTTTATGTTACATCCCTGCTCTCAGTATGTGGATTTTCTACCTGAGACTGCCAAAATGTCAGTCTTTGAGGGGAACAGAGGAAGAGAGGAAAATGGCTCAGGTTTGTAAACACGAAGCAGCAGATAGAGAATTCCATTCAGCTGGGCTCGGGAAGTCTTCACCTTTAAAGCCAGAGGGAAAACCTCTAGAAGGCACAACAAGGCACCAAAACAAATGCTCAGACAAAAGCTTTTCCCCCAGTGATAAACTAACCATTAAAAAGAGAATTCTCCAGTTCAAAGTGGATTCCTCAGGCTGGGGAGGTGCAGATGAAGCCAAAGATGGTTAGAACAGTGCAGCTCATGTTTCCTCTAATGACTGCTTCTAATTTCACCTCCTGTTTTCCCTGGAAAGCAAGTAGAGCCTTGTTTCTTTTGGATATAAGAGGTCTGGGGGATGCCAAACCACTTTTGGTTTCAGCTTTCAGTGGTGTCTCAATGTGCAAGCAGAGCTGCTGCTCACTGGGACAGACTTCAGCCAAGCCTGGGGGGATGGGTGCACTTCAGCAGCATTTTTGGCTCTGCTCTTGGCTTGTTGCCTGTGGTGGACTTGTGCATTGGGAAGAAACCTTGGATTAGGAGTGAGTAGTGGAGCTGGAGGAATAGCACTGAGGTGATGATGTGGACCAAGACCCAAACTGTCACTAGTGTAACACTTGTGGTTTATGGCTTAGTGACAGAAGTACTGCAGTATCATCTGTCCTAGAGTCCTGGGGTCAGTTTTGGGCCCCTCAGGCCAAGAAGGACCCAGAGGCATTGGAGTGTGTCCAGAGAAGGGCAAGGAGCCTAGGGAGGGCTCTGGAGCACAAGTGTGCTGAGGAGCAGCTGAGGGAGCTGGGGTTGGTTAGTGTGGAGAAGAGGAGGCTCAGGGCAGACCTTAGCTCTCTCTACAACTCCCTGCAAGGACGTTGCAGTGCGGGGGGGGTAGGTCTCTTCTGCAGGGTTGACAGTGAGAGGATGAGAGGAAATGGCCTCAAGTTGCAGCAGGACAGGCTTAGATTAGATGCCAGGAGAAATTTCTTCCCTGCAAGGTTTGTTAAGTCTTGTCCCAGGCTGCACAGGTTGGTGCTGGAGTCACCATCCCTGGAGGGGTTTAAGAAACATTTAGATGTGGTACTTAGGGCTATGATGTAGTGGCATGGGAGTGACAGGCGTGGTTGGACTTGATGATCTTAGAGGTCTCTTCCAATCTTAATGATTCTGTGATTCTGTGATCTAAGGTCCCTGGCTGTGACCAGGATCTCCCCAGGCAAAAGAAGGCCTTGTAGCCAGATGAGACAGACATAATCCTTCACTTGAATCCTCAAAGGACTTGCTGTGATTGAGACTTCTTGAGCAGAGTGTTTGAGAGAGTGAATCACTTTGTGGGGGGAGGGGGGGAATCATCAAACCAGGTAGATGTTACCCCAAACTCCAGGAAGATGGTGTGGGTATGATGGTACCTCATTTAAAGACATCTGTCAGATGGCATCTCTTTGCATGCCCTGGCATGTCTTCGGTGTGATTCACTAGTAACACAGCCTATGCTTGTAAGAAAAGTAACTTCTGTCCCTTCCAAAATTCATGGCTTCTAAAAATCTCTATTTCCATGAGCTATGAGTGTTTTTATCATGTCTATGCATATTTCCCCTTGACCCCTCAGCACACTGTTGGTGAGCACTCACCCACCTGCAGGCATCTCCTCTGTGGGTAGTGCACACGCAGAGCAAGAGCAACCATTGCTGTGAAAGGAGTTGAACATCTTCAGTGTGCTGTGGCACTTCACATGCTGCTTGGGTTTTTAATTACCTCATGGTGATTAACAGTCCAGAAAATCCCATTAAACCATTGAAATGCTGTGCACCTGACTGCAGGCTCCAGGGGTTGCGCCAGTACAAAGCTGCCTCAGTGGCACAGGCTGAGGTTTTGCCCTGGCCTGGGCACTTGCCTCCAAGGGGAGGAGAAGCCTTCAGGTTTCTGCAGCATGCTCCTCACTTGCTTGAGGACCAAAGGCCAATTGCTCCAGGTGTCAGGTCCTGTGCATGGTTTAGTTGTTTCAGCCATTTTAAACTGGCATTTGAAGAAATTCTCCCTTGCTTGGGATTTCTTCAGCACTCATGAGNGGTGCTATCTGCTATCCTCTTTTTATCAGCGTGCTTGGAAAAGGCGCTGAGGAGGAGCATGGATGGAGCCCTCCCTGGAGCTTCGTTCGTGAAGCCTAGCCATCCATGAGTGAGCATTAAGGTCAGGCCCGTGGAGCTGGGGTTCACCAGTGGGTGAGCTCTGTCTAGGCTCATTCCTCAGCATTCCCTACAGTCACTCTGCTCTCTGTGTCCCCAGCAGCTCCCAGCCTGCAGCCTCCCTGGCCCTAGTGCTGCTCTTCTGCGAGGCAGGGAGGACATCAAGTGGCTGATGCTGGCACATCAGCCCAGGAGCCTTGCTATCCCAAACGAGGATGCAAATCCCACTCCTGTTCTGCAACGAGAGGCAGAATTGCCAGACCAGCTAAGGACTATTCATATTCTGGGTCAAGCTTAAGTTAAAAGCCACGTGTTAGTCTCTTTTTTTCTCTCCTGTGCTTGCCCAGGATTGATGTTGCTCCTAGGTGTAGAGCAAAGGCAGAACAATCCCTGATTAGTTCTTGCCTGGTCTAATAGATCAGTTTTATTGAGTTGAGCAGGTATGAACTTATGCAGATATTAAATATTGGACCTGATATATATATATATATATATCTCTATCTACATATCTATATATATCTACATATCTATATATATATATCTACAATTCCTATTAGCTCCTTTGAATGCCCTGTCCTATGTCCATCTGTTAGGATCTGTGGTTTGTTATCCTTTTTGGGACGAGCTCCAGTGTGCTGCAGTGTCCAAGGCTCAGTGAAGACCAGGAGGAGGCTGGGGAGCACAATTTATGCCTGTCTGGAGGATCCCATTTTCTGGGTCTTGAAGAACCAGCCTGGCACAACCTCTTGAGCTTTTCAGCAAGATGATCTGAAGTTCTCTGGCAGCAATGGTTTGTAGCTGCCTGACTTTGGGAATGATCTGGATGTGGTTGGCACAGGCTAGAGCAGCACTGATACCTTGAGGTGTGGAGAAAAATGTGGTGGTTGGGTTTGGCAGTAAGTTCCTAGCAATGGTTGAAGTCCAAAGCCAAGGCTTTGCTCCTGCTCTGCCTGGATTAGGTGTTAGGCTTGGTACAGATGCATGCTGTGATTCCTAGCAGGAATGGCCTGGGCTCTAGGCTGGCTTTACAAAGACCAGAACTGCTCCCATGTGGAGGGGCTTGGTCAGCAGCTCTGATGACTTATAAAGGAGATGTTTTATCTCCCTTTTCAATGTTCCTTCAGCTAACTAGTTTCCCAGTTTTTGAAGAGTTGCAGCTTCTCTTTAGATTAATAAAACCCCTTCTGTCCTGATAAAAGCATTGTGAAGGGCATCTGCTCACTGGGAAGGAAAACACAAGCTTTGCATTTCTCTTCTGCAGAACAATCAATTTACAGGCTCTTTCTGTGAAGGTCAGACACTCTACAGACACCCTAGGCCCTTGTGGAAAGTAAATGGTTTCTATGAATTAGATTAGCTTGCTCTGCAGGAAACAGACATTGAGCTATTTAATTTTGCTCTAGCTAAAGAAAAAAGGTCACCCAAGGGAACAGCAAAAGGTAAATGTGTTTTGTTTCTCTGCTAGATAACATTACCTGCTCTGCCTTGCCTTGGCTTTCATTCACTAGTGGCCTAGTTTGAGTCACAATAAACTATTCCATGCCATAGAGCTCATATTCAATCCTTGAGGCTTTGATATCAAGCTTGGGCTCTCTTGCATGAGGCATAAGATCCAAGCAAAACAGGTGCAAAATTAAGCTAATTAGCACCTAATTAACAAGTAGCACAAATAAGGAGAGGTTTGGGTCTCTATCTTTCTGGAAAGTTGAGCACCTGAGCCCTGTGAACATCAGCAGCCCAGCTCTGTTCCTCCAGGACTCTCCCTGTTCTGCCTTCCATCTCAATTCAAGAGTTGCTGAGTCTGAGTCCCAGCTGCTGCTCAAGTCCTCCTGCTCCAGCATCAGTGGGGAGGGAGTTACCATCCAGGGGGGTTTAGTTTGGTAATGGTTTTGTCTGTGTATATATATATATATACTCATTTTATTCTCTTGTTATTATTTTCATTAAAGTAGTTAAAGTTTCATTTCCAATTCCCTAGCCTCTCTCTGTTGATTTCCCTTTTTTCTCTGTGCACTGGGGGCAAAGGGGATAACAGAGAATAGCTGTCCCTGGCTTGGTGGTTGGCCCAGCCCTAACCCTTGACAGCTAGATCTTATCCAGCCATCAGGGCATGTCTGACTTGTGTCCTGCACCTGATGAGTGCCTCACTTCTGTGGTCTGCCTAGGGGCGAGGGCACCCAAATGCTGCAGACAGATACAGACATCTGCAACGTCTCCTGGACCTTCCTGAAAGCAGTGTCTGCTCCACATGAGTGCTAACAATGCCTTTTGGTGCTAATTAGTTCTCAGAAAATGCCTTGTTTCCTGGCAGGGTGAGAAACACTGAGCCACAGGCTGCAATGTTTGGGCTCTGGAGACTGCAGATAGTTCTAGTTGAGATCAATTTTGTAGTATAAGAATTCATTTTCTTGCCAGTCCCTGGGGATACACATGCCCTGCCCCTCTGCAGAAGGATGTGTGGCTGAGGAAGCAATCTCTGTAGGATGGCAGAGTAGCCAGGCATGGATTTGCAGGGCAGAAGGGTGCCCAGCAGCTCTGCCATCACTCCCTCTGCCACTCCACCTCCTTTTCCCCCTACCTGTCTACTAAGCATCATCAATGATTGGAGATGAATTTGTAGGAAGGGGAATACCCTAAATGTGTGAGAGAAACCTGAAACTCATCTGAAGCTTGTGGCTTCTCCCTCAGCTGTCTTGGGCATTTCATTTTGCACAATCAACCTCTTTCCTTCATTCCTCCACTTATCTTTGGGCTCAAACTGAGGGAGACCACTAGATTGCAACTCCAGCCCTGAAGTTTTCACCTCAATTTCAACTCCTGGAGCTGACAGCAGGAAGGTCAATACTTTACTCCTGGCTTTCCAGGGGAAATGAGTGTGATTCCCTGAAATAACAGACCAGAGACAGCCGTGTGTTAGAGATCCAGCAAGTGGTGTTCTCCTGTGTACTTTTGGAGACCTCATCACATATCATATTAGAAAGCAGTTCCTCCCCACGAGGGTGGTGGAACACTGGCCCAGGTTGCCCAGGGAGGTGGTTGAGTTGCCATCCCTGGAGGCATTCCAGGTGAGGCTTGCCAGGGCTCTGGGCAAGCTGCTCTAGTTGGGGATGTCCCTGGCCACTGCAGGGTGGTTGGACTAGATGAGCTCCAGAGGTCCCTTCCAACCCAAACCATTCTGTGATTCTATGATATCAGAATGTGTGATTTTCCTGCTCTTTTACTATTTCAAAATGAACCAGAACAATAAGTTGTGTGCATGCTCAGGTTATTATGGTCTTTATCCCATTAAGTGAAGCCAGACAGAGGATGAAGTCAGCCAGCATCCTGCTCTCCAAGAGCTCTTTGTCAGCTCCCATCTGATTGAACCAGAGAACTTTGCTATTGCAGCTGCTTGCTTTAGTGGAAGGTTTCTGGTTTGTTGCTAGAACCACAGCTCCATCAGCTTCTTCTAGAGGGCAGGGAGCTCTCTGGGGTGAATTTACTTGTCTGGAAACTGCCATTGCTTGATCCTTTTGTAGTTGGAAATCTTTCAGAAAAGAATACCTGCAAGGAGGTTGCAGTGAGCTGGGGGTAGGTCTCTTCTCCAGGGTTAGCAGGGAGAGGACAAGAGGAAACGGCCTCAAGTTGCACCAGGGGAGGTTTAGATTGGATATAAGAAGAATTTTTTTCATGTTAGCATTGGCCCAGGCTGCCCAGGGAGGTGCTGGAGTCACCATCCCTGCAGGGGTTTAAGAAACATCTAGATGTGGTACTTATGGCCATGGTTTAGTGGCATGGGAGTGATAGGTATGGTTGGACTTGATGATCTTAGAGGTATCTCCCAACCTTAATGATTCTGTGATTAGCCTCTTTTCCTCCCTTCAATTCCCTGAAGGCAAAACTCCTCTCCTGTTTGTGCCTTCCTGTGTGTATCTGGATACTGGAGACTTTGCCATATTAATGGGGGGGTGGGG
>VWZO01001788.1:19875-87693 GCA_013396975.1 Bucco capensis | reverse complement strand
CTTAGTGAAGCCATGCTGACTGTCTCTGATCACCTCCCTCTCCTCCATGTGCCTTATCAGACCTTCTAGGAGAACCTGCTCCATGATTTTCCCAGGCACAGAGGTGAGGCTAACAGGTCAGTAGATGCCAGGCTCCTCCTTTACACCCTGTTTGATAATGGGTGTACCATGCCCCTTCACTAGGAACTTCACCTGACTGCCAGGACTTCTCCAATATTATTGAGAGTGGCTTGGTGACTCCATCAGCCAATTCTTTTAGGACTCTCAGGTGCATCTCATCAGGTCCCATAGACTTATGTATGTTCAGGTTCCTCAGGAGGTCATGAACCTGACTTTCACATACAGCAGGAGGGACTTCACTGCCCTGGTCCACACCTTGTGGTTTTTTAACTTGGGAGGTGTTGGGAGAGAGGTTGCCAGTGAAGAAAAAAAGTTGTTGAGAAGTCATGAACTGCTGAGTGGGAAGAAGACTGTGCATGGAAGTACTCTCCTTGAGCTGCATGGGCAGGGTGCAGCCTCCAGGCTGGTGATGGGCTGAGGCTGGATGGGTGAGACACACTGAGCTCAACCTTCCCTGCACCCAGCACTGTACAACCCAGCCTGCAAATCTCTGCTGCAGCTTGGTTGCAACACCAGCCTTTACTAACATTCACAGGCAAAAAAAATAACCTAGAGAGGGAGAGACAATTCAGAGGGCCTTTCTGGAGCATTCCATGTCCCAGTGAGAGCTGCTGGCGGTTGAGCTGCAAGCTGCAGTGTGTGGGTCTCTGTCATTGACAGTCTGGTGTGATCCTGCAGCCAGTGTCCTGGTTTGAGGTAGAACTGAACTAATTCTCTTCAGTGATTTGACTTTTCAGCTAAAGCTCTTCCAAGTAACTGCACTTTCTGAAGTTAGCAGCATGTTTTCACACAGTGCTCCTGTCTCTCTTCCTCCTCTTCAAGGACTGACAAGTTATCCACTTGGTGCAGAATTAAGCAGTGCATTGCTTTTCAGAGCAGTGGACTCACATCAGGGATGAACTCTGGCCTTCTAATAAAGATTATAAACACTCAGTACAGTATATTAACTAAAATTAATAGCTACCTGTGCTAGAAGTTCACAATGTGATCCTTAGACTACCAGTATTTTGGATAGCTTCATTGGTTTAATGAACAATCCGAGTTGGAAGGGACCCACAAGGATCATCAAGTCCAACTTGTTGTTGCAGTAAGCCACCAATGCCAAAAGATAAGAGATTTCTGTTTTTTCACAGCATCTCTAACTGTTCTGAGCAAAGCTTTCTGGGTATACTCAGCTTTGAGAGGCAGCTTTGTAAGAAAAAGCTTTACCTCTCCTTGTGTTCACAGCTGTGTATGATGCCTGACTGATGAATTAGCAATAAAGATCACTTTTATGACATTACATTGATTATCAGAAACAATTATGGTTCTAATTTTTATGGCTCAGCCATAAATTACTTCATATACTATTTTCTTGACCTACCAGACTGGCAGGGAATTCCCTGGCAAACATCAAAGTGGAGGTTTTGTAGGTAAGTGAGAGCTGGAAACCAGAACACATGAGACCAATGGGACAATGCCTGTTAATGCTGAGACTTGGCATAGATCCCTGGACCAAGAACATGAAATAAGATATATAATCAAACCCAGGTAGTAGTTGTCTGAAGCCAAAAGGAGTAGAAGCCAAAACATCACTAGTAGCCATGCATAAACTTCACAAGATCTCTAGGTTCTTCTGTGTTCATGGTATTTGAGTTTTGGTTCATTTCTCATGGTTCATTTCTCAAGTTGAGTTTCTGGCTAGAGTTAATACTGTGAATTGGTATTTGTGGGTTAAGGGAAAAGGGTGTTCTGGTGTCAGGATGGATCAAAGAAGAGAAGAAAGTGTGTGTTGGAGGCTGTGTCTCTCTTGGAAGTCCAAATGAAAGCTCATTGAAGAGTAGAGTTTCTAGGATTATAGCAGTGTAGCTACAGTCTAGTAAGGACCTTGATGGTGGTGACATCAGGAAAAGAGAATGAAACTGCCTGTCCTTCATCTGTCAAGTTACTGGTCTGTAAGTTTGTTGGGCTTTGAGGGCAAAATTGTGTAAGGAACTTAAAAACCTCTCCTTAAAGAGAAAGAGGTGCAGGTGTATGAGTAGGTGCTGCTACAGCTACTCCAGAGGTTTTACTAATGGCTTAGCAGATAGGTGACATGTTCTTTGTGACCTTATTTCCAGGAGGTGTTTTGTCATGGAATGCAGGACTAGAAGGTTCTGCAGCTCTCAGTGAAAAAGAAACTCCAAAAGCTTGTTTCTGGGTAAGTGAAAGGGAAATTCCTCCCTGAGATATAAATTAATCACTACTGCATTTCTCTTTATCAGGTAGTTAATTTACAGTCAAAGGATGCAGTGCAGGCACTCAACACAATGCTTGGATACTGAAGTTCTTTGCCTGTTCCTGAAGATTTTAGGTTAGTGTTATAGGGTGACCAGAATTTTAATGTGTACGTCGGTTTCCCTTTAAGAGGAAGAAACTGATCGGCAGCATCTGTTTCCCCCAAATTTCTTTCCATACTTGTAGAAAGCAGGCATTTGAGGAACTGGCTGTTGCTCTTTGGGAACACTGAAAAGGAAAATGAAAACCCACATGAAAACAAGGCCAAGGGAACTCAATATTATGGCCCTTAGGAAGAGGCTTGTCTGAAGCACCTCCTGTGAGGCTGGGCATTACCAAAATTTTGTACTTGGAAACAACATTTTTTTCCTGTGAAAAATAAATCAAGAAAAAGAGTCAGACACAAAGAATATTGATCTCTCTTGCACTGGAATTTGACCAGAGTTGCTATTTTGATGGGCTGGATTGGAGCGAAAAGTTAGCAATTGCTCAAACCTTTCAATCAGCCAGAGATGCAAAAACCCCTAATGTTCATCTTTGCTGCTCTGCTCCTTGAGTACAACTCGTTCCCTTGTATCACAGTATCCCAGTATCCCAGTATGTCAGGGATTGGAAGGGCCCTAGAAAGATCATCTAGTGCAACCCCCCTGCCAGAGCAGGATCACCTAGACCAGCTCACACAGCAATGTGTCCAGGCAGCTCTGCAATGGCTCCAGACAAGGAGACTCCACAGCCTCCTGGGCAGCCTGGGCCAGTGCTCTGGCACCTGCACTGCAAACAAGTTCCTCCTCGTGTCAATACTAAACCTCCTGTGGTCCAACTTGCTCCCATTCCCTCTTGTCCTACCATTGGATGCCATTGAGCAGAGCCTGGCTCTCTCCTCCTCACACTCACCCTTAACATATTTCTAAGCATTGCTGAGGTCTCCTCTCAGTCTCCTCTTGTCCAGGCTGCAGAGACCCAGCTCTCTCAGCCTGTCCTCCTAGGGCACATGCTCCACTCCTTTCAGGATCTTGCTGTCCCTGTGCTGGACTCTCTCCAGCAGCTCCCTATCCTTGTGGAGCTGAGGGGCCCACAACTGGACACAGGATTCCAGGGGAGGCCTCCTCAGGGCAGAGGAGAGGGGAGAAGAACCTCTCTGGCTCTGCTGGCCATGATTCTCTTAATGCATCCTAGGATGCCATTGGCCTCTTGGCCACAAGGGCACATTGCTGCCTCATGGGCATCCTCCTAGCCACCAGCACTCCTAGAGCTTTTTCCCCAGGGCTGTTCTCCAACAGCTCAGTTCCCAGTCTGTACTGATCCATGGGGTTTTTCTTTCCCAGATGCAGTACTTTAGACTTCCCCTTGTTAAATTTCATCAAGTTTCTCCCTGCCCATGTCTCTAGCCTGTCCAGGTCACGCTCTTGCTCTTTGTGTCCCACGCTCAGACATGCTGAAGGAGTGCTGGGCAGCTATTTTTCCTCAGTGGCCTGTTTGGCAAAGATGGAGTGTTTGGAAATAACTAAGAAAAGGAAACTTGATTCTTGTCTAATGAGTAAGAGAGTTCATCCTGAGCACCTCTCAGCTGAGGGACTGCTCTTGCTGGGAGCAGCCAAAGCACTGAGAAAGCTCCCGAGCGTTCTGCGCCCAGCACTGGTGTGTGCACTCATCTTCCAGGGCTGTATCTGAGATGGGCAGTGGAGTGCAACAAGGCACGAGGCTGAAAACTTGTTCTTGAAACATGGGGATTCAGCTAAGAAGGAGGGAGCTGCAGTGCATTTCTCCTTCCCTTGCTCTGGCAGTTCTTTGAGACCACTTGCAACCTGGAAACAGGATCAAGAGATGATGGACTGGAGAAGAAGGGTAGATAGGGATTCATGGCAGGGGGCAAAAGGGCCATTGTCTCCTAATGGAAATGCTTTTTGGCAACAGCAGCAGCTCAAACTCCTGTCACTGTTGGAGTTCTGCCCACTCCTGGGGACAGACACTGAGTTGGAAAGGTGTTACAAGGTGCTATCTCCCTTATCTGTGACTCAGAGTACAACTGAAGCCAAGTGCTAAGAGCAGCCTTTAAGCCAACTGGTTAATAAAGAAACTAAAAGCAGCCCTGTGCATGATGTTTACTCTGTCACACCTGCTTTTTCTTCTGTATTGCCAAGTCATTTCTCAACGGGGAATTCCAGGTTGTTCCAGGTGGCAGGGAAAGGTGCAATGTGCCATGAGTCAGCTTCGGGTGAGCTGAGAAACCCAACCCTGCCAGCAGCAGCCAGTGAGTGTTAAAGGTTTCTGCTGCCAGAGGTCTATAGAGAGCTCTAGCCATACTCTGTGCATCTGTAATCCCATCCATGGTAATTTCTGGAGCCTTTCCCATATAGGCGTGCTCTGACCATGGATAGAGCATCCTTAGCCCTGATTTGGAGGGACAAGGAGGGCATTCCACTGTCTCTCCTAGTCAAGCCAGGAGCACTAGGATGCAGAGTAGCTCCTGCCACTGCCTTGCAGCCAGCCTTGCTCCAACTGCTTCCCCACTGTGGGGCTTGCTTCCTCAGAAAGTAATTACACAGGAAGCATTTCTGAGTAAGAGCTTTCCAGGCTTAAAAAGAACAAAGAAGTAATTATTTGGTTGCTCATGATAGAAATGGACTGCAAACCACTTCCTCTTTTGATCCAGGTCTGCTTTGTATGGGCATTGGGAACAAAGAGACAAGAATAACTCTCCCTGTGGCTACTATTTAGCAGCAGGTTGGACAGTGGGATTTTGCTCTGGTTCCTGCCTGTTCCCTGCTTTTGAGATGAAGCTCCCCTCTATTTTTGGAGGACCCCCCACTGGAGCAGGTGGATGCCCAGAGGAGGCTGTGACTGGGTGGGAAGCCTGTGCTAGAGCAGGCTCCTGGCAGGACTCTGGAAAGAGGAGCCCATGCTGGAGCAGGTTTGCTGGCAGACTTGTGACCCCATGGGGAACCCACACTGGAGCAACCTGTTCCTGGAGGACTGTACCCTGAGGGAAGGACTCAAGGTTGGAGGATTTAATGGAGGCCTACCTCCTGTGAGAGGGACCCAAGCCTGGAGCTGGGAGAGCGTGAGGAGGAAGGAGCAGCAGAGGCAATGGATGATGAACTGACTGCAACCTCCATTCCCCATCCTCCTGTGCTGCTCAGGGGGAGAAGGGAGAGAGCTCATGAGTGAAGTTAAGCCTGGAAGGAAAGGAGAGGTAGGGGGAAGGTGTTTTTTTAAGACTTGGTTTTATTTCTTATTATCTTACCCTGATTTAATGAATAATAAATTAAACTAATTTCCCCAAGCTGAGTTTGATTTGCCCTTGGCAGTAACTGGTGAATGATCTCCCTGTTCTTACCTCGACCCCTGAGCCTTTGCTTGTTTTTCCTCTCCCCTGTTGAGCTGAGGAGGCAGTGACTGGGTGGCTTTGGTGGGAGCTGGTGTCCAGCCCTTAGCACTGTGCAGCTCTGGTGTCTCAGCCACCTACACTGAGCCAGCAGGAGGTTTGGGCTCTCAATTCCCAAACCACGGTGTTCTCCTGTGCTGTCAGTTCTTCCACATACCCTAAGTGTTCCACCACTTCTTTTACTTTCCCTGCATTTTTGAGACAAAACCTGACTTGCCACAGGCAAAATCCCAGCTTCTGAGACAAGTTATGTGACAGCAGGTAGGTATTTTGTGTGCACCAAAAAGCTCTTCTTTGGTACTGCTCGTGCATCCTGTGGTAGATAATTTGATCAGTCTGATGCCTTTATAGCCCTGCAGATCTTTCTCCCCACTTCCATTTCTAGCAGCCCCATCTAGCTCTCCCATGCAGGGGTGGGTGCTGGTACCCCTGGCACAGCAGCTTGGTTTGAGCTGCTACCCCTGAGCCAGAGCCTCAGACTGCTACACAAGGAAATCTTATGGAAGGGAAATCTTGCAGCTGCTGTGATAGTGCTGCTTGGAGGATGCTCTTTTGCAGTATCTGTGCTAAGCCCCAGCCCACTGGGACCTTTCTTTGCCTTTCCCTGAGCTGCTTGCTGGAGTATATGCTCCCAGCTGCAGCCTCCAAGCACACAGCGTGGGTGTAGAGAATGTTCTCTCTCTCCTCTCCCTCATCTTCACTGGGAATACAGTTCTCCCTGGTGAGCTGATAGATGTCTTCCAGCATTACAAAAAGCCCTGACCATAAATAGGAAGACAGGAAACAAATCACTGTGGATAGTGTGTTTTCAACCCTGGTTTAGTATGCACGAATTTGGCAGTCTGGATTGCTTGTGACAGGCACAAACAGTTGTTTTTAACATCTGCTTGCTGTGAAGTCACTGGTCAAGTGATGCAGCTGAGAGTCAGGCTGGCAGAGTGTGAGGAACAAATTGCAGTGCTGGGAGCTGCTGAGAGAGTGGCTGTGCTATCTTGGGTTTCTTTCCTGCAAACTGAGGCATACACCTCTTAACTTACTGATGTCAGTATTTACCTTCTCCTCCAGAGACCTAGAAGCCTTGTGTACATGCTGGAGGTGATCTTCCAGAGCAGTGTGGGTGTTACCTGAAGGAAGGTACAAGGTAAGGGAAATAAGGCAGGCACTGATTGAAAAAGCTTCCCACCAGCCCTGGTAGTCCCTGCAGAGAAAACAACTGAAGTGACCACAGCAGACCACAGAGTGTATGAAGTAGTGCAGAAGAGGTCCTTAAAGTCTACATTCATGGTCAGAGCTGATAAAGAACAATTAAAGAGCAAATGTGCAAGTGGCCCATTGAAAAATGCATCCCTGTAGCATTCATCTCAGAGCACTGTGCCAGGGACATTGCTTGATCTGAGTTACCCTCTGCCTTCCCTCTGAGCCCAGCTGCTGATCCTGGTTATGGGAGAGGCACAAATCCAGTCAAGCAGCAGAAGTGCTGCTGAAATGTGCATGTTTTAGCAGGTTGTCTTCCAACACCACTTCTTGTGTGACCTGGACAGGCTAGAGACATGGGCAGGGAGAAACTTGATGAAATTTAACAAGGGTAAATGTAAAGTACTGCATGTGGGAAAGAACAAGCCCATGGATCAGTACAGGCTAGGAACTGATGTGTTGGAGAACAGCCCTGGGGAAAAAGCTCTAGGAGTGCTGGTGGCTAGGAGGATGCCCATGAGGCAGNCCCTGACATACTGGGATACTGTGAATAAGGTGAGCTCAGCTCAGCACTGCAGGCTCTCCTGCACATGCAAGTGAGTACCAGCTCCAGGAGCATACTCAAATCCAGCCCATTCACATCACTGCTGCAATACTCACAGAGACAGATTTACTGCCCAGGTGTCTAGAAGCAGGCTTCTGAGAGGTTTTCTGGGAAGGTCTGATTTTTCTCATGCTTTCCAGCTGCAGAGTCCCATGCTGGAGTGTGGACTTACCTTGTTTGCATTGCTCCATGGCACTGCTGCCCTGTGCTCCACAAGAAGTGAAAGTGAAAATCCTGCTGCTTTATAAGAAGGAGGAAGCTGCTGATGTGCCTTTTTCTCTGGGATCCAAGTGGCTTCTGCATCTCCTGTGCAGGGCTCTGGAGAGAAGCTGAATGAACTGGGAGCTACAAAGGCTGCTCAGGCTCATGGAGAAGAGAAGAAACACAACAGCTTCCTGGGATGCAAACAGCCTCTGAGGTACTCTCCCTGTCCTCTTCTTCAGGGCTCCTGTCTTGCAGCCAGGCTTTTCTCTTACAAATTGTTGCTGTTTCCTCTTTTGAAGGAAGCATTTAGGAAGCCTGTGGTAGAAAGGTAATGTTTAGCATGTCTCTGACATTCTCCACAAGGAGTGATGTGTGTGACTTGTGTACTCCTCGTGCACAGGGTCTTGCTAAACAAACAGCTCTCTAATGCTTTCACACTGCTTATGGGAGTGCAAACCCCAACAGGCTCATTAAGCAGTGCACAAGTGTGAGTGACCACAGAAGGAACAGAATGAACCTAGCAGAGCTTTTTCATCTTCATCTAACTCCCAAAGAATTTTTAGTATGTCCAAGCAGTGTTTGTTTGTTTTTTTTTCTCATAGCTCCTTAGAATGTTTTGCCAACACTTTTGCAAATAACAGATCATTTGCCCAGAGAGCTGCAGTAGAAATCTTTGCCACTCTCCTCCTGTTCAGGGAGAAGCTGTCACTTAAACTGGAGCTGATTGTGCTTTGTTTTCCTTGTGGTTGCTGCTCAGCTGCCAGAAAGGACCTAAGGGCACCTGGTGGCTCTGAGTTCAGAGGAAAACAGAGAGCAGAAAGTGTCAGGCAGTCAGGATATTGCCTAGGAAGTAAGAGACATTAAAGCAGTGAAGCAGTTCATTCTACTCCCTTGATGCAGTGTGAGCAGAAAATTAAAGGGTAGCTGTGTTTTCTGGTGGTTACTGTGGAAAACTTTTCAGAGCAGTTCCTGGGCAGCCATGCACTTCCCTCTCAGGAGTTTTCCAGGGATTTCTCAGCTCAGGCACTGTGTCCTGCTAGTTGCTGTCTGTGCTGGTCTGTTGGAACTGTGGGAAGATACTGCCCTTAGCCTTGCTCTGGAAATAGCACTTGTATCTCTTGTTTGTTTGGGTTTGGGTTTTTTTTATTGTTCCAAAGGTTGTGAAAGAGGCATCTGCCAGCTCTGCAATGTGAAACTGATAGTGATAGCTAAAAAATCAGCTGTTATGTAAGCTCTGTTCCTTTTTTCTGGGAGAACTTGGAGTGGAAAATGAAAGCTGACGAGGGAGTTGTTAGGCTGTCAGGCAGTGCTAGGACTAGGGGGAATGGATCCAAACTAGAGGAGTGGGAATTTAGATTTTAGGCAACAGTTGTTGCCCAGGAGGGTGCTGAGCCACTGTGCCAGGTTGCCCAGAGAGGTGGTGGCAGCCCCAGCCCTGGCAGTGTTGCAGGCCAGGCTGGCTGGGGCTGGGAGCAAGCTGCTCTAGTGCCAGCTGTCCCTGCCCATGCCAGGGGTTTGGAACTAGCTGAGCTTTAAGGTCCCTCCCAACCCTGACAGTTCTGTGATTCTTAAGTTCTTTGGCTTTTACTCTGTTGCTTCCTTACTTTCAATACTATTATTCTCTTCAAACTCTTTGAAACTAAAGTCCTCTCCATGAGATGCTTAGGGTGCCAGATAAATCTTGGTTCGAAATGTGTTTCATTACTCCACCAAGACAGTTCTGCCTGACTGTAGAAGCTCTATAGTGAAATGCTGATGAAGTTGCAGACCCTCAGGGTGTGTGGCTGGAAGAGGAGAAATGGGCAGGGAAATGCAGTGTTCACAGCTGCAGAATAGCTCTGCATCTCAAGAGCCCATGACTGCACTACACAGCTGTTTGGAGGGGGAGGCACTTCTAAACCCCAGGGCAGCAGCCCTGCTCTGCTCACTGCTATGACCTGGGCTTGGTGTGACCCCTCAGTGCAGCTCTGCTCTTGTCACCATGGCTGAAGGGACAGCCTCAGCTGAGCTCTGCTGCAGGCAGACGTTGGTAAGTCTGAGTTGGTTTAGCTTGTGCTGGAGTAGGAAAATGCAGGTGGCTAATCATGATATCCAAGTTATTAGCTTTTGACATGGAAAGAGAACCTTTCCTCTGGTGGAAATGATGCTACTCTGTTAAAAATTGACTTCCTTTCTGGTCTTGGTGAAGGTTGGAGTTGTTTTGTGTTTGCTATGAATTTGCAGGGGAAGGAAAAGCAGGGGACTTTCAGGTTGTGATTTTCATTCAAATGGATCCTTTAAAAACAAAACCCAAAGACTCTGCAACTTTCTGTTCCTGATTAAATCCACTTCTTCCTGCCACTGGCTTTGGGATAGCTTCTTCATGTGGTCAGCTCTGAGCTGGGGAAGGCTTGTCAGCTGCTGTTTGGTGAAGGAGCTCCACTTCCCCTGCTTGTTGCTTTGCTTGCCTGCTGCTCGCAGCTGACCCAGCTTTAGGATCTGGCATTCCTTTCTTATAGCTGTGTAGATAACTTCAGTAGCTCTGAGCAGGGAAGGTTTTCCTATTGCTTTGACAAGAGAGGCAAAAAAAGAGGTTGAAAAATATTTCCTGTCCAAAAAACATATTTCATTTTAGATTTAAGTGTTAGATTGTTAAAGTAAGTTTAAAACTGCTGGCAGGAGGTGGCCAAGACACCTGAAGAGTCTCAGAAACCTGCCAAAAAAATAAGATTATACAACCAGCAGAGGGGCCAGAGAATTTATTGCCAGCGTTCTGGCTTTTGAAAAGGAAGAGGGGAAACTGGAAGGAATGTCACCAGAGAGAAGAGGAAGGTGGGTGTGCTTTGAGCAGAATGAGATGAGGGGCAAGGATGAGCCAAGAAAACCACAGAAGACAGAATGAACAAGGACAGAAGATACAGACCTCAGAAAACTACTAGGGGAATAAACCCACTTATTTTCCTCAACCTCTGGGTACATAACTCTGCCAGATGTACTGCAGCTGCTCTGGGAGGACTGCATCAGGCTGGCAAACATCCTCTGAAGAAGACCAGGAGCTATAATACTCTGGAGGTATTTAAAAGCTCTGTAGATGTGGTGCTGAGAGAGATGGTTTAGTAGTGACCTGTTAGTGCTGGTTAACAGTTGGACTTGATGATCTTAAGAGTCTTTTCCAACCAGGATTTTCTGATTCAATGATTCTAAGGGTGCTAGCAGTCTCTTGGCACTCTGCTCACCCCCAGGGCAAGGAGGGGGGACAGGCATTGCCAGCTGGTGCTTTGCACAACAGGAAACAGAGTAAGTACAGCAAGTGTAGCATGGTACCAACTGATCTGGCTTTGAACAAAAAAACCCACCCCAAAGCAAAAAGATAGGAACCTTTTTTAGATGTATGTGAAGAGGATGAGAGAAGATGCTGTGCTGGTGCTCTGAGTGTTGCTGGTACTGCATGGGGCAAGAAGCAAAGGCTGTACGCTTGCAGAGGTGAGAGGAGCACTGTGCATGACAGGGAGGTCCCTGTGTGCTGTGAGGTGGAAGTGGATGGATCACTCCTTGGGGAGCAGCACCAAGACCTTGCTTCAGTGCAGCATCTCCTGGACTTGGGCACTACTTGGGGCTATGGGAGCTTGGGCTCCAGCTTTTATTCCACAGGGAATTTTGCTGAGGGTCTCAGGCTGCCTCCTGTGCCTGTGGTGGCTGGAAAGGGCTTGCTTGGAGAGGTGTGTTCCTCCTGTCTCAGCCATGTCTGGAAATCAGGCTGGGACTCTCAGCAGCTCTAGACTAGCACAGATGATGAGAGAGAAGCAATGATTAACTTCTGCTGAAGAATTAATGCATAACTTGAAATTAATGCCTAATTAATTTGGAAACCTCCTCAAGGTGTTTCTTAGGCAGTGACATACCAAACCCTCTTGTTGTAATGACAGCTACTTACAAGCACCTAGGGGCAGAGCAGTTTGAGTTTTCCAGAGCCAGGCTAGTGAGGGAAGTGAAGCAAATTTTCCAGATTCTTTTTTTCTGCTTTGGGAAGTGAAACTTAGGTTTTACAAAACCACATTTCACAAATCATAATTTCATTGAAAATAATTTTTGAGTAAAACCAATCCAGTTCTTGGGAAAGAAATACAAAGTTTTTGTTTGTTTGTTTGTTTGTTTGTTTTCATTTGATTTGAACAGATCTGGCCCAGCAGCTTTTCTAAATTAAAATTCAGTTTGCCAATCAATATTTCATCTTGGGTCAAGCAAAACATTCATTAAGCACAAAACATTTCCTTGCCTAAGTTTTGGTGTTTTGGAAGGGATAGCAAGTCAAGCTGTTATTTGTTGCATGTACTACTGAGTGATGTGTATCCTCACTGATACACTGAGTGATGAGGCTCCTCACTGCCTTGAGGAGCCTCAGCAAGGACCCAGACATGGAGCCTCCTGCCCGTGTGTCTTCTACTGCCATGACTGTCCCAGAGGAAGAGGTGAGAGTTTGGCATTGCAAAAGCTATCTCAGAGTGCAGCAGCAGTCGAGCAGCACAAGCAGCAATTTTCCTGCATTCCAGCTATCTTGCCTAGAAATTGTTTTCTTTTTGACTGCAGAAAGATAATGACTGCTAAACACTGAATTTGATGTCCAAACAGGGAGATGACTGAGGAAGGAGCCTGCTGAGCCTGTCCTTGGATTATGAAGAACCTAGAAGGGCATGCAGCACTGCTGGAGCTCAGCACCCAGGGCAGCCTGATGGACTCCTGCCGCTTCGTGTGCTTCTGGCTCCTGATGCTGACCACTGTAGCTTCCCATCCCAGTGAGTCTCCCTGGTGCACCTCACTGCTTTTCAAGCTGAAACCTTTTAAACTCTTCTTAGAAAGCTCAGTAGTGTCCAGTTAAAACTAAGACCACAGAACCACTAAGAGAGGTGGTTGAGTCCCCATCCCTGGAGGTGTTTAAGAGCCAGGTAGATGTTGCATTGGGAGGCATCATTTAGCAGGTTGCTAGGGCTAGGACAAAGGCTGCACTGATGAGCTTCAAGGTCTCTTCCAGCTGGAACTGTTCTAGGATTCTATAAGATTAGTGAAGAAATAAAGGTGACCTGACACAGTTGCCAAACTTGGGAAGGGGAACAGTTTACATCTGTCTGCTGAGGTGAATCCTTTCTCAAAGGGCTGGCACTTTACCAGGGCAGTCTAAATCAGTAAAATCCCTTAGCCAGCTCTAAGCACCCAGTGCCAGCATACCCTAGCACTTCAGGCAGACTGTTGGTGCCTTTTGGCTGGGCTGTGAAACTGTTCCCTGCAGGAATACTGAACTGAGCCAATGGCAGTGACGTGAGACATTGCATGCAGCTGTATGTAGGCTGGAAGCTCAGCTGTGAACTTCATTTGTCCCGAGATCTGGATGTCTCCTGGAGATACAATTGATAGGATTGTGCCAAGGAGTTTTGGAAGGACAGAAGAGTGGATGATTAATCTGAGTGTTTCTGGGCAGAGGACCTCCTAGCTCAACAAGAACAATGCCTTTCAACTCACTCCCCAAGCTGCTAGCTTCCTGCTTACAACCCCAGTGGCAGCACTGGGGAATTCTCTTGTATTTCTATCCCAAAAATCATTATGAGGACTGGTCCCAGTACCACATAAAAATTGCCCATTGGCAGATGATATCTCTTAAGCCATGACTGGATTTGTCCTCCAAAATTCATCTCATTCTCCAACACTAAAAGTCTGGGGAGAAAACTGTTAGAATTCTTCTTTGCTTTCTCCTAGATGTTGCCATGCCCTGTGAGAACCCTGCTGAAGGGACACAAGACTCTTCCTTTGGCAAAACAAATGTGACAGTCTACTACTGTAAAACCTGTGAGAGCCACATCTGCCAATCATCCAATTATGAAAGCTTTAAAGTCATTGCTGAAACACAAAGTAAGACCTTTTCAAATAACATGATTGAGCTGGAGACCAATGAAACACACATCATGATGTGCTTTAAGCAAGAAAATACTTCTCCTGAAGAAGGAATTTATGGCATCTTCTGGGAGAGAGACTTTGGAGTAGGAGACTCATGTGGCATCCTGAATTCTGGAGGTAAGCTCTCCTGGGAGCCTGGCTAGCAACATATAGAGAAGATATTTCTGGGTATGAAACAGAACTGCTACATAAGTGAATAGGCAGTGAGGAGGTTAATGCATACCTACCTCCCTGGGCAGCCTGGGCCACTGCTCCACCATTCCTCCTGATGTTCAGATGAACTTGCTGGGTGCTAGTTTGTGCCCATTGCCTCTAGTCCTGTCCCTGGGCACCCCAGCACAAAGCCTGGCCCCAGCCTCCTGCCCCCCACCCTGGAAGGATTGCTAAGCACTGCTCAGCTCTCCCTCAGGCTGCTCTGCTCCAGCCTAAGCAGCCCCAGCTCTCTCAGCCTCTCCCCAGCACAGAGCTGCTCAAGTCCCCTCAGCATTTCAGTGTCCCTTCTCTGGAAACTCTCCAGAAGTTCCCTGTCCTGCTTGGACAGAGGAGCCCAGAACTGCACCCAATGCTCCAGCTGTGGCCTCCCCAGGGCAGAGCAGAGGAGGAGGAGAATCTCCCAGGCCCTGCTGGCCACACTCTCCTTGCTGCACCCCAGGATGCCATTGGCCTTCTTGGCCCCAAGGGCACTCTGGTGGCTCCTGGGCACCCTGCTGCCCACCAGCACACCCAGGGCTTCTTCCACTGAGCTGCTTTCCAGCAGATCAATCCCTAACCTGTCCTGGCCCATGGGGTTATTCCTCCCCAGGTGCATTACCATACACTTGCCCTTATGAATTGCATCTCCTCCAGTCAGCACACACTGAAATCCAGGTCTAGCCTGAAGAGCCACTCTGTAAATAACTAGGAGGTATCCTTCCAGCTTTCTCAGAAAACTGCCAAATTCAGAGAGAAAAATGCCTCTCAGTACTTGTATCAAGTAGCTCCAAGAAGACAACTGCACATGGTGGGACAGATTGCACAGGTGTAATTTAGTTGAATTCCATCCATGTCAATGACATTTCACCAGTTCATCGTGGCTAGGCTTGGCAAACGAAGCTCCAGGGAGGGCTTCATCCATGCTCCTCCTCAGCGCCTTTTCCAAGCGCTGATAAAAAGAGGATAGCAGATAGCACCCTCGAGCCTGAGCTATGGATTTTTTTAGGTGAGACACAGCATGTGCAGAGCTGGACCCACCCTTTAGTCCTAAGATTCATCTGCCAGGGCCTAGCAAGCTTGGACGCTGGCAGCCAAGTCCTTAGGACAGAGGTTTAACCTCTTAGCTGGAAGGCCTTCCAGGGCTAAACGAGCTCCATGTGCCCGGGTTTGGAATCAGAGTTGTCCTTCTCCTAGGATGACTGCCAGAAGGCTAATGAGCTCATGCTACCCATGCAAGGATTCTAGGAACATGGGTATCACTCCCCACACTTTCCCGTGGGCAATGAGTTTAATGCTCCCTCTGCTGTGGGCACAGTTATGGCACCAGGGGCCACAGGAGACCACAAGGGATTGTCAGACTGTGCCTGATTTCACCAGTTACCATTCAAGTGAATACACATCTGGCTGTAGATGGTTCTCTGAAAGCAGCTTTCATCACTCTCCTGTTAGACTTACAGCATCATTTCTAGTCTTATTGCTGACAAGAAAACAAGAAAAATCTCTCAAGCTACATCTGCTTTTGTCCAGCCTAACAATTCCTTGTGTATATAATTTCTGACTGCTCTAAGCCATTGCTCTCCTGGCTTTATGCTTAGCACTGCAAAATACCTCCATGCTCTTAGCCCTATGTAAAGCTCAGATGACACTGAAATATCCATAGTGAGAACTGGCATTTGCTGTAGAGGCAGATGTCTGGGTTCCATGAGAGGGTAAGAGGGGAATGTGCTGAGTGTGGGAGGAAGGAGTTTTCCAGGCAATGGCATTTCCATTTCCCAGTTCTTAGAAGAGAACTAAGTTATCTAATGGCACAGTGGCAGCTAGGGTAGGTGGGAGATGCATTCTGGGGTCTCTGAGATATAGACAGATGCCAGCCTTGCTTGTTCCTCTGTGGGTGAATGGAAGGGGTAAAGTATTTGAAGAGAATTGAACTATGAAAAGGTAATTGGAAGCATTTGCAAATGTTTTGATGTTCTTAATTACATGAGAAAACTTTGGTTTTTTCCTTCTTCACATGTGAATATTTCTTTTCTTGGTCGATGGAACCTTCATCACACTTAGTGAGGAGAAAATCTAATGCTGACTGCTCGATTTGAACAGTTGATGAGTGAACTCTGATTGTAGCAAGCTGCAATTCTTTGTGGGACATGAAGGATCCACTTTTTTAATCTATTAAACTCTTCAACCTTTGTAACTTTTGCTTGAAGATCTTGTAAAGGATCCATATTTATAATGGAAATCTCTCTTCTCTTTCAGCTTCCCCAGAAAATGTGACAGGTAACATCAGAATTTGCTGTGGGGCAGAGATAGACCTCTCCATGCCCAAGAAGCAGCTGAAGTGCAACTCTAAAATATCAGCTGAGAAAGACAGAAAATCAACATGTGACATCACTGAGGAGGGAGATCCAGGTACAGCTCTTCACCTGGTTGTTTGCCCTTTGCATTGAGAGCTTTGCCCAGATAGCTTGATGTGACCTGAGTTCCACACAGAGGGGAGGCAGATGTGCTCTACATTGATACCTTGGCCCTACACATGCTGGAGCCATCCAAACTCAGAGCCTTTCCCCTAGCCTCTCGAGATGCCCATATACATGTCTGGAGGTACAGGTTTATGGAGCTGTAAAGCTGTAGATATAGGGAGACTGAGGAAAAGTTGGATGTGATGGGTATGCAACAGGTTTCCAAGAATTCCATACAGCAGTAAATGATAAATGAGACTTTACCTCCAGACTAAGAGGATTGTTGTCACTTTCTGTTATATTTAGATCCCAGTTTCTTTCACTGCAGAAGTCCCTCTCATCTTCCTCAGGTTATGGACAAACCTTTGAGACATGTAAACACTATTTATGTGTGTTAGGTGATTCTATTACTTCTCTTTCAAATTAGACAAGTATTAAAATAACCTTCCTAGCTATTTTTATGTTTCATTCCTGTGCATGGAAGTCTTTTAAAAATGGTCCAAATTCATATCCTTAGTGGCCTTTGAAGCCATCATTGAGGATATATTACCCAGCTATATGTCTTGTACTTACTGGACACTATCCATTCACCATCCACAATGATGCTGTCCTGGAAAACATTCTTCCAGCTTTTATTTTCTACTTACTGAATGTCTTGTTTTAGCAGAAGAACTGCTAAAAATAGTAAGATAAATAAAAGACTTCACAGAGCTATTGAACTTCTTCCATTTTCAGGACACCAGGTCTCACACCTCTTGGGTTTGGTTATTTCAGATGAGGTAGATATTCAAGGGTATCTATTGTGGTGGGGTGTCAAGGACTAGCTTCAAATGTTGAGATTTTTTTGGTTACAGGTATCTCCATTAAGATATCCTAAGCCAGAGGCTGTTTGCATTCTCCTTCATCAGTTCCTTCCCTCATTATCAGCTTTTTGGGGACACATAGCAGAAGCACCAGGCCCAGTCCTTCCTAGCTGAGTTTATCAGGCAGACTTATTTCATGCCACACTTGTTTGATTCCCTTGGACTCTTTCTTTTCTTGCACTCTGCAGGCAATCCTCAGTTTTCAGTCAGTGAGCAGAGCAGCATTGGCCTCATCACCCTGCTGCTGTTTGTTGGGGTTTTTGCAGCAGCACTGGCACTGGTTTGTGTTCGTCAGAACCCAACAAGGTATGCTCTGGCAAACTGCTTTGCTTCCTAAGGGTCACAAGCCTTACAGGCTGCACTGCAGTGGGTAAAGCATAGAGGGTTTTCTGTCTCTATCTCACTTCCATAACTTCCTTTATGAGGTTACTAAATGATATCCACTGCGAAGGAGGAGTTGGGCTAAGAGCCAGTATGAGCTCCATCTCTGCATTTGCTGTCATGGCACAGTCCCCAGTCAGGCACAGTCTGACAATCCCTTGTGTTCTCCTGTGGCCCCTGGTGCCATAACTGTGCCCACAGCAGAGGGAGCATTAAACTCATTGCCCACGGGAAAGTGTGGGGAGTGATACCCATGTTCCTAGAATCCTTGCATGGGTAGCATGAGCTCATTAGCCTTCTGGCAGTCATCCTAGGAGAAGGACAACTCTGATTCCAAACCCGGGCAGATGGAGCTCGTTTAGCCCTGGAAGGCCTTCCAGCTAAGAGGTTAAACCTCTGTCCTAAGGACTTGGCTGCCAGCGTCCAAGCTTGCTAGGCCCTGGCAGATGAACCTTAGGACTAAAGGGTGGGTCCAGCTCTGTGCATGCTGTGTCTCACCTAAAAAAAATCCCTTGCTCAGGCTCGAGGGTGCTATCTGCTATCCTCTTTTTATCAGCGTGCTTGGAAAAGGCGCTGAGGAGGAGTGTGGGTGGAGCCCTCCCTGGAGCTTCGTTCGCCAAGCCTAGCCATGATGATGACAGTCCCCAGTCAGCTGGTTTTATGATAAGAAATAAGCACAAAATCAATGTCTTCACTGCTGCAGTAATATAGCAAATCAATGACACTGCTCAGCTGAGGATGCAGCTCCTTAGAGCAGTGTCAGACTGCAAGGTTGCTGTGCAGCTTCCCTTGCAGAGACACATACCAGCCCAGGAGACTGTGCAACACCCAGCTGTGGGCACACAGCATCACTTCAGATCACTGATTCCTGCTCCCAGCTCTGCCCACTAAAGAGCCAATTTTCATTTAAGAAAGATTTTCCTAAAGATGTCCAAGGGGGAAGTTTGTTTTGCAAACTAATATGTATGGAAAGGGCTAGGATAGGCTTTATGGAGTAAATAGGGAAATGTCTGCCTTCTTCTATATGTCCCTCTGCTATTCCCTCCTCCCTCACAACACAAACCAGCTCTTACTTCAGAAATAATCAGAGAACTTGGGGTGCAACCATGCTGTCCTGTGGCCAAGTATCACACCTGCCACATGTGGTGGGGATTCAGGGAAAAAACACTAGGCCTGTGGATTTGTTTGGGATGGATACCTGTGAGTTGGTCAGGAAATTCAGATAAATTGGGAAAAAAACAGCTGCCAAGTCTGTTAGTTTTAATTCTTTCAAGTAAATCCTTGCTAATGCTGGTGCTTTTTTTTTTTTGCTCTTGTTTTCCTAGGATCTGTCATATCCATTTCTTCCCTGCATCATGTCTGAGTCGATAGATCTTAGCCCCAACACGACTTTGCAGTGCTCTGTGTTGATCATTTACACACTTCAACAGACACCCCTTGATCCTGACACACAGCTTCCCCCCTAAACCATGGAGCTAACTTGGCTCCAGGGTTTAAGGAACCTTGTGTAATGCCAGAAGCTGAGACATCAGCCCCTGAGCTAGTTCATCCTTCAGAAACAAATGTGCTTGTTTCTTTCTCAGAGCCCAAGAATTAAATTTCTAAGGCTGAATTTGTTTAAGGTTAACTTTTTGGTTAAAGTTAACTTGAAATTAAAGCCCAAGATCTTTATCTTGAGACTGGAGAGAAATAGCTGTGTGTGTTGGGTTTGTGCCTGGCAGGGATTTGGTAATGGAGGAGGGAGCTGCTGGCCTGGCTCCTGTGAGAAGCTTTGAGAAGCTCCCACCAGCTCCAAGTCAGACACACTTCTGGCCAAGGCCAAGCCCATCAGTGCCTCTGTGATACTGTATTTAAGAGGGGAAAACCCTGTTGGGCAGGTTCTTTTAATTTGGAAGTTCTTTTCTTTGGGAGAGGAGTGGGACCTGAGAAAAACAACCATGAGGATACAGAGTTGAGTGAGGCAGGAGGGGAGGAGGCCCACTAGAGCAGCCATTCCACTTCAGCCTGTGCTGGGATGGAATCTGAGCCCCTGCAGCCCTCAGAGATCTGTGGTGGGGCAGAACTGCTGCTGCAGGCCATGCTGGAGCAGGGAACTGATCCCAAAGGAGCTTGTGAAGCTGAGGGAAGCCCATGCTGGAGCAGTCTGTCACTGGGAGGATTGCAGCCCAGGGAAGGGACCAAGGGCTGGCAGGAGAAGCCTGTGGAGTATTGGCTCTTGTGGAGGGACAGCAGGTTGCTGCAGGGAGGACAGGGAGGATTTCACCTCTCAAGGAGGACCAAGCAGCAGAAACAACGTGGAACGGACTGGGACTGAGCACAACCTCCATTCCCTGCACCCTGAGCTGCTGCTGGGCAGGAGGCAGCAGAGCTGAGCCTGAGGAAAAGGGAGGAGTTGGGAGAAGGTGTTTTTAAGATCTGTTTGTATCTCTCACTGTCCTGCTGTGACTCAATTGATAAATTGCTGGTGGTTTTGTTTAAATGAAGTTCATTTTGTTTATCCAAATCAAGTCCATCTCTTGCCCATGACCATAATTGGTGACTGTGCCCTCCCTGTCTTTTGTCTTGACCCTTGAAGCTTTTATTGTACTTGTCATGGTTCTTCCGCTCCTGGTGGACAGGAAAAACTGTTATAAATAACTTTAAAGCTCTACAGTGTTTGTTCTAAGCAACTGCATTGGGCTGCTTTGCAATATACAAGTATTTGCCTATATTTGTAATGAAATTAAAAAAGTACTAAAGATACTAGACTTTCTGACTCACCAAACACCATAATTTGATAGATGTGTTTGTTTTTTTTAATGATTTTTCTCTTTTTGGTTTGTGTTCTTATACTCATAACAATAAAACATCACCTTAAAAACTGGGCATTCATTGGTGAGCCTGTGTTGTTATTTGGTATATTAATCTCCTTAGCAAAGCATTGCCATCACAGGATTCCCAAGCTTACAGAATCCTAGAATCCTAGACTGGTTTGGGTTGGAAGGGACCTCTGGAGCTCATCTAGTCCAACCCCCCTGCACTGGGCAGGGACATCCCCAACTAGAGCAGCTTGCCCAGAGCCCTGGCAAGCCTCACCTGCAATGCCTCCAGGGATGGGAACTCAACCACCTCCCTGGGCAACCTGGGCCAGTATTCCACCACCCTCGTGGGGAGGAACTGCTTTCTAATATCCAGTTTAAATCTACTCTTCTCCAATTTAAAACCATTGCCCCTTGTCCTTTCACTGCAGGCCTTTGCAAACAGGCCCTCTGCAGCCTGCTTGGAAGTTCCCTTTAGGTCCTGGAAGGTCACTAGTAGTTCCCCTGAANGCTGAGGGAGCTGGGATTGTTCAGCCTGGAGAAGAGAAGGCTTCAGGGGAACTACTAGTGACCTTCCAGGACCTAAAGGGAACTTCCAAGCAGGCTGCAGAGGGCCTGTTTGCAAAGGCCTGCAGTGAAAGGACAAGGGGCAATGGTTTTAAATTGGAGATGAGTTGATTTAAAAAGGAGATTAGAAAGAAGTTGCTCCCCACGAGGGTGGTGGAACACCGGCCCAGGTTGCCCAGGAAGGTGGTTGAGTTCCCATCCCTGGAGGCATTGCAGGTGAGGCTTGCCAGGGCTCTGGGCAAGCTGCTCTAGTTGGGGACGTCCCTGGCCACTGCAGGGGGGTTGGACTAGATGAGCTCCAGAGCTCCCTTCCAACCCAAACCAGTCTAGGATTCTAGGATTCTATAAGAAGCTCCTCTCCCTGTGTATTCACACAGAGAACAGGGCCTGCCAGAAGAGCTTTTCGTGTCCTAGCAGGGAGGGAGCAGGAGTTACATGTGAAATGTAGCTAAGGTTGCCTTCTGCTGGTGGTTAGCAGCTCTTGTGTGCTGTAGGCATGACAGAAGGTGTTATTACAAGGGCAGCCAGGAGGCACAGGGCAGGTACACACCATGCTGTTGCACATTGTCATCATCAAGATGCAGCTCAAACCTGTAATTCTGTGAGCAGGGTTAGTCTAATAATTTACCTGACATAACTGAGCACCTCTCATCTACTTGCTCCTTACCAAGCTAAGACTTCTGCATTTGCAGCCACTGAGGAGGCAGCCTGCTAAGGCTGTGGGAACAGCAGCAGAATGGATTGATTGTGCCAGGTGCCTACATGGCCAGTAAGGCCACAACAGGTCTAAAATTGCCTGGCTGTGAAGAGCAACTTAACTTTGAGCCTACCTTTTCTCAGTTGACTGTAAAGGGCAAGTGGGTGCTCACTATAAAGCCTATTTCTAATCCTGTCCTCAGGGTTGGGGCTTGTTGAGTAGTAGGAAATCATGGGCGTTTGAAGTGCGAAGTCGAAACAAAGAGGCAGGTCTCTAGAGAAATGTCTCTTCCCCGTCTCTGACACATTTATTGCTGGTCTAAGGCCAAAGAAGCATGTTGATAACTTCTTTTGGTAGGCAGCTGACGTAGCTGGAAGAAAACAGCCAACTTGTGTCATAGAAGCCTTTCTGCAGATAGTTAACTCATCAGTCAGATAACAGAGGGCAACTGAGGAGAGCTCTGAAAATGCTGTGGATGCCATGTCTACCAAGTGCACCTCTCTTCCTTCTGCTCCTCCTGTGCTTCCCTGGCCACAATGGTATGTACAACAGTGACAGTTCACAGGGGTCAGTATTTTCTTTCCTCTCCACCCCTCCCAGTCTATTTTCTCAGACAGGTTTGTGGGAAATTCAACATTAAGAAAACCAGATGGAAATTTGGAAAATAGTCTCTGAAATTATAGAAATGAACAATTCTGGTGCTCAGAACTTTTCTGCAGAGGAATTACTCTCTGGGGAAAGAGTGGAAGTTGTTCTACCAGTAATTCAACACAGATTGTACCTGTATTGTTATGGGTGCCAGGGGAGCACATTGCTGGGTAGAATTGAGTGAAGATGTTTCCTAGGGACATAATTGTCAAAGGTGTAATAAAAACAATATTCAGAGATATCTGTTGAGAGCATAGGCTGGAGGCACACTTAGGGAGGACAGGCTGAGAGAAAAGGTGCCTCCAAAGAGCCTTTTTTTCCCTTGTGACCCTTTGCAATAACTGGCAAGGATGGTGACTTGAGAAAAGTTATTATTGGCAAATCAGGATGGCTGAAAAAAAGATGCATTGAAGCCAGTAGGAATGTCTGAGTGTCTTTGCTCTTCATTACTTAGTGGTTGTTGAGGAGTCAACATTGATTTCTGCCAATATAACTTAACTCTTGAACATCTACCCTGATCTTTTGGAGAAAACAGTTGATGGGCTGTGGCTGCTTGTTATTAGCTACATGAATCCTTAGGTCATGTAAGTGTGGGGCAGCTTAGAATTACTGATTTCAGGCTGATGGAGAAGAATTTCCAGCACTCTTTTCCCTGCTTGTAAAGGCTGAGTGCTCTGCTCTTGCCCAGCCTTGTCCTTCAGCCCATTTCTCTGCTGCTGTGACAGGTAAGAGCTGACAGCTCCTAGGTTGCCTTCCTTCATTCTCTAAGTGCTGTAGGAGGAATGCACTTGTATCTGATCAGGTTGGATTGACCTGTGGTCTCTACATTCCTGTGTTCTGTTCTTTCCTTTCTGTGTTTGTTCTCTTCTTTAAACGAATTAAGTTTGTAGAGCTTCCTTAATTTGCTTGTCAACACTGAAGAATTCTACCCTTTCTCTGCTATGTTTGTCCTAGATATACAATACTCTTTTCCATTTGTCTTCCCTTGCTTTTAATGTAATTTCTTTCAGATGTTTCCCATTTCATCCTTCTGTTCCTTGCTATTCATTGCATAAGCACTTACAGTTCAGTTTCTTCTGATACTGAAGTCATTAGAAAACTCAGAAGGTCTTTTTCTACCTTCTGCAGTTCTCAGTATAGGCTGCAGATAAACCTCCTGCACTTCTTTTCCTAAGAGGCTACATTACCCAGTCAGGCACAGCCTGAAAATCCCTTGTGGTCTCCTGTGGCCCCTGGTGCCATAACTGTGCCCACAGCAGAGGGAGCATTAAACTCATTGCCCACGGGAAAGTGTGGGGAGTGATACCCATGTTCCTAGAATCCTTGGATGGGTAGGATGAGCTCATTAGCCTTCTGGCAGTCATCCTAGGAGAAGGACAACTCTGATTCCAAACCCGGGCAGATGGAGCTCATTTAGCCCTGTGAGGCCTTCCAGCTAAGAGAAGGACACTCTAATAAAACCTCCATCCTAAGGACTTGGCTGCCAGCGTCCAAGCTTGCTAGGCCCTGGCAGATGAACCTTAGGACTAAAGGGTGGGTCCAGCTCTGCACATGCTGTGTCTCACCTAAAAAAAATCCACAGCTCAGGCTCGAGGGTGCTATCTGCTATCCTCTTTTTATCAGCGCTTGGAAAAGGCTCTGAGGAGGAGCATGGGTGGAGCCCTCCCTGGAGCTTTGTTTGCCAAGCCTATCCATACACACACATTATCCAGTTTCCTGATGGTGCTAAAGCATCCTTTCTAGAAAAAAAAAACCACAAAACCCCATGTAATTTTCTTTCATTCTGTCATTTTTGATATTTTGGATTCCAGATTTAGATCCTCAACCTGATATCAATGAAATTTGTGTTTTGAGATCTAATAGGATCACACAGGGAATCTCCAGAGCTAAGATGTTTTCACATGAGTGACAGGAGCCCCTTTTTGCCAAGGCCTTTTAAGCTTTGGGGAGACCCTGAGTTGCAGAGGTCAAGGGGCATGGAAGTCTTCAGGAGAGCCAAGAGATGCTCTAAGGCTAAGGTCTAGTCTTCCAGGGTGGTTCTGTTGATGGAGTAGGTAGTTTTGCAAACTACTTTGATCTTAATAGATCAAGAACTCTGATTTTTATCATTTCAATTGCATTTCTTATTTTTAGGTGGAGAAAAGGAGCAGCCAACAGAGGTTATCAGTGTATGGGAAGGAGACTCCATCAGCATAACATGCTCAATGGAAGGTTCAGAAAATGAATTGGGAATGTACTTGACAACTAGCATCCAGCCAGTCTATGTCATCTATGCTTCCAAGCAGAGCACTTATATCCCTCCTGCTTTGGCTAATCGTGTGGAGCATTCATGGGAAGGGAAGAATCTCAGGATAACTCTGCACAATGTCCAGGAAACTGATTCCAATATCTACCTGTGCACTAAGTTTATTAAAAACAAAGGCTATCACAAAAAACTCTATGGGAAGACAACCATAGTAGTGGTGAAAGGTATTGCAATTCCACCTTTTATACAATGAGTAGATTCATGCAGATGTGTATTTTAGATCAAAGAAAGCACAATGGGGAGAGAGAGAGTGGGAGAAAACTTTCCCCATGTCTGCTTGGGTAGTACAGTGATTTGAAGGAAAGTGTGTCTGTTCCCTGAAAGGATTAAGAAAAACACATTAGCTAGAACAACAGCAAGAAAGTCCCTAGAATATCAATTCATGACTAATTTAATTGCAGCTACAAGTTTGCTTATGAGTCACAGGTTGCTGCAGCAGTTTGGAAACAGTGAGGACCCAGAACTCTTTCCAAAACAAGCAGTCAAATCTTTATGAATAACTAGCAAAGCAATGAACCTTTTTTTGGTAGTGGATTTTGGTGCTGGTTTTTTGGGTTTTTTGGGTTTTTTTGCAAATCTCCTTCATTTTTACACTTTCATCTTAAATGACAAATTGATAATAATTGAGAAGCTGGTGCTAGGCAGGGTTTGCAAGTCAGGCTTCTGTGGATAAAGGGATGCTTGGCTTTCATCTTCTTAACATACAGTTGATGAACGGGCATAGCAAGTGCTTCCTTTGGTAGCCTTGTCTGGTTAGGGGAAGAAGTATTCTGTCTCTATTTTATTTAATTTAATACTTTTTTCTTTATTAGAAGAGGGTTGAGTCCACAATATTCTTTGGCATCTTATTCCTCTACCTAGCTACCCTTCTGATAAGACTATCCAAGCTGCAACATCTTTACCAAAAATTACATGGGTTTCTATCTTTCCTGTCCCCAAAGGCACTCAAAACCTCACTGATTGCTGTATCATGTATCTATGAAGACTTACCATGTCCTGCCTTAGGCTTCTCTTTTCAAACTTCTTGACTGTGTTTCTTCAAATGAATTCCATCTTGTTGGCAACTTACTATGTTCACAGAAAGAGTGGTCAGACACTGGCCCAGGCTGCCCAGGGAAGTGCTTGAGTCACCATCCCTGGGTTGTTTAGATGTGATGTTGGGGAATGTGGTTNCACAGAGCTGGACCCACCCTTTAGTCCTAAGGTTCATCTGCCAGGGCCTAGCAAGCTTGGACACTGGCAGCGAGGTCCTTAGGACAGAGGTTTAACCTCTTAGCTGGAAGGCCTTACAGGGCTAAATGAGCTCCATCTGCCCGGGTTTGGAATCAGAGTTGTCCTTCTCCTAGGATGACTGCCAGAAGGCTAATGAGCTCATCCTACCCATGGGGTAAACTTTGTAGAGAAGGGTTAATGGCAGAACTTGATGATGATCTCAAGGGTCTTTTCCAACCTGAATGATTCTATGATTATATCTCTTTTTTATTCTGATCCTCTTCTCTAAAATGCTTGCAACCTTTCCATAATTATCTTTTGTACAAATGTGATAAATTCTATCTTCATTCCCTTATCCCTATTAATCACAGACTCATTAAGGTTGGAAGAGACCTCTAAGGTTATCAAGTCCAATTGTCAACCTATCACCTCCATGCCACTAACCCATGTCCCTAAGTACATCTAGATGTTTCTTAAACCCCTCCAGGGATGGTGACTCCAGCACCTCCCTGGGCAGCCTGGGACAATGCTAACAACCCTTTCAGTAAAGAAATTTCTCCTAGTATCCAATGTACACCTTCCTTGGCTTAATCTCACTTGAGAAAGTAGGCAATAGCCCATGTCTCAAGGGCAAGATGATGACACTGTATTTATTCCCTTAGAAGAGTTCAGTATAAGTATTTTATACAGCTAGGTAAATCTATTTGGTCAGTTCTACTTTCAGATCCTGAGGCAGGGAGAGATGAAACACACCTTTCTTGTTTGCTCCCTAGTCAAAATGCACTGTGTAAAGTATGTGGTAGCCATGAATCTCTCTTGTTTGTAGCTGAAGCCAGTGGGGTTGTTGAACAGTCACCACTCTATGCCAACCCTCAGCAAGGCCAGTCTATCAGCATTACCTGTGCCCTGAGGAGCTCACAAGAAGAGGAAGGGATCTACTTGCTCAAGACCCACGTGCAACGTGAACAAGTGCTCTATGTTTCCAGCCAGAATGCTTCAAGGCTTTCTGCTGCTTTTGCCAATCGCTTGGAGTACTCAAAGGAAGAGAAGAAAATAGTGGTAACTCTGCACAACCTCCAGCAAGATGACAGTGACATATATGTGTGTGCTGGGCTGCTGAAAAACTCCTCTTTCCTCTCAGTGAATGGAAGTGGCACCATGGTGATGATTAAAGGTACTATCCTTTTGCTTCTTTAATCATAAATAATGCAGGTATGATGTAGTACAGAAGGTGGACTAAAAGCTTGCAGCACTTCAGTCGGGGCAGGTAAAGCACTAATCCATGGCTAGATTTCTTCCAGTACCTGGGGAAGTCTGGAGAGTGTCCTCAGCCTCCTCTGTGCTTGGTTGAAACAGGCACTGGGTTACTACCTCCATTGCCCTCTACAGCCACAGGGCAGTGGGAAAAGAGACAGCTTGCAATAAAAAAGGGCAAAATCAGACACCACTTGGCTATGTCTGTGAATAATCTGTTTCAGGAAATGAACCAGTATTGTTAGCATCAGTTATTTGAGCCTAATGTGACATAAATGACTTGTAGAAACCATTCGCTATGGCAAGTCTTTGTGTTTAAAAACAGATCACACCAAGGAGTTCAGCACAAGTCTTCAGGCACTCACTTGAAGTACCACAGCTAGTAACAGAGATGATCTCCGACACCCTTGTTAGACACTGAGCAAAGAAAGGATTTATCCTTTTTTCTGCAGCATGGTGTTTTATTTATCTGCTAAGCAGAAGACAAAACCAGCAATATACTGCTTGGTTTTCATCATACTGGTGCAATATATCCCTATGCATTGGGCATGGCTGAGAGCTTTAGGTAATTAAAATGAAGTTTACACAGGCCTCATGAGCTGCAAAGGATCTATCTGCAGGCTGCAAATAGATTGTAGTCTGATTCTGTGCTGCTAGCCTTACCTGGTGCCACAACTCAGTCATGGGAGTTGGGGAAATGATACGAGGAAGCACAGTGATTATCAGCTATTATTCAGATAAGGATTAATTCAGAGAACTTGTAGAGTTTAGAGAACTGGTAACCCCTTTCCACTAGCACTGCTCTGCTTAGTTCAGGTCCCAACAGCCTCCTACTTGTTGCTGTGTTGCTTGCAAACCTACCTGTTACACAAGTCCTATGTACTCAAGGCCCAGCCCTCAGCATTGCTGCACTCCTGCAAGAAAATACTTGCTGTTTCCATTATGGGCATGTGGTCCTTTTTCTGATCAGTGGTAGGGAAGCTATTGCCTTTGGAAAGTGCTCCTGCTCCTCACTGAGCCTTTGCATAACACCTGCAGTAATCACTAGCCTCTGGAGGAGCCCAGGGAATGCCAGTGGCAAACGGAGCTGTGCAGCATGCTGTTGGTACTTCATTTCTTGCTGAGCTGTAAAGAGTTGTTTCATAAGAAAAACAGGATTCTACCCTTCATATTTATCATGCTAATATAATTTGCCATGCAGAAGTGGAGCAGACAGACTGCCATCATAGTTCCTGGAGCATCTATGGTCTTACCATCGTGGTAGTCCTGCTGTTCTCTGCCCTGATGTGCTGCACTTTGTACCATGTTGATGTAAGTATGTGCCAAAGCCAAAGGGGAGTAGGGCTGAGTGAAGAATCATAGAATCATAGGACAGTTACAGCTGGAAGAGACCTTGAAGGCNCAGCTGTCACTCAGCACCCCTAGGTCCCTGTGTGCCTGGCAGCTCTGCAGCCACTGCTCCCCAAGCCTAGAGCACTGCTGGGGGTTGCTATGGCCAAGGGGCAGCACCTGGCATTTGGCCTTAGTGAACTTCATGGCCTTGGCCTTGGCCCAGCCATCCAGCCTATCCAGATCCCTCTGCAGAGCCTCCCTGCCCTCAAGCAGATCCACACTGCCACCCAGCTTGGTGTCATCTGCAAACTTACTAAGGGTGCACTCTATCCCCTGGGCCAAGTCATTAATGAAGATGTGCCCTTGGTATTAGCTGTAAACAGTGAGTGAGCCAAGCAAATATTTGATGCACCTAAGGAATCATAGCTTTGTGTTATCTCCTCTTTGCCTTTGAGGAATGTGTCCTAGCTGTAAACTCATCACAGAATCATTAAGGTTGGGAGAGACCTCTAAGATCATCAAGTCCAACCATACCTATGACTACCATACCACCAAACTCCTGGCAGTACAAGCTGTGTCTTATGTTTGTCAGGTTTGCATTTGCTAACAAGCCTCAGTGAAGCCTCTCATGGCCAAAAGAGCACCTCACTCTTCTGTAGGGCTTCTTTTTGTCCCATTCTTTGTCTCCTTTCTTTTTTTGTTGATTGGGAATGGAGCCATATATACGCTAATCTTGTAATAAGATGTAAGAGAATATTTGGAGGGGAACATAAGGACAACAAAAAGTCATAAAGTAGCCTAATGCCTGAAAGTAGCTGTAGGAGAATAATTCTGCTCTGTCCTAGAAAAAAATGGCAACCAATTAAATGTTTCCTTTCCTGGGATTATTTACATTCATATTCTGCAGAAAGTGCCCAGAAATTATTTGTCTCTGACAGATCATTCTGATCCATAAAGATTACTCAAAATTAACAGAATATGATACACAGGACAGGCTCTTTTCCTGTCCCTCCACATATGGCTTCAGTACTGTTACAAACCAGTGGTGTAACATCATTCTGGCAAAACCAACAGCCCTTGTGTTATCATTAACAAACCAAAGATAAGCCTTATTTATGTTGGGGCCAAAGTTACATCCAACTCTTGAGGGAACTTCCAGTGAAATTACATCAGACTGACAACAGAAAAAGAAATGAATAGGTTGACAATTTCCACCTAATCTCTAAAACCTCACTGGGTAGTGAGAGGAAATGTAAAAGTACTTTTCCACTTCAAGCAGATGGACTCCTCACATGTCAACTGACTCCTTGGTCAGGGTCTTCTCAAGCTCTGTTCTGAACAGCTCTTTGCTTTGTTTTGCAGGTGAAGAAATATTTCCAGAAAAGAAAACAAAATTCAGTATATGAAGACATGTCTTACAGGTCTAGATGTAACACCTTGGTCACAAACAACCCTTACTCCTTTAGCAATTAAGCTTCTTCCAGCTGGGACTGTGTGTGGCTCAGCCTTTCCTTGAGAGGTCTCTGAGAACTGCCTTAGTGACCTGATGCACTAGCTGAACTGAAAACATCATCACCTCCCTTCTGCAATGGAAAGGAGAATCTGCCTCATTTCCAAAGTTGTTTGTTGCTTTTTTCATCACTTGCAGGTTTTGGTTGGTTATTTGGGTTTTTTTTCCATGTATAGAAAATGTAGAGAAATGCAGGCACCCTGCACAGGTGTTTGCAGTTTAGTAGGAAGAGCAGTATTTTGGGTAGATGCAACGTATGGGCTTGCTTGGATTGATAAATAACCCTTTCAGGGAAGGGGAGAGAGATGGAGACATCTGGCTCTGAGTTTTGGTAGACTGTAAGAGGCCTAGTCAATAATATGCAATGGATCCACATAGGTGTGGCTTACAGCCCTCTTATGAACCCTCACAGGTCTGCCCAAGAGCTCTCAGGCAGCTAAACCCACTCGAGTTGCAGCAAAGAGACTGCAGAAACACTGTGATAAAGTGTATTAGGAGTGAAGTGCTGGATATGTGTGAGCTTACCTACCCAAAGTTCAGAACACTCCCACCACAATGCAGTCAGCTCTGGAGTTTGAATTTGCCTTTGTTAGAGGAGATGCTGGCCTGATGAGTGTGGGTCTTGAGGTGGCTGACCTGCAAAATGACTAGACTTGGAGCACAGTGGCTTTTGGGGGACATGCTGATGTTGTCTCAAACTCTAGATGTCTTAGGACTAGAGAGCAGAACACATTCTCCATGCCAGTGCCTCTGCAATGTGCACTACAAGGTGACCTCATCTAGGGTAAAGTCAATGCCTGCATTTCAGTCTGGGTGTGGGTGAGCCCCATCCAAAGCACTCTTAGCAAGGGAATTTATCAAACCCTCACATCAATCCAGTAGAAACTAAATATGGTTTAGTAATGGCTTGGAACAGCTTGCTAGGATGAGTTTAACTCTCCTCTAGCTAAGGAAGGGCTACAGCTTCATCCAGGGCTGTTATGGCTTTGCAGAGCTGGGTCTCATCTGGAAAGTCAACAATCCTGCATGGCCAGAGGGATATCAAATTGCCCTTTGGGGAGGCAAGGATTGACAGGGCTGGTTTGGTGGTTTCTGGGGACAGGCAGAGACTAGAATTTTTCTTCATTGATGTATTTGTTTTTTTGAGGGATTTAGGGCTGGTTTGCTATTGAGGGAGTGAGTAGCTGGAGCAAAGTCAGGCACAGGGGATCGTCCCTCTCTGGAGATGAGCTCTGCTGAGATCTTGCCAAGCCTGCTACTCAGGAGAGCCCATCTCCCTCTGATGTCACTCAGGAGAGCCCAATTCCCTCTGATGTCACTCAGGAGAGCCCATCTCCCTCCTGATGTCACTCAGGAGAGACCATCTCCCTCCTGATGTCACTCAGGAGAGCCCAATTCCCTCCTGATGTCACTCAGGAGAGCCCATCTCCCTCTGATATCACTCAGAAGAGACCAGTTCCCTCCTGATGTCACTCAAGAGAACCCATTTCCCTCCTGATGTCACTCAGGAGAGCCCATCTCCCTCTGATGTCACTCAGGAGAGGCCAATTCCCTCCTGATGTCACTCAGGGGAGCCCAATTCCCTCATGATGTCACTCAGGAGAGCCAATTCCCTCCTGATGTCACTCAGGAGAGCCCATTTCCCTCCTGATGTCACTGAGGAGAGCCCAATTCCCTCCTGATGTCACTCAGGAGAGCCCATTTCCCTCCTGATGTCACTTGTGAAGTGCTGGACACCAGACCTGAGGGAGAAATCTGCTTATTCAGGAGGCTGGTGGAGAAATGGGTTTACTTTGTAAGCAAAGAGGTGTCTGTTGATGGCAGACCCTGCAATCTTCACAGAACTATTCCTGAATAAAACCATGTTTGTGTCTCTGGCACTGTACAATTGCTCACTGTTTTTCTGCATCTATTAAAGACTATTTCATGTATCTTGCAAATGAATGCTAGATAATGCATGGAGTGTTTCTTTTCTTAAGTGGGGTTTCTGAGTGACTCAAAGGCCTCTTGTCAAATGCAGTGTATCTGGCTCCTAACAGCACTTCAAAGTACAATGGGATAACTATTTTGTACTTTATTTACATAATCTACATGTGAGGGGTTTTTTTGTTTGTTTGAAAACTAATCACTAAAGAAAATACCAAAGAATAAGTCAGACCATGTATGTTAGTGCAATCCTTTCAGAGGGGCTAAGATAAAATTCCTGAAGAGCTAAAAATGTCAAATGGATATGGGGAAGAAAAAAGTGGCACTGGGGAAGCTTGGGCAGTCAAAGGACTGACTAAGTTAGTCCTACAACTCCCTGCAAGGAGGTTGCAGTGAGCTGGGGGTAGGTCTCTTCTCCAGGGTTAACAGGGAGATGATGAGAGGAAATGGCCTCAAGTTGCAGCAGGGGAGGTTTAGATTGGATGTCAGGAGGAATTTCTTTACTGAAAGGGTTGTTAGGCATTGGTCCAGGCTGCCCAGGGAGGTGCTGGAGTCACCATCCCTGGAAGGGGTTAAGAAACATCTAGATGTGGTACTTAGGGCCATGGGTTAGTGGCATGGAGGTGAATAACTACCTTTTAGCAAGAGGCCTTGCTAAAAAATGTGTCTCCATCTTTCTTACATTTTCCTTTAAGTAATGAAAGGCCACAAGAATGTCTCCCTGGAACCTTATCCTCTCTAGGCTGAACAACTCCAACTCTCCCAACCTGGCTGTCCTCACAGCAGAGAGCTTCCAGGCCTCTGATCATTTGTGTGGCCTCCTCTGGATCTGCTCCAACAAGCCCATGTCCTCCTTATGCTGAGGACTCCAGAGCTGGCCCCAGCAGTGCAGGGTGAGAAGGGCAGAATCCCCTCCCTCAACCTGCTGCTGAGGATGCAGTGCACGATTCAGTTCTCCTTCTGAGCTGCAGGTCCACATTGTTGGCTCATGCCAAGCTTCTCCTCTGCCAGTACCCCCAGCTAATCTCTGAAAACAGTTACTGGTTTAGTAGAAAAAGGGATACTCCCAGAGAGACAATGTACAGAGGTCTGAGAGAAGCAAACTGCCATTTGAGGTCAGCTTTCTGCAGCAATGTTACTGTGCAAACATGACCACAGCTGTGAAAAAAACAAGATGTGAAAGGAAACAGTAGTGGAGGTGGTTTCTTGGGCTTGATGTAAATAAATGAATAAAAGGTAAAGGCTGGCTGAGGAAAACAGCATGTAGTGAGACATTTCATGAGTTGTAGCTGTCTAGAGGGGTAGATAATCAGCCCCACAATTAGCCTAAGCAGAGATGAATGAACTGCTTGAAGAGAACTGCTAGGGAAATTAGCTCAGGAGGCTCAGAGTAAGGAGTTGGGGGTTCAGGTCTTCAGGGAAGCTCTGAGACCATGCTGCCTTTCAGCATCTCTTCAGAAGGTCAGAGAGGTCCTAAAATGCCTCATGGTCTCAGAGCTTCCCTGAAAGGCAGGCAAACTGAATTTCTCATCCTCAGAGCTGAACTTACACTGTTGCCTTTGCTGTTTTTCTCTCTGCTGTCCCTGCAGAGGGAAATGATTTTCAAGGGGAGGTGGGAAGTACAGATCAAAGCTCTGAGATTGGGCCAGGACCCCCAGCAGTGAGAAGGGTATCAGGGTGTAGGGAGGTCCCTAGGCCTATTTCATGGGATAAATGACAGAAACTGCAGCTGGGAGCAAACCAGCCTCAGGTGTGGGAGCACAATTGCAGCTCTACTATCAAGAGCTTACTGACCAAGGATGGAGAAAGCCAAGGCAGCTGAGAAACGACAGCATGTCAGAAGGAGAGAAAATACAATGACAAGGTACAAGCCATGTTAAAAGTGACCAGGACAGGTTTATATGGAGTGGCCTGGGCTAAGCTTTCAGGAAAGGGAGGACTCCTCAGGAATAATCTTTGGTTATTTGCAAAACTGGAGAGAGTAGCCAGCACATGCAGATTACTGCTAGTGGAGCCCACAGACTAAGGCAAGCATTTGAACCCTTGGACTAAGGCTCATGTGCAAGTATATAGAATCATAGAATCATAGAACAGTTACANCTGTTCAGCTGTCACTCAGCACCCCTAGGTCCCTGTGTGCCTGGCAGCTCTGCAGCCACTGCTCCCCAAGCCTAGAGCACTGCTGGGGGTTGCTATGGCCAAGGGGCAGCACCTGGCATTTGGCCTTAGTGAACTTGATGGCATTGGCCTTGGCCCAGTGATCCAGCCTATCCAGATCCCTCTGGAAAGCCTCCCTGCCCTCAAGCAGATCCACACTGCCACCCAGCTTGGTGTCATCTGCAAACTTCCTAAGGATGCACTCCATGCCCTGGGCCAAATCATTGCTGAAGATGTTAACCAGGAGTGGCCCCAGGACTGAGCCCTGTGGGACCCCACTCGTGACTGGCTGCCAACTGGATTTCACTCCGTTGATCACAACTCTTTGGACTCAGCCATCTATCCAGTTTTTATCCCAGTGGAGTGTATGCCCATCCAAACCAAGAGCAGTTAATTTCTCTAGGAGAATGCTGTGGGAAACTGTGTCAAACACTTTACTAAAATCCAGATAGATAACATCCATGCATGAACCCAGATGCCAAGGAGCTTCATAAGCCCAGTTCAGCCTCAAAACAGTTTACAGGCAGACAGTATGTGGGATAAAAGTAGGTTCTCTTATTGTGGCTTGTGATATATTGTAGGGGACTGAATACTTCCCAGTGACTATCCTGCAAACAAAGGTTTATATGCTCCTAGCAGTTTTGGATCCTACCTATATTGAGTGGGTTGCCTGGAGTTCATTTCTTCCACCTGTTTGTCACTGGTGGTTGCTTGTGATCATTCTTCCATCCAATAACTCATGTAGGAGACATTCTGTTATTTGGAGGAATGGCTGCTGATTCTGATGAAGACAAGCTCCTAACTGATGATTTCTCAAGGTCTCTGTTACTGGAGAAAAAGATCTCTATTCACAGCATACCACCTTCTGTAAGAACTTGTTTTTCAAGGCATTTAGTTTCTTTTTGAGTGTTTTGTAACACTCCACTTGCAATCATTTATTAGCAACCAGCTTAGAGTCAGCTTGAAAGCATGCAGCTTTTTCTGGTGGTTCACAGGTTGGGTTTTCACATGGTTTAGAGCTCTGAGGTGCTGAGAATGCCTTCTTGGTGCCTGGGTTTTTATCTGACATCTTTGGTTGATATACTTCTGCTCTAATTTATGAATTCTTCTACTGCTTATCATCAGATTTAAAGAGCATTTGTGTTGTCATGCATGGTTTTTAACACTCTTCAAAGGCTTCAGTAATGAGTAGATACTAGCTGTGTGCAACATGTAAGAGATCTTCCAGGTTCCCCTTGAAATCCCAACAGGTTTTAACCTACGTTTTGGGAAGTCACTGGTAGCAAATTACTGATCTGAAGTCTCTCATCTGGCCAGAGCATCCTACCTTGTCTACAATATCCTCACATGCAGAGATCATAGCTTTTTCATGAAAGACAGTGAAATAAAGCAATTAGCCTAGATTTTATCATCTATCTTGTACAAATAGATTATCTGCTCAGCTTGAGGATGGCAGGGGACTCCACTATGGATAAATAACCTGCTTGGAGGGCTGCAGAAACTCCCTGAATGGTGCTAATTGCTTCCTCTGCTACTACTGCACAAACCCAATGATCTTACTTCTAGGTGTTATCTGACAGCAACAGCTGGCTGGTATCTTGCAGAAACTCTTACCAGAGGAAAAGTCTATGTCCCAGAGAATACATCCACGTGAGGTGTTAGAAATGGTCTGCTGTGCTCTCATGCTTCTGACTAGAATGAGAATAATATCTAAACATTGCAGGTGCCAAGTGGAAGATGCTCTCTCATTCTTACAGTGAATAATTAGGAACAGTAATTAGTAACTTTCTGGGAAAGCCTTTAAGTCCATGTCTCTCAGGAGTTGATGCCACCTTCAGAGGTTTGGTCCCTCTCCTTTTAACACAGTGGAAAACTACCTGTTTGTTTCTTTAAGGGACCTAGCTAGGCTCTGGTGTTCAGGAGCCAGGATTGCACCCCAAATCTGTGAGAGCTAAATTATGCAGCCCCTTCTCATACAAGCTGTAAAGCTTACTCTGAGATTACTTATACAAGTAATGTTTTATCACCAGGAGTAATCATTTCATCCTCAGAAGGCAGGATTCATTCCTGTGCTGGGATTTGTGGTGCTCTTTCTCCACACACACTGCTTTACAACCCTTGGAGAAGCATTCTGAGAAACCACAAAGGCCAGCTGCCTGCTCATGGTTTGCACCTGCATTGTGTGATCTTTGAGCAGGGACCTAACTGACAGCAAGCCTGTGGGTAAGTGATATTTAAGCTACATAGCTATGGTCTCATCTGATTTTTAAGGGTGGATGTTGAGATGATGTTTTACCCAAACATCTGTGACTTCTGGGAAAGAAACTTGTTTAAGGAAGGCTCTGAAGCACCCTGATGGATTTCTTTGCTGCTCTCATTCTCACACACTGTAATGCTCCTAGTGGAAGCTGTGGTGGAGAGTCTCCTGAAAGTGGTGGCACAGTCAGTGACTAAAATTTAACAGCTTTTGGACTCAGAACTCTTTCTTTCCAAAGAAAAAAAAAAACAGGTCAAGGTTTCAAAAAAACCCTTAACTGTACATGTGTGTGCACACCCTGGAGGTGAAGGAAATACAGCTCCTAAGGGCTGTCAAGGCTAAAATTAAACCCAGGCCTTCCTCAGAAAGCTCCTCTCTTGCATAGGCTCTTTTGGAAATAGAATTATAGAACAGTTCCAGCTGGAAGAGACCTTGAAGCTCATCAGTGCAGCCTTTGTCCTAGCCCTAGCAACCTGCTAAATGATGCCTCCCAATGCAACATCTACCTGGCTCTTAAACACCTCCAGGGATGGGGACTCAAGCACCTCCCTGGGCAGCCTGTTCCAATGGCTCACAACCCTTGCAGCAAAGAAATTCCTCCTCATGTCTAGCCTGAACCTCCCCTGGCACAATTTCCATCCATTTCCCCTTGTCCTATCACTCTCCACCAGGGAGAACAGCCCAGTCCCTGCCTCTCTACAACCTCCCTTCAGGTAGTTCTAGAGAGCAATGAGGTCTCCCCTCAACCTTCTCTTTTCCAGGCTAAACAGGCCCAGATCCCTCAGTCTTTCCTCATAAAGTTGCTGCATGCAGAAAGAGATCAATATATTTTTCTCTTAGCCAAAACAGGAAACAGAGAAGAGTTTCTAGGAGGTTTTCAGCTGACAGAGAAACTCAAAAGAACAGCCTGAAATGAAGTTTGTAACTTCTAGACTTGGTCAGAGTTAGGTGAAGCAGGAGGGATCCACCCTCCATAGGACATCTGCTGTCCTCCAGGTGATTCTGTTGGTAAATCTCACCCTTATCACCATGACAAGTGAGCAAACAGACTCAGTGCACTTGGCTGGAGGTGGAGGTGGGCTGCTCTTCCAGTGCTGCTTGTTCAGTGGCAAGCTCTAACAGTTGGAGCTGAGGGCACCACTTGGGTGGAAGAAAAAGAGAGGCAGAAATAATTGTAGTAATAATAATTACATTCACTAATAGCATGCTTTCTTCAGCTAGCACATCTTAGGTTGCTCTCATGCTTCAAGAAAAAGCTTGTGGTCTTTGTGGTGAAGCTTACAGAAGTCTGGCTGCTGCTGGGTTGCTTGAGGTGTTAGGTTCCTCTCTAGCACCAGCAGGCTGCTCAGTGGTTTGGCTTATCACCATCCTGAGAGATTAGCACAAGATTGTGGTTGTTGTGTGCTAGGAAGGGCTGTTCACACTGCTGCTGCAGAGCAGAAAAACTCAGGTGCAGAAGCTCACCAAACACAGCCCTGCTAGTCCTTCTCTGCAAGCTTCATCAGCAAGTGACCTGGCCTGTGCTCACTCAGTGTCCTTCTGCCATGCTCTGCTCTGGGTTACAGCTGCCTGGTGCTGTTAGGCTGCTCAGTGGAAACAGGTCCTTGCTGGCCCAAGACCAGGCTGTGCTGATGGTCTTCTTGTGGTTTACTAGCAAGCATATCAAGCCCAGGATTCAGATCACAGCACAGAGCTGTGTGAACACATGAAGGTGCCTCACAAGCTTACCATGGCCATGTTCACCTCTAGCAGCTCCTGCAATTTGGGCAGAGCTGCAGTCCTGCTGGCAGGGGCCAGTATGTGAATAGGGCTTGATTTGCTCATAGCATTATACATTCACTAATGAACTCAATTTTCTGCTTTTTCCCTCTTAAAGAAGCAAACTGGGACAGTAGATAGCTAATGCTACTGCACCAAGGCCATGCAGCAAGTCAGGAGCTGAGTCCAGGCAGTAAAGTGGTTTTCATTCCACCAACATAAACATGCCCTTCCTATTTCTGTTCTGTTCTTCTATGGGATGAAGTGCAGGAGGATAGTGTGACAACCAAACCTGTTCAGCTGTGAGCTGGCATCACTTTCATTGCTTCCCATTTAAAAGGTTTGATTTTTAATCCTTGATCTCCTTTACTTTCTAGCAGAAGGACCTAAGAGAAAGCAGCTCCTGATTTTATATCATGTCTGCTTGGGTTATTTTTGCACAGACCCTGTAGCATGTGCCAGTGGCACCTTGTAAGTGGCTGGTCTGTACTATCTCTGTCATCAAAACCTATTATCAGGCAGTGACAGTCATCACTGACATGATTTGAAATTGTCTATCTTGTTGTGGTTTATTGCTCTCAAATAGCACCTCTGACTCTTGTGTGGAGGTTTGGTGTGTGCTATTTATGGCCATGCTGAGAGGAAGAGCCTTTCACCTTACCTGCTGCAGCCCTTTATTTGGGCATGTCTCTGCTGTGTGCTGTTAGTTCAGCTATTTGCAGCAGTCTGGCTCTTGCAGCCCTAGCTTCCTGCTGGGCTTGGATGCTCTGGGAGACCACTTTGGATATATTGTGGTGCAGCAGAGAGTCCCAGAGCAGCTGATCTTCAGCAGCTGTCATTACATCTCTCCTTTACAATGGGACTGGCCTATGTGTGTATTTGCCTGGGAGCTGGTGGTGTGGCTATGTGCATATCTGTGAAGAGTTCAGCCAGATTCTTTCCTTTCCATATTCTAGAAATGTTTGTGGTAGCTTTTCTGGTACAGGGATCTCAGCAAGGAAGAAGACTTAAATTCTCATAGCTGGAGGAAAGCAAACAGAAAGACATGAGGAGAGCTACAAAAATGATCTGAGGGCTGGAGCATCTCCCCTGTGAGGACAGGCTGAGAGAGTTGGGGCTGTTGAGGCTGGAGAAGAGAAGGCTCCAGGGAGACCTTATAGCAGCCTTGCAGTACTTAAAGAGGGCCTACAGGAAAGACAGGGAGGAATTCTTTTATCAGGGAGTGTACTGATAGGATGAGGGGTTTTACACTCAAAGGCTAGGGCTAGATTAGATAGTAGGAAGAAATTCTTCCCTGTGCACTGTGAGCCACTGGCACAGGCTGCCCAGAGAAGTTGTGGATGCTCCATCCCTGGCAGTGTTCAAAACCAGGTTGGATGAGGCCTTGAGCAATCTGCTCTAGTGGGAGGTGAGGGTTGGAACTAGATGATCTTTAAGGTCCCTTCCAACCCAAACCATTCTGTGATTCTACGAAACAAATCTTGGGCACACTGGCCTTAAATGTTGAGCAATATTCCAAACTGCTGTCCTGAGAACTGAAACTAACCTTAAGACAGCGGATGTGGTGATGTCCATAGCTACCAAACCTTCTGCATACAAAAGAGCTTCTGCCATGGAAGTGTTACAAAAGCTCCTTGCTTTTGCCTCTCAGTCTGTGCTAGCTGGAGCTGGGAACAGCACACAGCAGCCTCTGAAGCTACAGGCCTATTAGTGACATTCTAGGTCAAGTCCTTTCCAGTTTTGCCAGCCTTTCAAGAAATGGGTGAGAAACTATAGCCTTCAAAACACCATCTAACAAGTGATATCAATACACTTTTAGGCAGACTTCATCTTGGTGAANGGGCCTACAGGAAAGACAGGGAGGAATTCTTTTATCAGGGAGTGTACTGATAGGATGAGGGGTTTTACACTCAAAGGCTAGGGCTAGATTAGATAGTAGGAAGAAATTCTTCCCTGTGCACTGTGAGCNGCCTTTCAAGAAATGGGTGAGAAACTATAGCCAAGTGATAGACAAGTGATATCAATACACTTTTAGGTAGATTTCATCTTGCTGACCTTCAGTTGTCAACAATGGAGAACTGTAGCTCCGAGGTGGCTTTTAAAGCAGCAGCATGGTTCCAGCAGAAGATCATGAGGAGCTGGATGTCTCCTCNCAGGTTGGATGAGGCCTTGAGCAATCTGCTCTAGTGGGAGGTGAGGGTTGGAACTAGATGATCTTTAAGGTCCCTTCCAACCCAAACCATTCTGTGATTCTACGAAACAAATCTTGGGCACACTGGCCTTAAATGTTGAGCAATATTCCAAACTGCTGTCCTGAGAACTGAAACTAACCTTAAGACAGCGGATGTGGTGATGTCCATAGCTACCAAACCTTCTGCATACAAAAGAGCTTCTGCCATGGAAGTGTTACAAAAGCTCCTTGCTTTTGCCTCTCAGTCTGTGCTAGCTGGAGCTGGGAACAGCACACAGCAGCCTCTGAAGCTACAGGCCTATTAGTGACATTCTAGGTCAAGTCCTTTCCAGTTTTGCCAGCCTTTCAAGAAATGGGTGAGAAACTATAGCCTTCAAAACACCATCTAACAAGTGATATCAATACACTTTTAGGCAGACTTCATCTTGGTGAACTTCAGTTGTCAACAATGGAGAACTGTAGCTCTGAGGTGGCTTTTAAAGCAGCAGCATGGTTCCAGCAGAAGATCATGAGGAGCTGGATGTCTCCTCCAGAAGAAAACACACACTCCCTACTACAGTCTGTTCCTTTCCCTGCATGTAACAGATGGACAAGCAGTTCAGAAGTACAATCATAGAATCCTAGAATGGTTTGGGTTGGAAGGGACCTCTGGAGCTCATCTAGTCCAACCCCCCTGCAGTGGCCAGGGACATCCCCAACTAGAGCAGCTTGCCCAGAGCCCTGGCAAGCCTCACCTGGAATGCCTCCAGGGATGGGAACTCAACCACCTCCCTGGGCAACCTGGGCCAGTGTTCCACCACCCTCGTGGGGAGGAACTTCTTCCTAATGTCCAGTTTAAATCTACTCTTCTCCAATTTAAAACCATTGCCCCTTGTCCTTTCCCTCCAGGCCTTTGCAAACAGGCCCTCTGCAGCCTGCTTGGAAGTTCCCTTTAGGTCCTGGAAGGTCACTAGTAGTTCCCCTGAAGCCTTCTCTTCTCCAGGCTGAACAATCCCAGCTCCCTCAGCCTGTCCTCAGAGCAGAGGTGTTCCAGCCCCTGAGCATTCTCGTGGCCTCCTCTGCACCTGCTCCATCAGCTCCATGTCCTTTCTGTGTTGAGGGCTCCAGAACTGGACCCAGTATTGCAGAGGAGGTGTGAGCAGAGCAGAGTGCAGTGGCAGAATCACCTCTCTGGCTCTGCTGGCCACGCTTCTCTTGCTGCAGCCCAGGATGCCATTGTGCTTCTGGGCTGCCAGCGTGCACTGTTTGCTCATGGCCAGCTTCTCAGCCACCAGCACCCCAAGGCCTTTTCTGCAGGGCTGCTCTCCATCATCTCATCCTCTAGCCTGGATTGATAGTGAGGATTGTTCTGACCCAGGGGCAGGACCCTGCACTTGGTCTTGTTGAAGCTCCTGAGGTTCCCCTGGGCTCACCTCTCCAGCTTGTCCAGGTCCTTCTGGATGACATCCTGCCCCTCCAACTTATCCCCAGCACCCCATAGCTTGGTGTCATCTGCACACTTGCTGCTGGTGCACTCAATGCTGCTGTCCATAGCCTTTATACAAATATTAAACAGTCCAGGCCCCAGCACAGAGCCCTGAGGGACACCACTTGGCACTGAGCTCCAGCTGGACATTGAGCCATTGACCACTACCCTCTGGATGTGACCAGCCAGCCAGTTCCTTATCCACTGAACAATAGATGTATGCACCCCATGTAGCAGTTAGGGCTGGTGGATTCCAGCCCATGAAGCTTTGGCAAGTGGAGCTGGGAGCATCCCAGCAGTACTGGCACATGGGGAAAGCAGTGAAGCAGCTTCCAGCGATATCATTCTTCTTAGGGCTTTCATGCAAGGACTTCAGTCTGCTTTACATTGAGACTGGAAGAACCCATTGTTAATGAAATAATTAGCTGTTTAAAATGTATTTATTAGGGCTTAACAGCCAGGCCACAGATATGCATCAATTACAGAGCCACAGTATCTGCAATAAATGTTTCTCACCCCATAATCAAATAAGGCTTAATTAGGCGATGCTGGGAGAACAGGCATAATAAATAGAGAGGGTAAGGCTGGCCTTTATAATTGAGATTTAATCAGCAAACTCTTGTATGTTCATTGAATAATTGATTATTCTCCACATTTATCAAGGATTAAAAACTCAGTGGTAGATATGCAAATCCCCTTGTGTTAAATACATCTGAAATGCTCCAATACCATTTAATGTATATTAACATCCTGATTAAATCTAAATGACACTCACATTGTACATCTCATTGCTGCAGGAAGCTCTTTATTTCTATTTATCACTTCTTTTATTTTCCCCCCAAGCTGAACTGCTTGTGTTTTTGTTGCATTCTAAGTAGTTGTAGGAGATGGACAGAACAGGCCAATGAAGATGGTATCTTGTGCATCCCTGGAATGAGCAAGCTCTCCTGGATGGAACAATAGGAAATATTTTATCACTGGCTGCTAGTGAGCAGACTGAACCAAATGAAGCAGCCAAACACATCAGAAGATGTGGGAACTCTGCCTGAAGAGTTATCATGCTTAATGCTAAACAGGAGGTTTAGTATTAACCTGAGGAAAAACTTCATTGCAGTGCAGGTGCCAGAGCACTGGCCCAGGCTGCCCAGGAGCCTGTGGAGTCTCCTTGTCTGGAGCCATTGCAGAGCTGCCTGGACACATTGCTGTGTGAGCTGGTCTGGGTGATCCTGCTCTGGCAGGGGGGTTGCACTAGATGATCTCTCTAGGGCCTTTCCAACCCCTAATCTATACTGTGATACTATGCTATCTATGTGTGATAGAACAAGCATGTAGAAATGTCCAAGGACAAAAGGAAAATAAAAAACCCCAAACAAACAACAAAAAACCCCACAAAAGCCCACATGTAGAAGCCTTAATGACTGTGTGAGATGTGGATGAGCATGCCAATGCTTTCTAAGAGCCAGCACAAGGTGTGACCCTTGGCTGCTTGCAGTTGTTGCTGGAGAGACACCACCCCCTGCAAAGCAGCAAGGAGAGTGTGGCCAGCAGGGCCTGGGAGCTTCTCCTCCTCCTCTGCTCTGCCCTGGGGAGGCCACAGCTGGAGCATTGGGTGCAGGTCTGGGCTCCTCTGTCCAAGCAGGACAGGGAACTTCTGGAGAGGCTCCAGAGCAGGGACACTGAAATGCTGAGGGGACTTGAGCAGCTCTGTGCTGGGGAGAGGCTGAGAGAGCTGGGGCTGCTTAGGCTGGAGCAGAGCAGCCTGAGGGAGATCTGAGCAGTGCTTAGCAATCCTTCCAGGGTGGGGGGCAGGAGGCTGGGGCCAGGCTTTGTTCTGGGGTGCCCAGGGACAGCACTAGAGGCAATGGGCACAAACTAGCACCCAGGCAGTTCAGATGGAACATGAGGAGGAACTTTTTTGCTTTGAGGGTGGTGGAGCACTGGACCAGGCTGCCCAGGGAGCTGCTGGAGTCTCCATCTCTGGAGAGATTCCAAACCCAACTGGACACATCCTGTGCAAGCTGCTCCAGGTTCTCTTGCTGTGGCAGGGGGGGTGGACTAGATGATCTCCAGAAGTCCCTTCCAACCCCTGACAGTCTGGGATTCTGTGAAGGCCCGTGAGAAACAGCCCTGTGCTTGCTGGAGGAAGACTTTGTTGAAGGACAGCAGGTGTCACCTTACTCAAGGCATGCTGGCAGACAGCTTTTTGCTAAGGGTTCAGGATGGACTAAGAATGTGAAGGCAGATGAAATTGTGATTGGTGATGACAGCTTACATCTGACCTGGGAGCTGATTAACATCCCAATTAAAAGTGAAAGCACAGTTTAAACCAAAGATAGGTCAGAGGATAGCACCTGGCCAAGTCTTCCTTCCCATCTGTATCTTGTGCAGCTCATAGCTTGTCACACACAGTGCTGGGAGCACAGAAGGTGGCTCAGCTTCTCAGAAGCAAAGCACAGAAATGTCACAGGTGGGAGACAGACTAAGCTAAGTGATTTTGGTAGTTTACCTGTTTGTAGCAGAGCACTAGTAACAATGGAGCTTTTAGTAATGAGTTCCTCTGCACTGAGCCTTTCCTGCCTGTGTCATTCACTCTGGGCAGTCTGATGGCAGGAGCAAGTGTCAGCTATGGGCTAGTGTGCAAGGTTAATTCATTGTCATGTTATTTGGCTTGTGGGGTTTTTTGTGGAATCAGTGCTTTTCGCCTTTTACAGCTTGGACACTCCTCAGTATTTTCAGCCTGAGACTCTTGCTTATTGAATTTGAAGCAGTCAGAGCAGTGTGCATTCCTTTTGCAGATTCTCAGGAGGGCAGGTCCTCTCCTCTTTCCCTCTAAGCCCCTTGTCCACAGCCTGAAGACCACTTCTCTAAGCTCAAGAACAAAGAATGGCCACCCTGCAGCTCTTGCAATGGGCATGCCTTGTTTTCTTTTCCACTTCTGGAAGCATTTCTTGCTAGCTTCAGCTTGGACACAAGAGGGGGATATTTCCTCAGGAATTTGCCAGCATGTTACAGGAGGAGCAGCTTGTGGGGAAATGTCCTCTGGAGAGAGAATAACAGTTCCATTTTGTACCAGCATGGTAGTGCTAGCCTTGCTCCTGCAGGACATTGTGGTCTAGCCCTGGAGGCTGCTCTGGAGTCAGGTGGACACTAGGACATGCTGCTACCAAGCTACTGCTCATCTCTGCCTGGGAACCTGCAGAACAATGTCATCTGACCACAGGCTATTCCTCCAGGGCTTCCCCACATAGAATCATAGAATCCTAGAATGGTTTGGGTTGGAAGGGACCTCTGGAGCTCATCTAGTCCAACCCCCCTGCAGTGGCCAGGGACATCCCCAACTAGAGCAGCTTGCCCAGAGCCCTGGCAAGCCTCACCTGCAATGCCTCCAGGGATGGCAACTCAACCACCTCCCTGGGCAACCTGGGCCAGTGTTCCACCACCCTTGTGGGGAGGAACTTCTTTCTAATATCCAGTTTAAATCTACTCCTCTCCAATTTCAAACCATTGCCCCTTGTCCTTTCACTCCAGGCCTTTGCAAACAGGCCCTCTGCAGCCTGCTTGGAAGTTCCCTTTAGGTCCTGGAAGGTCACTAGTAGTTCCCCTGAAGCCTTCTCTTCTCCAGGCTGAACAATCCCAGCTCCCTCAGCCTGTCCTCAGAGCAGAGGTGTTCCAGCCCCTGAGCATTCTCGTGGCCTCCTCTGCACCTGCTCCATCAGCTCCATGGCCTTTGTGTGTTGAGGGCTCCAGAACTGGACCCAGTATTGCAGAGGAGGTGTGAGCAGAGCAGAGTGCAGTGGCACAATCACCTCTCTGGCTCTGCTGGCCACGCTTCTCTTGCTGCAGCCCAGGATGCCATTGTGCTTCTGGGCTGCCAGCGTGCACTGTTTGCTCATGGCCAGCTTCTCAGCCACCACATGAGCAGGAGCCCTCTCTCTTACATGTGTTCAGAGGTGCAAGCTGTTGCCATGTCTCTGTTGAGTCCTAGTTGTTTCTACAGCACCCGTGGTGCACAAAGGCCTGAATTCCCAGTGTAGACTGCACCACCTCTGAATGCTTGACAAGAAGGGAGCAAAAGATACTGCTTCTGCCCCAGGCATGGATTATGATTCCTGATGGTGCATGAAACTGTGTTGAGGGAAGAATTGTTTTGGGGATAAGCACATTGTGTTCCTGCACATCAGCTCTTGCTTTCCTCAATCAGGCTGACTTGCAGCATGTTGGTGCAAAGGTGTAAATCTTAGGGCTCAGGGAGCACTGATGGCTCTGCTTCTGGATTTTTATCTCCAACTTGGAGACAGGGCACAGCTCAGTCTAAACAGCCCCTGAATCACCACTTCTTGGGAACTGACTTAAGCTCAGCTCTGGAGGTGTTGATTAAATCCTGTCTGCTGCAGTGCAGTGTCTGGTGAGTGAGTGCCAATCCTCCATCTCTCCCTGGCCTGCTCTCAAGCCTTGATGCACATCTACTCTGTGCTCTTCATTCTTCAAGACAATTGATCTGCTTTGCTCTAACAGGCTTAGCTCCAGGCTTGGATTGGAGACACTGGTTGGCCTAGAGCAGGATAAGAGTCTTTTTTAGAAAGAGTTGCCAGATATTCAGTTACAGACAGGCTTTGGCTCTTTTATGGGTGAACAAATGAAAAGGGTTGGTTGGATTCCTTAGGAGAGGTGTCTGACATCAGTGACAGTCATTTGCCTCCAACCATTTTCTGCTCAACCATGCTGAGAGCAGCCCTGCAGAGAAGGACTTGGGAGTGATGACAGGTGAAAAGCTGGATAGGAGCTGGCAGTGTGCACTCAGCCCAGAAGGACAACTGTGTCCTGGGCTGCAGCAGGAGAGGCACCACCAGCAGATCAAGGGAGGGGATTGTGTCCCTTTGCTCTGCCCTCGTGAGGCCTCACCTGGAGCACTGCATCCAGCTCGGGGCCTCAGCACAGGAAGGATGTGGACCTGTGGGAGCAGGTCCAGAGGAGGCCACAAAGATGACCAGAGGGCTGGAGCACCTCCCCTGTGAGTACAGGCTGAGACAGTTGGGATTGTACAGCCTGGAGAAAAGGAGGCTTTGGGGAGCCCTCACAGCAGCATTCCAGTACCTAAAGGGGCTTACAAAAGGGAGGTTGAGAGACTCTTTACCTGGTCAGAAAGCAATAGGACAAGGGGGAATGCTTACAAACTGAAGGAGGGGAGATTGAGATTGAATGTTAGGAAGAAATTCTTCACTCAGAGGGTGGTTAGGCACTGGCACAGGTTGCCCAGAGAGGCTGTGGATGCTCCATCCCTGGCAGTGTTCAAGACCAGGTTGGATGTGGCCCTGGGCCACCTGGTCTAGTGATTGGCATCCCTGCCCATGGCAGTGGGGTTGGAACCTGATGATCTTTCAAGTGCCTTCCAACCTGGGCCATTCTATGTACCCCACCCCAGTCTTTCCTTATAAGCTAGATGCAATGAAGGAGTTGGAGTTGAAAATGTATTTTTCTGGATGTTGTCTTTGCAGTTCTAAGGATCCTGGTGGCTCTACCATGCCTGAGACACTCTGTGCCACAAAGTGCCTACGACTGTGCCCTCTTCAGGGCCTTCCCTTTGGAAGACAGCAAGCAGGGTCACCAAGGGCCCTGAATGTGCCCAGAGCATTGACCCCCTCCTTGAAGGAGTTCAGTGGGAGCTCTTACTCTGCTCTCTACAGACAGACATGGATTTGGGATTGTCTCCCTGGGTTGCTCTTGGGCCCCTGTGAGTCACAGTGGTGCCCTGGACCAGGCAGTCTCTCTCAACCTCTGGCAGCAGCAGGATGAAGCAAACCTCCAGAAACTGCAGGCTTTTAGAGAGTGCTGGATGCCTCACTGGATATGTAATCCCTGTGCTTGGAAGCCACATGAGACAAAGCAAAGCAAATAACAGCAGACTAAATACATGGCCAGGATGTGTTGGAAGTTGGCAGTGTTGCTGGCTGGGGCAGCCAGGGAGTGAGGAGAGAAATGGTCAGCTTTCCCTCTCATCTTGAACTGGATAATCCTTTAAAAGACTCTAACATGGGCTTGGAAGGAGACTCAGCTATAAAAGCTGTATGTAGGCTGAAGGGTGCAATGTGCCTGGGAATGATGAAAGATGAATTTGGAAGCAAATAATCTTCCACAGCAGTTCAGGACAGGGTTGGCATCTCCCTGTGAAGCAGGGATGCTCTGCTCCACAGCTCCCTTTTGATCCTTTGTGTAAGTTATGCTGTATGCTGGCAGCACTTGCTCTGGAGCACTGCTTGTGTCCTTCTTAAGAGAACACAACTCAAATAAAGACTGGTTGTCTTGCCTGTTTGACTGTGACTAATTGCTGATGTTGTTACAGTGGAAAGAATGCTAGAAAACTGAATTAGAGCTTTGTGTTTTAATTGACTTATTTTGGTATTTCACCTGGTTTGCTCAGTGAAATTAGAATGGACTTTGCTTACTTTTTCTGCTCAGAGTCACTTGCTGGCCCCTTGCCCAGGCCAGAAGTGCCCCAAGCTCTTCAGCACTGAATGGTGATTAGAAGCAGGGCTAAACTCTGCTCTAAAGCACTCTGCTTTGCCTAAGGAGACAGCTGTCATGAAGACTGTGACCTTTTACTTCTACTCTCCTACAAACTGGAAAATCCAATTTGATGGTGCTTGAAAATCTTCAAGTTTCTGTCACTGGGCAGTGCTTGTTATTGTGAGGAGGATAAAAAGGGATCTTGAGGATTCCTGATGGGATTCTGCAGGCAAATACCTGCTTGATCAGCTTGGTTCTGCGACATTTGAGAAATGTGACATGTAGGATGGGGTCTAAAGGCTGAAATGGTCCTTTCCACTGAGCAGCCTTACCAAAACAGCTCTGCCATGAGTCACACTGATTGTTCTTGTCTTTCCCCTGCTCAGGGCAGGGAGTATGTTTCAGCTTAGAGCTTTTTCATGGAAGAAACCTGTGCATGATCACCTTTGTGCTCACCCTGCAGGTGCAGATACATGTCAATTGATGGTGGTTTAGGGCTTCAAAGCAGGCACAGTCTGACAATCCCTTGTGGTCTCCTGTGGCCCCTGGTGCCATAACTGTGCCCACAGCAGAGGGAGCATTAAACTCATTGCCCANCCATACATACATACATACATACAGGGCTTCAAAGGTAACATGCTGCTTCTGGAGTGCTGCTCAGGCTGCCTGATAAATTGCCTGTGAAGATCACTGTGCTTGCTAGGCACACTCATCCATCCTGGAAAAAGGCATGGGGTCTTCCCCCTTCCCCCCCAGTCAGACCATCCACAGGCACAGCAACCCTCTGAGAAACACTGGCTAGAAAGAGAGGGTAGGCAGGTTAACCACAGTGCAGCAAGGACATGGACACAGCTGTGCATGCACAACAGGAACCTTAGTGATATGCTTCAAATACCATGGACCAGCTTGTAAAAATCTCCTCCTAATGCCACTAGAGCCGTGCACATTTCCATCACCTGAAGCCTGAGTTCTGTATCTGTTTGAAGAGTTCCCCAAGGTGACCCTGCTCTGGCTCTTCTGCCAGCTGAGTGAGATTTGTTTCTCAGGAGACCCTCCTGTCTCAAACCCAGTAGGCACATATCCTTCCTTCTGCTGGAGGTTGAGGGCACTGTCACCTTCTCTGGCATCTGGTCTTCTGAAGCCTTCCCTGTGCCTTTGGGGAGGTGCAGATGGCACCTGGGGCACAGAGGAGCTTGTATGCTGCTTAGTTGCTAATGAGGTGGAGCTGCTCTTGTGCTGAGAGGCACACACTGCAGCAAACAAGCAGCCTGGAGCAGCCTGGCTAAGGTGTGCTGCAGGTGAGGTGGGGAGAGCACAGAGCTTGCTTTCATTGGGCTTATCACTGGTGATCTATAGCTCTAGGTACCTGCTTGCTGGAACATATTGAATAGAATCAGAGAATCATAGAGCAGTTACAACTGGAAGAGACCTTGAAGCTCATCAGTGCAGCCTTTGTCCTAGCCCTAGCAACCTGCTAAATGATGCCTCCCAATGCAACATCTACCTGTCTCTTAAACACCTCCAGGGATGGGGACTCAAGCACCTCCCTGGGCAGCCTGTTCCAATGGCTCACAACCCTTGCAGCAAAGAAATTCCTCCTAATGTCTAACCTGAACCTCCCCTGGAGCAATTTCCATCCATTTCCCCTTGTCCTATCACTCTCCACTAGGGAGAACAGACCAGTCCCTGCTTCTCTACAACCTCCCTTCAGGTAGTTATAGAGAGCAATGAGGTCTCCCTTCAACTTTCTCTTCTCCAGGCTAAACAGGCCCAGATCCCTCAGTCTTTCCTCCTCAGGCTTATGTTCTAAGCCCTTTAGCAGCTTGGGAGCCTCTGTCCCCTCTCCAGCACCTCCATGTCCCTCTTGGAGTGAGGGGCCCAAAACTGGATGCAGTACTGGAGGTGAGGCCTCCCCAAAGCTGAGCAAAGGGGCAGGATCACCTCCCTGCTCCTGCTGCCAACACTGTTCCTGCTCCAGGCCAGGATGCCGTTGGCCTTCTTGGCCCCCTGGGCACACTGCTGGCTCCTGTTCAGCTGTCACTCAGCACCCCTAGGTCCCTGTGTGCCTGGCAGCTCTGCAGCCACTGCTCCCCAAGCCTAGAGCACTGCTGGGGGTTGCTATGGCCAAGGGGCAGCACCTGGCATTTGGCCTTAGTGAACTTCATGGCATTGGCCTTGGCCCAGTGATCCAGCCTATCCAGATCCCTCTGGAAAGCCTCCCTGCCCTCAAGCAGATCCACACTGCCACCCAGCTTGGTGTCATCTGCAAACTTACTAAGGGTGCACTCTATCCCCTGGTCCAAATAACCAGTTATAAATGACAGTCTGGGCTGCTGGTGCCATTTCTGGTGTTGAAAGCTGCTGGTGCTATTGCTTTGCTCATGTTGCTGCATGTTTGCACATACATGGTTTGGTCTCCCTCACACACCTAAGTTAGTCTTCTGAAGGAGAGACACCTCCTGTGTGTAAATCACCCTGGGCTTACAGTGAATGTGGTTTTACAAGGTTATTTCCTTTTCTGAAGTCAACAGGATGACAGCATCATTTGAAAGCTTCATTTCTTGTTTGCAGTATCCTCAGGTAGGAGAGAAATGGTAAACAGCTATGAGGTGTTAGCCACCTAAATGGCTAAGGGGGCAACAGGAAGCCTTCAAAACCATCTAAAAATACAGAATGCTCTGTTCCTATGACTTACCAAATGTAATTCTGCCTAAAAGAAAGGGTACAGCCCTGGGACTGGTTACCCAGAGGACCATTCAGAGCTGGAAAAGCATAAGGGCTCTCCTAGGCTAAAGGACACAATGTGAAATCTGCAGCTTCCAGCAATTCTTAACTGGCTATAGAAAGCTGCTAAATAACAAGAGTCTCCCCTTACCCTCAGTGTTACAGGACCTAGACACCTCATGAAGCAATCCCAGCTCCAGCCAACAGCTCAGGGTATATCCTAGCTAGTTCACCAATTTCCTTGCTGTTTCAGCTGACAGTGATAGATCAAACCAGGAAAAGTAGGAGGGCAGGAGGAAGAGATTGAAGATCTTTGACTCCTCAGCCCCCCTTGTTTGTTGTTGTTGGTTTGGGTTGGGTTTTTTTCCCCATGGGCAAGTGCTGATGAGTGTTCCCCATTTTATTTCTTCACTGATTAAGCTAAGCAAGCCAACCAAAGGACACAGGAGAAAAGGGTTAAAGGATTAGGAGCTGGGCTTTGAACTGCCATGTGCTAAGGTAATGAGGCATGAATTATTAAAATGATTTCAATTATAACTGGCAGCCACATGCACAGCTTTTGCATTGGCTTTCTTCCTCTCTGTAAAAAAAGACAGCTTTGCTCATGGCTTCTTAGAAGAGATGTGCTCATCCAGAGATGTTAGTTGTATAAACAATGTCATCTGTCATTGGCCAGGCTGCTTTTGTGGTTAAGTAAGTTGAAGTGTCAATGCAATGGGCATGGCTCAGCAGCAAGACAAATCTGCTCCCTGAAAGCCTGCAGGAATGGATTACAACCATGTTGCTGAAAGGACACAGGCATTAGTGAGCTCTAAATGCTTTGGCTTTAGTGGAAGATACAAGGTGTTCACACCATGTCTTTTTTTCTGTCTGGCACATAGCTTGAATGTAGTTGCTCAAGAGTTACTCTGCTCAGACATCTGTAGACAGCCATTTATGCCTAACCTCTGGGAAGTCAGGCACCACACTGCTGTTTCTTCATGATCTGAATGCCTATAGAAATGGAAAGATTACCAAGACTAGGTCCACCTAGTGACTGCTCAAAGTTTTGCACATAAGCCTCTGTTTTGGGTCAGAATGAACAACTTTAGGTCTGACTCCTTGGTAAAATTCATGTGGCCAAAGAGATCAGGCAGCAAAGCAAGACTTGCAGGGTTTGCTCCACCAGGTAACTGTGGCTATATATATTCAGAAAGAATTATTTCCTTAACAGATATATATGTGTATATATACCAAGAAAGCATTGATCCTCAGAAATTCAGATGAGCTCCAGTTCTGCAGCCCTCATTNGTGTCCCTGCCCATGACAGGGAGGTGACACTAAAGGAGCTTTAAAGTCTCTTCCAACCCTGACAGTTCTGTGATTCAGAAATCTGCTGGTGAAAGGCCATTGCAGGGTGAATGCATCTCTAGTTACTTTCTGTGCTTGTCATCCTAACAGGGAAAGAAAAGCAAAGGCAAAAAAGAGAAACCTTTGTAGCTGACTTGCACTCAGAGGATGACCTCCTGAGAGAGGGAGAGCAGCGTGCAGCCCTGGCTGCAGAGCTCACGAGAGCAGAGCTCTTCCCTGCTGGGGACAGTGGCCACAGCCTCTAGCAGGGACGCTAGAGCATCTGCTCCACAGGCCAGCCACCAGAGGGCAAGACAGGAACAAAAAACCGAGCCAGAATTCATCTGCCAGCCAGGGAAAGAGCTGCCCGGAGGCCGTGGCTGTGCCAGGCCGGCCAGCCCGGGAGCTGAGGCAGGCCCTGGGGCAGCAAGGAGTGAGCAAGCTCTCGGCAGGGTCTGCCTGCTGCCATTGTTCACAGTCACGGCAGGCAGAGCTCGCCCTGCTCCTCTTGGAAACAGGAGGTATTAAAGTGGAACAACAGCAGGAAGGCTTCTGCACTAGGGCTTAGACAATATCCCTTTCATAGTTGCTGGTTTTTCCTCCTCCTCCTTGGAGAATAGTTGTTTTCCTTTGGCCCCAGGTGAGATGAGGCTTTGTTTGAGCCACGACCCTGACAGCAGGTGAGAACTTCTCCAGCTACTCACCAGAGCTTCCCTAGGTGGAAATGAAGGACAGAATCCCCCCTGGGGTTTCTGGATGACAACTGACTTCTTCCAATCTCTTCAGCACAGCCTGGTCTCGAGAGCAGCCAAGAGGCACAGGGGGATGAGGAGGGAGAAAGCATTCCTTGCTGCTACATTCACGTAGTTGCTGGCACCAGGCAGCTCAGCGAGCTCCTCCTGAAACCACTCCAGACTCTGAAATCATTTCTATTAGGAAATCATTCATGCTCTAGATAGAGCCCTAGCTGACTCTTTGAAGCCCCCCAAAAAACACTAAGACTCTTGAGAGCAGTCAGGAGCCTCTGCTGCTTCCTGGCTTGTTTTGGCAGGGCTGAGGGTCTGGGCTGCAAGGAGACCAGAGACCTCTCTTCTTTGGGGCTGTAAGTCATGTAGCTTCCCCACATAATTTTGCACTTCCTGCCAGTTTGTACAGAACTGGAATCAAACTCCAGCTCCGTTTTCTCAGTTGCCCTTACTGCTCTCCTTGTCCCTTTCTCAGTCAGGAGGCAGGCAGCTTTGCACATCACCACTGGCTTTACTCACCAGTGCTGCCATTACAGGAGCTGCCTGCAAAGTGGGAGTGCTGGTGCTTAAAAATTGCACACTTTGTAAAGCTTATGGTGTTTTCAATAAATGCATAGGGTGAAACTACATATTCAGGCTTCCCCAGCAGCAAGACTAGCACTGTCCCTTGTGGGGACTTGGAGGATCCAAGGCAGGACAAGTCTCTTGCTAAGCAATGCTCGGAGATGTGCTCCATCTGCCCTCCCTTCTTCCCAAGCTTGTTTTTAAGTCCCTCTTGGAGTTGGGTATGTTAGCCCAGTCATGCTGCTACCTGCTGAACTGCAGCAGGCTTGTTTCAGTGTTTAAATTACCTCTTTGCTTGTCTCTCTCGGGTGATGATTCATTTTGATTGATCAGTTGGAGCTGGGTGTGAAGGAGCCCTGGCTGCTTCATTACTGACACTGTTGAGCTCTGGATGAAGCTGAGTTTTACCTTTTAAAGCCACTGCCTGTTGCAGCTCCTCTGCTTGTTACATTTGTTTTTTTCATTGTTGATGATAAAATCCCCCGGGCCTTTCTGGATTTTTCCAAAGGGTTTTTTTTTACCCAACTAATTTGGAAGTCTTGTATTTCTAGGCTTAGGATTTGTTCATGTATGAGGCAATGGGAAATCATTGTATGGTTTTTGAGAAGCTGGTCTGTCCACTGCCCTAAGTCTTCTGCAGGTGTTTTACTTACTGCTGGTTGATGGCAAAATCCTCCTTTTAAACTCTGGAGTAAAGGATAGAGATGGAAGCTAAAGAGCAATGAGAAACCAAGCTGTGCCAATATAAGAAAAGAGCAAATAACAATGGCAGTATGTCCCTAGCAAGCAAGACAGAGATAGAAGTGATGGCTAATGCTGGATGACAGTATATCACAGATAAACCTGCAACAGTTTGCAGGAATACTGAGATTTATATATATATCTAATAACAGTTCAGGGCTGTAACTCCAGATCTGGGTTAAAGCAGATGCTTTCTGTAACCCTTTTGTGTCTCAGTGTCCCCACCTGTAATGCTGGAGAGTAGTCATTTCCTCCCAGAAGAGCTGCCAGTGCTGGCTGGAAGCTACACTCTGCTAGAGCATTAAGGAAATGGTGGCTATTATTAATCACTTCTCATATTTTTCCAACCTTCTGCATAAATAAATTGTGTTTGCTTTGGTTTTTAAAACTTGGACTCAATGACTGCACCAAATTATAGCTGGAAGCTGAGAGGTACAAGAGAAGACATCCAACTGCTGCTCAGTTTGCTCTGTATAGGAAGGAACTGCTGAGCCTGCATCACTTGTGGCTCCTGAGCCCAGTGCCAGCATACAGAATTCCCTCCTTACAGCTTTTCCATTTCCTGTGCCAAGTCTCCAGCTCTTCAGTCTGTTATAAATCTTCCCTAATTCTGTAATTGCTTTGCTAGTGATTATAGACAGACTCGTTGATCCTTCTGTGGTTTGCTTTTATCCACATTTTTTTGGTGGGCTCTGTTATTGTTGTTGATTCTTTATTTTGTTCCAGTTTCTTGCTCCCCTTTCCTAGTTCTAGCAGGCCCCATGGCTGCAGATCAGTGTCTTCCCTCCAGATGACAGGCAGAATCCCCTCAGGGTCTGGCTCTGCCTTCCCACCTGGCAGGGGAAGGGGCACCTCCTGCCTCTCACATGCTTGCAAGCACCTAAGCTCGTGGAGCTGAGAGCATTCCCTGAATCACTCTTGCAGGAGTGGGAATGGCATTCAGGGATAGATTTGGAAAGCATGGCAGGCAGACAGTAAAGGATAGATTTAAGCATGATTGTACTAATGTCCTAAGTACTCATGGATGTCTCTGAACAAGAGCAGCAAAACAGTTGTGCCTGGCTGTTTGCTCAAGCCTGCAGCCAGGCTGCTTGCTGCTGCTGAGGGATTAGTATGGGGCTGTGCTATCCCCCTCCCCTGCAGCAGTTTAGTCCCAGCCTTTCTGTGCCTTCCTCCAGTGCAGCAGGACCAGTAAGCCTGGCTTTTTGGAGCTCCAGCAGTCTGTTTCATTCCACCTTTTCTTCCTCCCCAGGGATGGATTTTCACTCCTCTACATGGCACTTGTGAAAATGTGCCTGATAACCCAGCTTGACTCAGGGCAGGCACTGGACTAAACCCTGCCCTGCTTATGTAGGATTTAGTTTGGACAAAAAAACAGTGATACTGTCACTTGGTGGCAAGTAAGATCCAGANAGGAGGAGAGAGCCAGGCTCTGCTCCATGGCATCCAATGGTAGGACAAGAGGGAATGGGAGCAAGTTGGACCACAGGAGGTTTAGTATTAACACGAGGAGGAACTTGTTTGCAGTTCAGGTGCCAGAGCACTGGCCCAGGCTGCCCAGGAGCCTGTGGAGTCTCCTTGTCTGGAGCCATTGCAGAGCTGCCTGGACACATTGCTGTGTGAGCTGGTCTAGGTGATCCTGCTCTGGCAGGGGGGTTGCACTAGATGATCTTTCTAGGGCCCTTCCAACCCCTGACATACTGTGTTTCTGTGATACTGTGAGAGATCTCTTCTTTACCACTTTGGAAGGACGTGACTGACACAAAGCTGTGGTTGTTGCTTCATTCCTGTAGTTTCAGTTAAAGCCCAGACCATAAAAGCCCTAAACCAGGGTTGTATATTTATGAAAAATGGGTTAAGGTTTGAGGGGTTTGAGAGTTTGACTTTGACCTGGTTTTGTTTTCCAAACTTGCAGCTAGTGCTCAGCTGGCATTTCTGAAAGCAGCCCAAGGACTTGCCAGTGGCCCTTTGAGGGGGAGGTGTGGATGTGGGTCAGCCCATGAAGCATCTTGAAGAGTTTTGTTTTCAGAGACTGGGGCTGTTCAAGATGGAAAACACTTAGGAACATCCATTCAGACTTCCCTAACCTTCAGGGCTTGGCCTTTTATTGAATGGGCATTAACTAGTGCCTTTCATTTGTGTTTCATTGCCTGTTCACAAACACTTCAACTTGAATTCCAGATTGAAGTGTTCCCATCCCAAACCATGGGAGGCTCTTCTATGGAAATGGCCATCTGATGGAGCTTGTGCTGGAGCAGATGTTATCTTCTTTGGTAATGAAATTCTGCCTTGAGTAACTGGACATTCTTCCTGCTTCCTCCTAATTAAGGCAGAAGAAAAGAACAAAACCTGATGATTTGATATGAGTAATTGCTTCATTAAGTGATTTGCTTCCTCACCATAACCATCAGCCCAAAGAAGAGAACAGCATGACCATCAGAATATGTATGATGATAATGTCATGCTGTGGGGCTTTGGTGCTTCCTTGTCAGCTGGAATCACAGGGAAAGGAGTTAGGAAACACACTGCTAAATTAGTTGTCTCTTAACCCTATGCACTTAAGACCACAGAGAGAGTCTGACTGTTGCTAGCTGTGCTGTGTCCTAACCAAGTGAATCAGGCTCTGGAAAAAGCAGGGAACTAATGTATGAGGCTTTAGATCAACACAGCTGCCTTGCCTCCTCTATCTGAGCATTGTGAATTGATGCTGAGAGGTTGAACATCTGTGTGTTCCTGCTGTGGAGCAGGAAAGGGGAGAGCTGCATTAAATCTGGGCCACTGGCTAGAAGAACATGACTCAGAAGTGGAGAATGGCAAATGTTAGCTGTGCTGATAGCTTCTGTCACTGGTGTTCTTTGTGTTTAGTCTTGCTGGGTTTGGCAAGCAGGTTTGCACGAGCATGTGGGTGCACAGGACTCACTGGTGAAGCCCTGTCCCTGCTGGCACTGAGGAGGGGTAAATGGGCCTCGTTCACTTGGTCAGGTACATAGATTTCACTCAAATCTCAGCCATAATTTCAAGTAGGAAGCTCTCCATCCACATGGACCTGAGCTCCTCCCATTCACACCTGACTGCCCCATCTCCATGCTTCAGTGGCTTTGCTGCTCATGAATGAGCTTTTGGCCAGCTCAAAAGCATTTCATAATCCCTGCCCTTTTTTCCTCATTGCAAGCTTGAGAGGCAGGCTGCTGCACTGGAGGAGTTATATGTGCCTCCTGATGAAGTCAAGGCTTAGAGGCTCCTTGGATGTGAATCCTGCTGAATTATACCCAAGTGCTGAGGGAAGCTGTTCCAGGTCACTGCCAATCTGTCCTCCAGACCTCTGCATGCTGTTCTCTGCAAAGCCTGTATTATCCAGGAACACTATCAGAAACTTTGATCATCAAACTGATTTCTATCTCCCTCTCCAAGAGCTGGGCAGGAATGTTTTTATAAGGCAGACTCCACTGAGCTCAGAGCTGGCAGACCCAAGCTCCCCATAGCTAGGCAGGAACAGGTTAGACAGCCCTGAGTTTTAGTCCAAGCTTGGGGAACATCTTCTCAGAGCCATTCAAAATACAAATCACAATTTACTCTTCTAGGGACATGGCTTAGTGGCATGGTAGTGATAAGTAGGTGGTTGGACTTGATGATCTTACAGGTCTCTTCAACCTTAATTATTCTGTGATTCTTATAACTAAAGGAGGATAATGATGAACATAAGTAACCAGAGCACTCTAAGGATTAACTCCCTGGGGCACAACCAGTGCATTGTGTGAGCAGGCACTCCACCAGGGCTGCAGGGCATAGGGACAGAGATCAGAGGAGCCATAACAGTTTCATTGCCTCAAAAAGGTGGCAGAAAGGAGAGCAGATTGTGCCAGTGTCCAAGTGTCCAGTGCTGGCTGATTGGTGCTTCAACTTTCTCACCAGCAGTTTGCTGTCCTGGGCACCACCAACAAGTATTAGGGAGCACCAGCAGAGACTGGGGACCACCAACAGGTACTGGGGATCACCAACAGGTACTGGGCACCACAAAAAGGGCCCAGAGTGTGGACTGAACTTTGCCTTGAGCTGTGCTCCCAGCAGTCAGTGCACTGACACACAGCTCTTCTTCCAGTGGCACTGGGTGGGTTCCTTGAGCTGACTGAACTGCCTGGCCCTTCCCTGCTGCCTTGGTGCACCTGAGCTGCTGGACTGAAAATACTGATGGTGAGCCAGGTCCTGCTTCACCTGCAGCAGCACCCAAAGCCTCCCTTCATGCCTGCAGGGCAGTTGAGGCTTTGGGCAACCTTTTCTTGGTCAAAAGCCACAAGATCTCATTTTCTGTGCAGTCTCCTTCTGCTCCTGCTGCCTTTCCCTGGAATCCAGGGGTTCTGAGCTGAGTTTGGCAGAGATGTCTCTGGCCAGGGTACAGTGCCTCTGCTCACCTCGTGCCTGGCTTGGCAGTTGCCTCCCTGCACTGGGCACAATGGGTTGCTGGTGCAAAACATAGTGGAAAACTTTGCATCCTCTCTCTAGCCTTGCAGCCACAAAAGAGCAATTTGTCAGGAAAAAGGAGCTTGGAGGATCATATGTAAAACAACCAGAGCTAGAGAGGGAGATGTAGGTGGCCTATAGTCCTGACACCTGAGTTTCCACCTCTAAATCAGTCAGAGTTACTGTTCCCCATAGAGGAGGTTCAGGTCTCCTCTATTGCTCACTAGCAGTGTCAAATCCTGCTTATCCTTCTTGCTGTTCACCTGGGGAGCTCTGCTCTCTCCCATAACAGCAACTTTGGCCTACCAGGCAATGTCTCTGAGGCCCAGGGCAGAACAACCTCCCCACAACTCTCCCTGGGAAAACTCAACCTTCCTCCTCTTCTGCAAGATGAGAAACTTGTTCTGAGAGGCTGAATGAGTCAGTTGGAGAGATGCAACTACACTGCTCAGCAAGGTCTAGCTTTGTCCATCAGATGGTGATTTTTTTCCCTGAGAGCTCACCCTGTCCTTTTCTCTACACTTTGGATCTCACTACAGTAAACATTGCTTGGGATTCTTGCCTCTGCCAGTCTCTCCCTCACCTTGACCCTTTGCTGTGTCTTTGGCTCCCTGCCCCAGCCCACTGTATGGAGCTGGTGGTGCTGGTCTCTCCCTCCTCTGATTGCTGCATTATGTTTAGTTTGGGAGACAGCATATCTCAGTGCAAGCCCCCATGTGCTGGGGAACATGCTTGCCTGGAGGATGTTGCTGGGGGAGAGACAGCACAGAGCACTTGCAGAAGATGTTTCATGCCTACCATGGAACATGTGCTGCAGGCTAAGCCACCAAGAACCAGTTGCTGAGGGTGATACCCTCAGCAGGGTCAGGCTCAGCAGCTGCTGCAGGAGCTGCAGCAAATGCAGACTCAGAGGAGCCTACCTACTGTCCTCTAAAGAGATTCCTGCTGTGTGTGTGGAGCTGGACATCAGCTCACAGAGACAAGTGAGGGTCAGGCAGCCTCTCTGCTTCCCTAGCAGCGCCAGGGTGGGATGCACTTGGCAGAGGCAATGTCTAGGGCTGCTGTGGGACAGGGGCATATGCCATGTCAGATCTAAGCTGTTTTGGCAGGGCTGGTTGCATGAGGCTCCCTCGGTGCCTGCCTGTGCTGTGGCTGAGCTGAGGCAGCAGCCTGAATCCCTCACTTCCAGGAACAATAAATTCCCTCACAAATCTTACGAAAGAGGGGGGGGAAAGGCTATCAATGACTTACCTATTTGAAGCCTGTGGGCTCTGCATTGTATTAAACATTAACCTGTCCTTCTGAGCCAGGAAACTGATTTTCTTGGTTATTCTGAGGCCAGGCAGCCAAAGAAAAAGACTCTTTGTCATACAGTATTTCAGAAAAAAACAATGAATAGAAAATGGCTGAAGGGATTTTTATTTAACTTATCATGTTTGTTTTTTGGCCTTGTGGTATAAAGCCTGCTGCACACTTTGCTGTTTGTGTTTGTGCAGTCAAGCTGATCAGATGCTGTACCCCAGCCACAGCTCAGGCCATGCTGCTCAGCAGCAGCCCTGCAGCAGCTCAGGCACACTGCACAGCCCAGCAGAGCTGTGGAATCATAGAATCAGGGAATCATAGAACAGTTCCAGCTNNNTCAGGATCAGCTCCCTGCTCCTGCTGCCAACACTGTTCCTGCTCCAGGCCAGGATGCCATTGGCCTTCTTGTCCCCCTGGGCACACTGCTGGCTCCTGTTCAGCTGTCACTCAGCACCCCTAGGTCCCTGTGTGCCTGGAGCCTCCTGCTGCCCTGCACACACATAGTCACACACTGAATCACACATACCCCTGTGCAAGAAGAGCAGAGAGCTGCCTTTTGATCTTCCATAGAGTGTCACCACGTCAGTGTTGAGCATGAAAGGTAGTCATGCCCAGCAGAGAGAGATGCAGGCAAGAGCAGAATTGGGGGAGGGGGGCAGCCTTTGGGGTGGGAGGGGGTTTTGCTCCCGACTTTGCCCTTACTTGGTGTACGAGGTGGGGCAAGTCCTTGTGCTATTGTTTCTCCTCCACAAATTGTGACTAATGATTTCAAAAGCACTTGTGGAAAGAGTAGTACATTGTTACTATAGGCTTAGATGTATGTTTGCTTAAGCAACAAAGCTTTGGTTGTTCACAGGTTTTCTCGATGACAGAGGTTTCTTGCTGATGTCTCCCTGCTGGAGACCACAGCATGACAGTCATGCAGTGCAGGCCTGCAACAGGGGGGAAAGCTGCTGCCAGGATGCTGTGTGAGATCTCCTGAGCTGTTCCAGTGCAAAATATGGCTCCTTAGTGCCAAGTCCCTCAGTGACTTCAACTAGCTCTTCAAGTTTTGCAGCAAAGCTTGGGGGAGGCTTTTTTTTTTTTTTTCATATCTGTTATAGAGGTAATAATCTATAAATGAGAGATGGTAACAGATTGATGGGAACATATTGCAGAATCACAGAATCACAAAGGTTGGAAGAGACCTCTAAGATCATCAAGTCCAACCATACCTATCCCCTCCAANTGCCTCTGTGTCCTTCTTGGACTGAGGGGCCCAAACCTGACCCCAGGACTCTAGGTGTGGCCTCCCCAGTGCTGAGGACAGGGGGAAATATTGTCTTAATGCAGCTCCTCTGCCTCTGTGCAGTGGGCTGGGGAGCAGAAGAATTTTTCTCCAACTATGGAAGAGTCTAACCCCAAGCAGCCCTTCCCAGTGCCTTGTGCTGCTTGGATTGTCTCACGTGGACAGGACTTGTGCTCCGTACCTTCCCGTGGCTGATTCACCCCAGCAGGCTGTGCAAATCTTTCCAGTGATCAGCCCAGTCCTTTCCTCCAGCAGCCCAGGCTCTGATGTGTCACTGTGCCTTTAATCAAAGCTAGTCTCCGTTTACTCTTTCTTCCTCTCTGCGTTCAGAATGCCCCGAGCTTATTGCATTTGCCCAGCTGTCCGATGCGCGGCTCACCCGGGAGCGATCGGGGCCATGCCTGCTCTCCTGGCATTCCCACGTGCCTCCCTCCTTTTCCCGGGGGTGATGGCAGATCCCACTGCTCTGGGAGCTCTTCAGGGGGTTACGTGACTCTCTGCATCCCCTCTAGCAGTGAGAGAACTCTTGCATGCAGCTCTCCCCCTGTCCTAAGGCTGCCTGAGCATTTCGCTCAGCTTACAGCCTTGACTGAGTACTTTACGTGTGGGGTTGAAGAGGAGAGCTGTGTTTACACTGCAGGGTGCTCACGGGCCAATAATGCACTTTGAACTAGAAACTGCCTGACTTGAGAGCGGGGCTGACCTGAGCCGAAGGGCTGAATCAAAGCCGTGGGGTGCGCTAGGCTGGAGACGTGACATTTCCTCCTTTCCTTTTGCTGCACCGGCTAAATATACTGGGATTTCCAGGGCTGGGAGTTGACAGAAGTAATTCCCAGGGACCATTTGTTTTCCGATGGGATAACGCGCAGCCGCTGGTGAGGCTGAACCCTGCTCTACCCCTGTCGGTGCCTGGAGAGTTGGAACAGCCCATAATTTGTGGGAGATTAGGGAAAGGTGTGTGCGAGTTAGCTGGAGTGCTGGAGCCGCACGCGTGGATGCGGTGCTGGAGCTCCAGTCCCCTCCCTGTCCCTGGCCGCGCCAACAAAAGGATCCTGCCCGTGGCACAGCACCCCAGGGACCACTCGCCCCAACGCCTCAGCACCCTGCCAGCCCTTCCTCCCGCTCCTATGTCACAGCTCAAAGACACGGCATGAAGAAATCCTCCTATTCAGGTGAGCAAGCAGCTGCCCCTTTCCTCTCTCCCTTCCTGTCTGTACTGTGAAAAGAAGAAGGTTTTAAAAACAAGCCCCAAAAATGCAATTTGCCTTCTCCCTCCAAGCAGCTCTGAATCTGTTTCACTGTGTATAAACAAACGCTGTTGATCAGTGGAAAATGGTTTAAAAAGGAAAACAAATCAGGGAGGCAACTTGTTCCAGCCAAAACTCAGCGCTGGTGGCACGGAGCTTGTTGTTCAGAAAGTACCTGTGCTAGCACGGGGTGAGCTCCAGAGCCAAGCAGCAGCTTGAAGTTAGAACAAGACGCTGGTATTGTGTGATAACTGGCAGCCTTCAGGGCTGGAGGAGCTTCCACACCGAGGGTGGAAGAGCTGGAAACCCTGATGCTGTGGGACTCTCCCTCCTCCCTATCCTGGCTTTTCTGGTCTTGCTCCGTGGGGCAAGGGCTTTGTGCCCTTGGCTCTCAGCAGGCTCCTTCCTCTCAGCTAACACGGGAGCAAGCAGCTGGAACTGATGTCATTTGTCTGAGCTTTCTGTGAAATGCTGCCAGCTGTCCCAAGAAGTGCCTGGTGCGTGGTAGAGCACACACGTCTCCTACAAAAGGTCCATTGCTCACCCTTGTAAAGCTCAGGTGCCTCTGACAGCTCCTCCAGGTCAGGACTTTACTCCACAACTGATTTCTGCCTGGCTCCAGCTCGTGGCTCCGTGCTCTGTAAGCCTAGTTGAGCCCTGGGTTTGCCCTGGCTGCTCTGGAGATGCAGTGTGATCATGGTAGGCACTTCTCACATCCTGAGTCACGGCTCTGGCCGCAGTAGAGGGGTGCTGGGGGCAGCTGCGAGTCACTGCAGCCATGGCCCAGACGACTGGAGTCAGTGCTGGGGGCTGGGGGTTTGTCTTCACCCGGAAAATTCCCTGGTTATTGTTAAAATTAATTAGTAACGTTTCTCTCTGGCACATTTTTTCTCTCATTAGTGTTGCTAACCGGGCTGCCAGAAAGATTTTATTCGGGCTTGTATGCCAGGAACCTCGGAAAGCATGAGCATGATGATTAGCACGTTGTAATGGATTAAAGTGGGTACTAATGGTTGTGCTTTGTGTGCAGGGAAACTCAGGACTTGGACAGGCCTCCTGAGATAGAGAGGGTGGCTAAAGCAGCTCTGGAGCAGGCAGGAGCAGTGCAAGAACAGGTCTGGAGATAACTTGCTGCCATAAGAAGAAGTTGTCAGTGTTGTGTGAGCTGCTATTAGGACTGCTTGCAGGTGAGGCCAAGTGGTCCTGAATTGCTTTGCTTGCTTTGGATTAATTTCCTGAAGTGGAGCTGTGGCACTGCAAAGCCCTCAATGAGACTGATGTGTCGCTGGTCAGTGTCCAAATCAACCTTCACTTGCTGTTGCAACTGAGGTTGGCTGACATCTGGTCAGTTTTTCATTCAAAAGGGACTGCAATTCTATTTTGGAAACATTCTATTTGCTTTGAGATTTCTCTTGGGACAGTGCAGCTATTTAAGGGAAAAGAACAGAAGAATGACATTAGCCAGGATACACTGCACTGAAACAACAGGAGAGTTGCATTATGACCAGCACAAATCTTACAGAGACCACAGGCAGCTCTTCTGAGGAGCAGATTGCTAAGGCTTTGCTTTTGGAGCTGCAGCTCCTGGCCATGCTGTGCTGAGGCCTTGCCTCACTGATCATCAGGCACAAAGGCACTGGGTGAATCACCTACCTTTGGAAAGCTGCCACCTTGGGAAAGTTGCCATCTCTGTGTGGGGCAGAGCCAGCCCTCCTTGTCCCATAAACCTAGTGCTTTCATAAACCAGGGAACAGCAATGGTAACTTGCTTTGGGGAATTTCACTGGGAATCCAGATTGCCTCTCCAAGACATGTGTGAGATGTACAGAGTGCTACAGAACCTGTGAGCATTCCACTGCCAGAGGAACTGGTGAGGTGACAGAGGGACTTATCATCTCATCCNGGGGGGTTGGACTAGATGAGCTCCAGAGGTCCCTTCCAACCCAAACCATTCTAGGATTCTATGATCTGCAAGACTGTGCTTCAGAGGCACAACCACTGCTGGCAACGCCTGACAGGCTGGAGAAGCAGTGCCTGGCTGAGAAACTCCTGAGAATGATGACAGAAGAAAACAATAAGCATGTTCTAACCACTTTTTAGGTTAGTTAGGGAGCATCCCTCACTGGCCTTGTCTGCTCCTCTCCAGTGTGTTCTGGATCTGTTCTGTGGACTCAGTCCCACTGAACTCAGCTGGAGGATCTCACTTGACCTCAGAGGGCTGATGCTCCAGCTCCATCCTCCTCTGAACACAGTAGTGCTGCTGTCCTGCTCTCCTGCTAGCAGGCTGCTCCCCACCCCAGGCAAGCATTAGCTTTTCTAAAGTACTTTGGGGGAAATCATTACCCATCTGCTATGACTTTTGGGCACATGCCATGTAGGTGTGGTTGGGATAGAGTTTGCTTTCGGATGCTTTCCCTCTTAACAGCAGAGAGAGGCTCAGACCTTTGTGCTGTGGCCACAGGCATGTGTGGCTCTGCCTGCTGGTGCTTTTTTTTCTTGTAACTTCCTGGCAGCAGGAGGAGGGGAGAGGGTGAGAAGTGTAGAAATGAGCAATAACTGTGTTGAAGCCAGCTTTTACATGTTTGCTTCAGGGATGTCTATTCGTTCAGATATTTAAGGCAAGGAGAGTTGTCTTCTGAGATGTTTTACTTGTCCTGGAATACTACTTCTGGAAGGATTTTATGATTCTCATTTTTCATTACTCACAGTTGCATGGCCAGAGAAACTATTCATGATAAAGGATTTGATGATTTATAGGTGTTTTCAAGGATAGTGTAAATGGTTTTGGCCAAGGACTGTTTGCAGTTTCAGATATTGGCATGCACTGGAAATGAAGATTGCTTTAATTACACTGCCTCCAGAATTATCCACAGTGGATGTATGGCCCAACCTTACCTAAACTGTGGACTCCTAATTTATTGCTTGGACACTTAGGGAGAAGTAACTCCTCATATATGAGCTAAGGCTAGAGGAAAAACTGTAGGAGGAAAAGCTGATCTGATCCTCACACTAGAAAATGGGAACAATTTTTTCCCTCCCATGACTCACAAAGGGATTCCCTATAAAACATGGGCAAGGGAATATAAGTCAAAGTGGAGTTGTGGGCTTTATCTAGACTGGGAAGCTCTGTGGAAAGAGCTCTGTCCCCTGAGAGGAATGGCATCCTGGGGTACAGCAAGAAGAGTGTGGCCAGCAGGGCCAGGGAGCTTCTCCTTCCCCTCTGCTCTGCCCTGGGGAGGCCACAGCTGGAGCATTGGGTGCAGTTCTGGGCTCCTCTGTCCAAGCAGGACAGGGAACTTCTGGAGAAGCTCCAGAGAAGGGACACTGAAATGCTGAGGGGACTTGAGCAGCTCTGTGCTGGGGAGAGGCTGAGAGAGCTGGGGCTGCTTAGGCTGGAGCAGAGCAGCCTGAGGGAGATCTGAGCAGTGCTTAGCAATCCTTCCAGGGTGGGGGGCAGGAGGCTGGGGCCAGGCTTTGTTCTGGGGTGCCCAGGTACAGCACTAGAGGCAATGGGCACAAACTAGCACCCAGCAAGTTCAGATGGAACATGAGGAGGAACTTTTTTGCTTTGAGGGTGGTGGAGCACTGGCCCAGGCTGCCCAGGGAGCTGCTGGAGTCTCCATCTATGGCGAGATTCCAAACCCAACTGGACACATCCTGTACAAGCTGCTCTAGGTTGTCCTGCTGTGGCAGGGGGGTTGGGCTAGATGATCTCCAGAGGTCCCTTCCTACCCTAGCATTCTGTGTGTCCCAGGGTCCCCTCCTGCCCCGGACCCATCCTGTTGCCTTGGTGCCAGCACTGCACAGCATCCTGCAGATGCTGGGCCAAGGCAGCAGCAGTTACAGGTGTTAGAGGGAGGCAAGCCAGCTCTGTACTCCACCAAAGGGCTCCCTGTTTGGGCTCCAGCACATGCAACTGCTCAAGGAGAAGAGCAAGTGAGCTCCTGCTGGGGTTGAGCAGCTGTGGTAGCACAGGGATGTGCTGTGCAGCGAGCACTGGTCTGGCAAATGAAGGACTGGGCCCAAGATCAATGCAGAAGGAGTGGGGAGACTTTTCCCCCCACTAAAGAAGCATCAAGAGCTGTGGCTGGACAGGCTCTGGTACATCTCTGGCTGCAGCCATTCTGCTGAGATGGTCTGGAAAAACTGAGGCTGGATCTTTTTCAGGCTGACAACTGTGCTAGGGAGATCCTGTGTGATTCCCTCAATAGCTTTGGATGTCGCTGCCATGGGAGCTGCTGGGTGGGCAGAGCTGACCTGGTGTTTGCAGAGCCCCATTGTTCTTTCCTGAACTGCACCCCATCTCCTGCCAGCTAACTGGCATTGTGTTTGTCTAAGCCAGGGCAAAATGAGCAGAGTTCTTCAGACTGGTCTTCTTTTATTTAGTTTGCTGGCCAAACTGCAGTATCAAGGAAAAAACTCTTGCTTGGATCCAACAAAAACATTCATTTCTTTTTAGATTGTCATTATGAACAAAAATTCAATTAAAATATATTAAAAAGCAAACTAACAAAAAAAAAAACAACCACCCCAACATTTTCTTCAGTTCAAAGCCACAGCTAGCTGTTACTTCCCCAAGTCTGTATTGCTGGGCCAACAAGCTATCAGTACAAAAAGAATATATGATTGTCCTGAGGCTTTGCAGTCAACCACAAGAAGACAGACCAGACCTATTGCTCTGAGCCTGAATGCAGAGCAAGCAAAGCCTCCAGCAGCTCAGATGAATGAACTGTCCCCTTGCCCCATTTCCCTTTGTCACCTGTCTCTGAAACAGCCCTGCCTGTGCCTGATGTGCCAAAGCCTGTCTGTGGTGGCTCTGGGGCAAGTGTTTAGGTGCCATGGAAGGAGAGCAAAGCCCTCTGCAGCTTGCAGTGATGAACTGGTTAATGAGGAGGCACAGCAGGTGTAGTGCTGGGGCAAAAGGATGCAGTAGGTAAATGCATCAGCCTTCAGCAAGGCTTCAGCACAACAGCAGGAGCTGTGTCTTCTTGAGTCCTCACTGCTCAGTAGGACAAAGCTACCAGCAGAGCTACAGGTGCAGCTGCAACTCACAAATCACAGAATCATTAAAATTGGAAGAGACCTTTAAGATCATCAAGTCCAACCATACCTATCACCTCCAAGACACTAAACCATGGCCCTAAGTACCACATCTAAATGTTTCTTAAACCCTTCCAGGGATGGTGATGCCAGCAGTTCACTGGGCAGCCTGGGTCAAGACTTAACAAACCTTGCAGGGAAGAAATTCCTCCTTACATC
>VWZO01001788.1:8878-19598 GCA_013396975.1 Bucco capensis | reverse complement strand
GCTCCTCAGCACACTTGTGCTCCAGAGCCCTCCCTAGCCTCCTTGCCCTTCTCTGCACACACTCCAATGCCTCTGGGTCCTTCTTGCACTGAGGAGCCCAAATCTGACCCCAGGACTCTAGGCGAGACCTCCCCAGTGCTGAGGACAGGAGGATGATCACTTCTCTTCTCCTACTGCTCACACTAGTTTTGATACAGGACTGGTTATTGAGCTACAATTTGAGTCTTTCTGCTTTTACTAAAGGCAAACATTTCTCTCCTGGGTTGTTGTGTGGCTTACAATTGACTCCTGTGTCTTCTCTTGCTAAGAGGATGTCGCCATATCTCTGCCTTCTCCCTCTTCCAGGTCTCTGCGCTTGAGCATAACAGTGCAGCCTGGGCTGGGCATTTTTCCTTTCCCATTGGTGGCAGAGCGAAGCTGAAGGATTTGTAAAGTCAGTGTGGGTGTGGGGGATGTGACAGGGAAGGAAAAGCATTAGGAGAGTGTTTTGGAGCCCAGGAGTAGAGGCAAGAGGAGGAGTGGTGGTGATGGCAGTGCTCTTAGGAAGTGGATGGCCTCAGGAACACTGCTCCCTGGCCTGAGGCTGTGGAAGTTCAGTGTTGGCATTGATACCTTGTGCTATTAAGTAGCAGGAAGGAAAATAACAAGGACTACAAAGTGAAGTTGTTTCTTGATAATCTAAGAATAGCAGGAGGCTGGTGCACAGACAAAGGGCTTGGCATTGTGTTTGCAGGATGCTGACAGCTCTGCAGGTTGGCTTGGCCAGCTGTCTGGATGGCCTGGCTTGGCTCAGGAATAGTGTGGCCAGCAGGAGTAGGCAGGTGATTGTCCTCCTGAGCTTGGCACTGGTGAGGCTGCACCTTGAGTACTGTGTTCAGTTTTGGGCCACTCACTCCAGGAAGGACACTGAGCTGCTGCAGTGTGTCCAGAGAAGGACAAGAGCTGCTGAAGGGTCTGGAGCACAAGTGTGATGAGGAACAGCTGAGGGAGCTGGGCTTGGTTAGTGTGGAGAAAAGGAGGCTCAGGGGAGACTACAGCTACCTGCAAGGAGGTGGTAGTAAGGTGAGGCTCAGTCTCTTCTCCCAGGTAATAAGTGATAGGACAAGAGGAAATGGCTTCAAGTTGCTCCAGGGAAGGTTCAGATTGGATGTTAGGAGGAATTTCTTTACTGAGAGGGCTATCAGGCATTGGCCCAGGCTGCCCAGGGAGGTGGTGGAGTCACCATCCCTGGAAGAGTTCAGAAACCATGTAAATATGGTGCTTGGGGCATGGTTTAGTAATGGGCATGGCAGTGTTGGGTGGATGGTTGGACTTGATTTTCCAGAGGTCTTTTCCAACCATAATGGTTTGATGATTCAGCTCCATGTGAAAGCTGGTTGATACCAAATGTCCATGGCCCGCTGTCCTTGCTTTGAACCCCCAAAGAAAAGAGAGAACAGACATAGTATGTTTCCTGCAGGGCAAATGCTTCCTTGCTGTTTCAGACAGCAACAACATCTCTGGCTAGCCCATGCCTCATGTTGGTGCTTTCCAAGCAGGGATCAGCAGCCACAGTGCCTGCTCACCTTCACCCATTCTGCCTGGTGGGTTTTCTACCCCAGCCCACTTCATGTATGTTTTTATCACTGCATCTGTCACATCCCACTGCTCCCTGCTCTGTCCCCACTTGTGTCACTTCCCCATGGCTGCAGACATGGTTGGAGGTGGCCTTGGGTGTTCCCACTGCCTGCTGCCCCTGCTTTGTCCTTTGAGATATTGAGATCTCAGTACAAAAAACCTCTCCTCTAGCAGTGTGATGCTGTGCTGGGGTGGCAGGATCAGCCTGCCAAGTTTGGTTGGGTTCTCTGCTGTTGCCAGGCTTGGCTGGCATGTGCAGGCAGTGGTAGAGCTTTGCTCCAGGTAGCAAAACATCCCAACATCTGTTAGGAAATAGTTTGGAGAAGCAAGGGAATCCAGCCTGCGGAGAAAGGCAAGTAAGAAACCACAACACACAGGCATGTTGTCGTCATTGTCACTAGGCTTGGTGAACGAAGCTCCAGGGAGGGCTCCATCCATGCTCCTCCTCAGCGCCTTTTCCAAGCGTGCTGATAAAACGAGGATAGCAGATAGCACCCTCGAGCCTGAGCAATGGATTTTTTTTAGGTGAGACACAGCATGCACAGAGCTGGACCCACCCTTTAGTCCTAAGGTTCATCTGCCAGGGCCTAGCAAGCTTGGACGCTGGCAGCCAAGTCCTTAGGACAGAGGTTTAACCTCTTAGCTGGAAGGCCTTCCAGGGCTAAACGAGCTCCATCTGCCCGGGTTTGGAATCAGAGTTGTCCTTCTCCTAGGATGACTGCCAGAAGGCTAATGAGCTCATGCTACCCATCCAAGGATTCTAGGAACATGGGGATCACTGCCCACACTTTCCCGTGGGCAATGAGTTTAATGCTCCCTGTGCTGTGGGCACAGTTATGGCACCAGGGGCCACAGGAGACCACAAGGGATTTTCAGACTGTGCCTGACAGGCATGTGCAGAGAATAGCAAAGAGCCATGTGGGACCGAGCAGGGTGATGATCTGCTTCCTCAAAACACTGATCCATGTGATCCATGCCCAGCTGGTGGTGCTAGGTGGAATGGGGAAAATCCACCCCAGAGCAGTGCTGCTGGTTACCAGATAGCCAGTGGGGCTTCCTGTGGGAGCCTGACCTGTCCCCTCTTAGCCAAGAGATGTCTTGGCTTTTGCAGCATGAGGTGGGATCCAAATCCAGGTCAAAGGCTGTGGGAGAGGAGAGGACTTTGTATCACAGTGGATTGTGAAAGCTTAACCTGTCAGATAGATGTGTGAAGTATCTGCTTGCATTTTGTAAGCTGCCTGCTGCCATGCAGGTGAGAGTGGGACCACCTATCCCTAGGGGTGATGCTAACTAGCCATGGCAGTATGTTTAGCAGCACAGCAGGGAGTTTCCATTCCTGGCTGGCCTCAGTGTCCTCAGGAAGAGCAGCTGTGCTGGTGCAGCCCTCATTCCCTGTGGAAATCCCAGCAGCAGTGTGGTGGGAGAGAGGCAGCCCAGTCCCTGGTGACTCAGCCCGTTCCCACACTGGCTGCTATGACTTACTAGTGACAAGGAGAGCTCAAAGCACCCAGAAAGGGTTTATGTTTTAGGGAGGGGGTTAACAGCTGCCAGGGAAGCTGCTTCCTTCTGCATAACTCATGTTCAGGTGATGGCACAGGCTTGCAAAAGCCTTTCCTGCAGCTGCTGGTGGATGGGGCACTCGGAAAGGAAATTCTGACTTTGTGCTGGCAAGGCAACTTCCACTGTCCTATGCCCCAAAGCTCCTCTCCTAGGGTGCAGTGGGATTCAGCTATCTCTGGAGCAGAGGCCAGCATGGGTGTGGGATGGCACCAGGAGGATGGGAAAGCCAAGTTTCTCTCCAGTGCTGTGACCTTTGTGAGAAGAGCTGGCTGTGCTGGGCAGAAAGAAGTTGGTTGGGAAGGGCTCACTCAGGCTTTGGCATTGAGCATTGCACCACAGCAGCCTGAAGCACAATACAAGTCACCTCATCAACTTCTCATTTGGGGCAGGGCAGGCTCAGCTCTGATGCCTAGAGCATGTAACTGTCCCCTCCATCTCCCTTAAACACCACTCTGCCTTCAAGGGGAGAGCCTAGGAACAGATGGAAGTTAAACTCCAGGGACAACTGCATGCTGGAACCAGCCCCAAAATGTTGGTGGTTTTTTGTTTGGGTTTGTTATTTTTCCCCTTTGTCTGTGCTAGCTGAGTATTATTTACAGGAAACACTTTGTACAGCTCTGAGGTTTGTTTAGAGAAGGAGTGTAGGGGGAGGAGACAGCTAAAGGCATAATGGAAATGAAAAAGTCACAGTGATGCTCAGGAAGGTCCATAATTCCCTAATGTGGGAGGATTGCTATTCTGGGGATTGAGGGAATAACAGAGCTTGGGCTCTGGTTCCCAGGCAAGAGACTGCTCACCAAGGGATGAGCTGCAGAGGAACCAGTTCCTTTGGGAAGAACTCAGCACCCAGGAGCCTCAGGAGCTAAACCCAGAGCAGCTGCTGCTGGGGACACAGAGAGTCCCTGCCCCTCAGGCATTGCCTCAGCTCATCCAGAGTCACATCCCTTTGCAGGCTGCTCTGGTGATAGCAGGGAACCTCTGAGCACAGGCCCAGGGAGCAAGCTGGGGTCCTGATCCTCCAGGGAGCTTTGGTTTTGGTAGTAGCAAGGGAAATGAGGATTGCCTAGAGCTTGCTATCAAGGGCAGAATAAACAAAAGGAAAGGAGGACAAGATGCCCTTAGCAGTTCCTGCTGAAAGCTGCTGGTGAATGACTCAGGGGCTGGGCTCGAAGTGCCTGGACATGTTACAAATAAAAGTTGCTGAGAAGAATAACAGATTACAAGTCAGGACAAAGGACTTGCATATGATAGACCATGGGAAGTGGCAGGGCTTTGTTAAGGTCGATGAAAAGCTGTGAGTTCAGGAGGCTGGAGGCTTTGTTTTGCCTGCAGGAACGGTGCAGCTCTGGGCTGCAGCAGATCAAGTGTCACCTGCTGCCTCAGGGCTGAGGAGCTGCCAGCCTGCCCAGGGCTAGGAGCAGAGGCAGCCAGCCACCAGCACTCCACANGAAGTTCTTTCCCCAGAGAGTGGTTAGGCACTGGCCCAGGTTGCCCAGAGAGGTTGTGGCTGCTCCATCCCTGGCAGTGTTCAAGGCCAGGCTGGATGCAGCCCTGGGTGACCTGGGCTAGTGATTGGCATCCCTGCTCAGTGTGGGGAGGTTGGAACTAGATGATCTTTAGGGTCCTTTCCAACCTGCCCATTCTAGGATTCTATGATTCCTGGCACTCAGTTCCTATCTTCCATCCACTCTGACTTGCAAATCATTTGTTACATTAAAAGCAATATCTGTATATGTTGATCAGTAGGAATGAGGATAAAACAGAGTTCATTGTCTGCATGGAATTTAATCTGAAGCACTGCAAATGGAAGTTGTTGCCAGTTCAATCCTGAAATGCTGTAATCCTCCTCATCCTCTGGTTTGCTTTGGTGCAAGCTTCTGACCTTGCTGATCTTCAGTATTCTAGTGATAACAGGAGTCACATGTGCTGTATTGCTTTTATCTAAGGTCAATTGCTAAGAAGCACCAGGAAATCCTTAAATTCAGGCCTTTATTGTGTCCTCACAGCCCTGTCTGCTGCATGAAGAGCTTTCTCCCCTTTGCTGTCCTGCCTTTGGATGTTTGAGAGCATAATACTGCGAAATAAGGGTTTGAATTTTGCCCAGGCCAAGCTGTACTAAACCCACCACATCCTACCATGGCATTTCAAATGCCTCTCCTTTAATACTGTTTTTGTTGGAGGACAGGTTATGACTCTCAGAGCGGTTGAGTACTTGTGGAAGGGCTGGGACTTAGCAAGCCTGAGGAACTAACATTACTGTAGCTAATTGCCCTTCATTCATTGATTGTCATTCAGCTGCATCTGCATCTGTAAACACTTCCCCAGATTGCTGTCCTGACAAGTGAGATGCTTCAGTTGGGGAGTCCCACATCTGAGCCTAGGAAGGCTGTCAGTGCTGTGGCTTGTCAGGGGATGTCATGGCTTGGGTGGTCTGTCCCATCCTGCTTGGCAGCTCTACTGCAAGGCTCTGATTTATTGCCCAGAGTGGGGTTTTGACAGATAAAACTCCCAACATTGACATGAAATAATGTGACAGCTGATTCCTGCAGTTCATGTTGGAAGAGATGAGTTAAAGCTGGGAAGGATGAGCAAGTTTGATCCATCTGTGGAGTTTTCCAAGATGCCTCTGTGGCAGAGCTGCTCTGCTCCATGTGCTGCTTCACAGACCAGCCACTCTATAGGATATCAGCACTGGGCATCACTGTTTCCAGATGCATGGCAGGCTTTTTGAGCAGTGTCTGTGGTGGGAGAGAGGAGGAGGATGGCTGTGGTGGGAGAGGGGAGGAGGAGGATGTCTGTGGCTCTGGACTTTGTGTGTGTTTGGCTTTGCTGAGTTTAAGATCATCGTGGGAAAAGAGCCCTGTGCTTGAGCCAAGGTGGAAAGGGAACAGTAAAAAGTTGTTTCATAATGTATCAGGATTAATGCTCAGATCTAAGTGAGGTCCTCTGGGCCAGTAATGCAAGTCTGGGAACCCTTGGGAATGGATAGAGGGCAGAGAAGCCTCCCATGTTAATGTACTGGGTGCTTGTTCTTGCAGGCATCTGCCTTAAACCCTGCCATAGACTGCTGCTCTGGGGGCTGCTGCTGGCAGGGTTTGTAACACAGGAGAAGGGTTAGTGGCTCTGAACACAAGGAGCTGGAAGGCCAGTCCAGGGCATAGTCACAGAGCCCCTGGTAAATTAGAAGCAAAACCTGACCTTAACCCTGAGTAAAAATAAAGTGTCCTCATTTCTAGCTCCGTGGAGCTGTCTCTGTGTCCAAAGCCCTTCCATCTGATGGACAGACTGCTACTGAGAGGAGCAGCAGAGCTGGGACCTGTTCCTCTCAGGTCAGGTGTGCACAGGGACATGGATCACTGGGTGGGAGCACAGAAGCTGTGCTGGCAGAGTGGACATGGATGGGGAAGACCAGCACAGGAATGTGGAGAGGCAGGAGCAAGGGCTAGGCCTGGAAAGGCAGGAGAGGAGGATACAGATCTAGTGCACACAGCCTGCAGTGCCCCCGNGGATGGGGAAGACCAGCACAGGAATGTGGAGATGCAGGAGCAAGGGCTAGGCCTGCAGTGCCCCCAGGCTCGGGCTGGGAGTTATGAGCTAACAGAGGAAGAGACTTCACTGCTGAACTGAGTGTGTGTGTCCTCAGGCAGCCAGGAGATACTCTGAGCTCTTCTGCAGCTCTTTCCTAAATTGCACCAAAAGTGGGGATAATGGGGACAGGACCAGGTTCCATGTGCTTCTGGGACAAAGCTGGTCAGCTCTGGGGGAGGAAGAGCAGAAAGCATTGAATCTAATAAAGATGCAAGAGAAAACAGCAAGACAGGAAGCAGTTTCTTCAGAGTAATGCCCTAGCCTGAATTAGAAGAGGCAGGAGTNGTGGGACAGGAAAGGAGAAGACATGGTGTTGTAACACTCCTCTGGTGCTCAGGCTGGCAATGAAGTGTGACTGCAGAAGGAGAGGAGGCTGCTCAGATACTCTGCTGAGGAGCTGAGGCTTTGCTGCTTCCTCCTCACCACCTCCTGTTCACTGCCTGTGGGCTGCCCAAAGAGGCACTGAGGCAGCTGCTTTACCCAGGCCTGTTCCATGCTCTCCTGCTTTCTGTCTGGAGATGACCTTGTTTGAATTTGCAGGAGAGCAGGACGCTTGCCAGGGTGGAGTTGTTTGCCTTTCTCTCTAAGCAAATACGTGCCTGTCACGTGGAGCTGGAGCAGGTGGTGTGCAGAACCTTGTCCAATTCCAAGGTACTCACAGCTTCAAGGCAAACCCATGGCTTATTAGCACAGCCTGGAGGAGTTCCTGTTAGCCCTATTGAGTGGAGGATGTCTGGCCATTTCCATGAGGCTTTGCTGCTCCCTTGATGCTCAGAGGGCTTCAGGGACAGGCCAAAAGCAGTCAGCCCTGCAAAGCTGAGGGGAGCAGGCTACTAGCTCCAAGGCTGGCCATGCCTGGTCAGGCTTCCTGGCATTTTCATCTGTCCTGGCTTCTTAGACAGGAGGGAAAGGTAGGGGGTTAGAAGAACCCCACACAGATAAGCTGGTTAAGTGCAAACCAGCTCTGGAAGCAGGGCTGCTCTCCCTGGCACCTGGAGGCTTTTCCCATTGAGGCCCCAGTGCTCAGCACTAGGGCTTTGCAGAGGGAATGGTTCTGCCTCTCCTTTCCCACCAGGTGAGCTTCTCCTGGGTGCTGCTGGCTGTTTCATTTCCCTGACTCTCACAGGGCAAGCACCTGCCTGGGTGCTGTTTCTGTAGCTGAGGATGGCAAAATCTGGGGATTCAGCCCCCAGAGGATATGAATCTTTAGGAGGAACTTCCTGCAGCCACTGACCTGAGGGAGCCTAGTGTCTAGATGAGGCCTTTGCACTGGTCCTTGCTGAATTCTCTTTCATCCTATTCAGGTTTTTTGCTTGTTTGTTGTCCATTTCCAGTCTAGCAGGATTAACTGCAATTCTAATATTCTCTAGCATACTGGCATTTCAGTGTCACCTGGGGTCATCTTCATCATCTTTTATAACCTCTCAATTTCCTGCTTCTGATGATTAATGAATGATGCATCCTTAAGTCAAAGCACAACTGGGAGATCAAACTTTGGATTAAAAACTGCCTTGGCCTAGTCACTCAACATCCTGGAAGCATCTGAGTCCTTTGGCATAAATAAGACTATAAAGCAAGCAGAGACCTCTGCTTTGGGGGCTTAACATCCTCCTCTGCTTTTCAGAGCACATGATCATAATCTTTGCAAGATTAAACACTGTTTTAGACTTTCAGCTGTGGGTTGGTTGGGGTTTTTTTTGTTGTTATTAATTTCCATTTCTTATGGAATAAACCAGATGGTGACAGATGCCCCAGAGCCCTAGAGCTCCATGTTCTGTTTTCACACAGTAAAATTGAGGGCACAAGGGCTGACAATTCCCTCTGGAGAAGAGCATGGTTGGTTGTCACCTTCTCGTGGAGCATGGGTCTCCCTGGCACTGGCCTCCCTCTGTGCTTGTGCCTCCAGGACAGAGCCCTACAGAGGGGCTTTGGGCTCCTTCAGGGGATGTGCTTTGGGAATAAACCTGTCTTCTTCTCCTCTGCTCCCAGAGCCTTCCCAAGTGCCATGGGGAAATTCTCTGTGAAAGACACATGCTTATGCCACTTTATTGCCAAGAAAAGTGAGCTGCAGAGAAATAAGCTGCTTCACTGGGTTTGTGTGGCCAAGTTAAGGCATAACAAGATCTCCTGACTCCTGCTCTTTGTCTAATGCCTGTGCAGATAGCCAAAGTGCTTCCTATTCCTGTGTATGTCTTCAGTCTTTCAGACACTGATCTTGGAGCAAGGAGAGAGCTAATATCCTGTGTTACAGAGGACTGAGGGCTGGAAAAAACCAAGGTGAAATTTAATTTTGCCTAAGTTGAGCCATCTAAAAGCATCTGTGAATCAGAGCTGGTCCTCTGAGCCTCTGGCAGATGAATCATGCTGTGTGACTCACTGGCTGCAGAGCCTGTCCCCTCTGCTGACTCTGAAGGGTGTCTGCACACCAACTGAAGATGCAAACACACAGGCCAGTGCTGCCCTGAGGATCTCAGCTATCTGTGATGGAGCAAGGAAGCAAATCCAGGCCTTTGGAAAGCTCTGGTTATGATCCCAAGGAGTGTACTGGAGCATACTGAGAGGGCTGCTGGAAGAGGGCTTTCCATCTGAAAGAGGAAGAGCTATACAAGTAACCCTTGCTTTATTTTACACTTGCATTTCTGTAAGTGTTGTTATAAATAGTCTGAGGAGGCAGTTTGAGTTCTCTTGACTACAGAAGTAACTTTTTATTGCTAATTTCCCCTCTGTGTACACTTCACAGCATGGTTGGATGTTTGCACAGGAATTCACCTTGCCCAGGAATAGCACAGGAGCCCTAACCAGTTTGCAGCCTGCTCTTCAGAGCTTCCCTTGGAGAGGACACAGGGCTCCCTTTGGACTTGTCAGACAGACCCCAGGCTCCTACATTTGGGAATCCTGCCTTCTTTAGCACCCTTTACTAGCCCCTAGTATGTGTGGGGTTTTAACTGTTCCCCAGCTGGGCAGCAGACATGACAACCACAGGGAAAATCCACACTAGTTTCTTAGGCCAGAAGCATTCAGGACCAGAAGTTAACGTGTTCTTTTTAAACCTGCGTGGTTTGTGGCAAAAGGTGTCACTGTCTGGAGAGCAGTGGGTCAGGAAAGGAGAAGACATGGTGTTGTAACACTCCTCTGGTGCTCAGGCTGGCAATGAAGTGTGACTGCAGAAGGAGAGGAGGCTGCTCAGATACTCTGCTGAGGAGCTGAGGCTTTGCTTCTTCCTCCTCACCACCTCCTGTTCACTGCCTGTGGGCTGCCCTGAGGATCTCAGGTATCTGTGATGGAGCAAGGAAGCAAACCCAGGCCTTTGGAGAGCTCTGGCTGTGATCCCAAGGAGTGGGCATCCTTCCTTCACAGGCACAAAAGCAGAAGGCCAGCTTGTAGCAGTACAGGGAGTGAGCGCTTCGTGTACCAGCACTTGTCAAATGGAGTGCCAGCATCTCTTTGTGCAGCTGGGCTGCTTCCCCTGGCCTGCTCTGACAGCTGGCTGAGAGCAGCTAGCTCATCCTAAGCACAGGCACCATTCTATTAGGTCTCCTTTAGTCTGTACCAGTGAACTTTCTTTGCCTCCAAAACTGTTCACAAAGAGGTGCTTTCCTGGAGAGGAAGAGGGGTGCCAGCAGGAAGCTTGCTGAGACAACACAGAAGCATTTTCTACCCATGATCTCAGCCTCTGGAGATAAGGCTGGAATTCTGACACACCCCAACCCCCCCAGAGCATCCTCCCTTGGCCCCTTGTTGATTCTGCTGCTCTGGACAGAGGAGGTAGGTTCCTGCCTGTGATGCTCCTGCAGGGGATAGAAAGGATAGGGGCAAGTCTGGGCTAGAAGGACATGGCAGTGCCATGGATCCCCTCTGGATGAGAGGTGTTGGAGTCCTGTGACTGTGAAAGATGCCACTTGTGAAAGGTCAGCCTGTGTAATAAACTCTGACAGTGGTGCAGAGCTGTGCTGCC
>VWZO01001787.1:11325-68158 GCA_013396975.1 Bucco capensis | reverse complement strand
AGGGGAAGCCATATGAGGAAAGGCTGAGGGAACTGGGACTGTTCAGCCTGAAGAAGAGGAGACTCAGGGGGGACCTTATCGCCCTCTACAACTACCTGAAGGGAAGTTGTAGTCAGGTAGGGGTTGGGCTCTTCTCCATGGCAGCTAGTGACAGGACAAGAGGCCATGGCTTGAAGTTGCAGCAGGGGAGGGTTAGACTGAATGTTAGGAAGCACTTCCTCATGCAGAGGGTGATTGGGCTCTGGAATAGGCTGCCCAGGGAGGGGGTGGAGTCACCGTCCCTGGAGGTGTTTAAGAAAAGATTGGATGTGGCACTGAGTGGCATGGTTTAGATGTTTTGGTGTATTGGGTCATAGGCTGGACTTGATGATCCTGGGGGTCTTTTCCAGTCTTGGTGATTCTGTGATTCTGTGAGTTGGAAGGGGCCCATAAGGATCATTAAGTCCAACATCCTATCCTACACTGGACACCCGAAGAATCACATCATGTGACTGAGAGTGGTGTCCAAGCACTTCTCTTGAATTCCATCCACTCCTGTACCCTAACGAGTCTTCAAAACACTAAGATAGCTGGGTTCTCATGTAAAGAGGCAAAACTGAGTCCTACTTCACTCTGGTTCTCAGTTCCACCCTGGTCTTAAATTGAATTACTATCTTAATTAGCTGCTAAGTTTTTCATTTGCTTTTCAGACAAGTTAGTGTTAGTGCATTTCTTCAATCTGAACAAGAGCACTGTTCTTGATTTCTAGGTGCTACATCTGCAAACTGGCATCAGGACACAGTCAGCACCTTGCCTCTGCACCCAAACCTGATGAAAGGCTGGAAGGTAAGAAAAAACAAACATCTTTTCCATTTGTACAGCAGCATATACTTCCTCTTCTCTCTGAAACTTGCCAAAAAGATGCAATTCCTGGACAAGATGCTTTCAGTGACTCAGTTTGAGCAGGGAGGGTGGACCAGACATCTCCAGAGGTTCTTTTCAACCTCAGATACTCTGTGAATTTATTGTGGGAGAAAAAGCAAAACTGGTTTTAGCACACACTAAGATGCAGCCTGTGTCATCCGAACCCTAGACACACTCCTGTATACAAGGCAGAGGCAACCAAGACCAGCACAACCTTTTTCAGGTATATACTTTGACTCTGCTGAGAGATTTCAGAGCCAAACATAGACATCTAGCAAAATTTTCCACTAACTGCAACTCAGTTAAAACAAATCCCTTATTTTTCAGATAAGAACAATGGTTCTTCTTCATTTTATTGTTTTCCTGCCTACAGTCATTTCAAGGAACAAATATAATGAAAAAGAGTATGTTTTTTCTATATCACCTCCCTGAAAAATTTGCAGTGGAAGGCAGGTCAGTGAAGTAGTGGCACATATTTTCAGAAAAATACTGCTCCTGGAAGAATATGGGGGGGGGGGAAGCATATTAAGAAATATAGGGGAAAAAGGCGTATCAAGAAACTGAAAAATGTAGTTACTGGGGAACTATGTACCTGCTCATCGAAGACTTTGTTTCAGAATAGTAATCTTGTTCCATAGTTAAAATCACTTTTATTATTAAAATTTTAAATCCTTTAACTTGGTCTTTAATGTGTCTGCTTGAACATCATTAGGACTCTGTGGGAAAGCATGAACCTTCTCTTAATACTTTTTAAGTGCCAAGCGGCAACATGCTATTCCCCACCACCACCAAGGGGGGGTTCTGTAGTCTAGATTTTAAAGTTTCCTGGAGCAGTTCCAGGTTTAAGACTGACTCTCTGCCCACCTAAATTATTCTTGTCATTCTATTTGGACACAGTCTTTGCTTGCACTCAAGTCCTGAGGATTTTTAACAGCTGCCCCTTCTCACAATAGTGCCAAGGCTCCTCTGCAATACTCAATTCGCAAAGGTAGTGAGGAATCTTTGACATGATAGCAAATTTAAAATACCATTGTAGCATCACTCACCAATATATCACCTCACACAAGAGACATTACAGTCTTACTAGGCTACACTGTAATTCTTTGAAAGACAATGAAATGAAAGATTTCTACATCTCTCCTCCTCCATTAGTACTAGAGACAAAAGAAATGCAAAATGTCCCACTCAGCTTCAGCATATTACACCACTGACAGTCACTTTGGTTTACTTTGTCAACTGGATTTGATTCCTTTGGATAGCTTTGCCTTTTCTATGCAGAGACTATTCATACAGCAGAAGTCAGAACTGCTACACAGAAATCTAAAAGTGCTGTTTCCACATATGTTCCCAAAATTCCTTGCCCACTTTGCAAAGTGCTCATTTTATGTAACTCCCACTAGCTGAATGAAGGACTACTTTAATCCCTCTGGTATCCAAAACTGAGCTCCTCTAATGTTCAATGTCCAATGTTTAGTTTATCAACCTATGCCAACCTTCCAATTGCATTTTTTTTTTCCTCACCATAAATTTCAAAGTCCTAACTAACCAGACTGTAGTACTCCTGAGTTTCAGAGCCAGTCTTGTTTGACATCTTTATTGATGACCTGGACGTGGGGATTGAGAGCACCCTCAGCAAGTTTACAAATGACACCAAATTGTGTGGGAGCACTGATCTGATAGAGGGCAGGGAGGCTCTGCAGAGGCACTTGGACAGGTTGGATCAATGGGCTGAGGNCTGAGGGGGGACCTCATTGCCCTCCATAACTACCTGAAAGGCGGTTGTAGAGAGGTGGATGTTGGCCTCTTCTCCTTAGTAACTAATGACAGAACCAGAGGGAATGGTCTGAAGTCGCACCAGGGTGGTGTTAGATTGGATATTTGGAAGACATTTTTTACAAAAAGAGTAGTGAGGCACTGCAACAGCCTTCCCAGGGAGGTAGTTGAGTCACCATCCCTGGAGGTGTGTTTAAGAAAGGTGTAGATGTGGTGCTCCAGGACATGCTCCAGTGAGGGCAGGGGTTGTGTAGTTTGTTTGGGGTATTTTTTGTTTGGTTTTTTGTGGGTTGGTTGGTTGTTTGTTTTTTTTGTTGGACTCAGTGATCTCAGAGATCATTTCCAGCCATGAAGATTCTGTGTGATTCTGTGTGTGACATACACAAATCCTCCAAGATGACAAAATCAGAAAATGGAAAAATTGAGCAGAAATTACTTTATTTCAGAACAACAATTGCAATGAAATAACCAAGATCAGTTTAGCTCAAGTTAGCAAAGAAAAAGGAAGCCTACATAATCAGCCATATTACTCCTCCATTCTGAAAAATTAATCAACTAAAAGAAAATTTTGATATCTTAAAGTAACACACCAGGGGTTTGAGGACAAGAGGAAATGGTTTCAAGTTGAAGCACCAGGGGATGTTTAGATTAGACATAAGGAGAAATTTCTTTACTGAAATGGTTGTTAAGTCTTGGAATAGGCTGCCCAGGGAGGTGATAGAGTCACCATACCTAGAGGTATTTAAGAAACATTTAGATGCTCTACTTAGGGACACGGTTTAGTGATAGGTATGGTTGGACTTGATGATCTTAGAGGTCTCTTCCAACCTTAATGATTCTGTGATTCTAGGTATTACGATCATGGCATTCTTTAGTGCTTCAGCAGTCTGTAGGCTCCAATGTATACCGACTTTGCCAGCTCTCTGCTGAAATCTGCAGGTCTGTGGTGGTCTGCTGGAACAACTGGGGAGCAAGTAGTGCTCAGTCATCCGACAGCGAATGAACACAAGTACCTAAGAAATCAGCACCATTATAATGCCTGTTGAGATTAAAGCCCGTCATAATTTAATACAGTTTTTCCCTCTATTCTAAAAATCTAATGCAAGATGTTTCTCAATATAAACAATATCTTTTTTTAGTAGTGCTCCAACAGTGGTGCTACATCCCCCTCCACCTCATCTTCCTATAAAGAGCTCTGAAAACTTAGAGAAGACAGCTTGCTCTAAATTTTGCTCTAAGTTCTGTTCTACATTATAGTCCCAACTATTCCTCATAACACAGAAAATTTTCACACACACACCAGTTTAGTGGAAAGCAGCTTACAAAAATAAACCCAAAAAGAAAAAAGGGGGTAACTTTAAATCGATCCATGACTTCATAGTTTCATGAGCTACTAACCAAATCACATGCCTGTAGGCAAGTTTGTCTTGTTACTGGGGGTTGGGAAAGGTGATGCTTGGGGATAGACAGGGCATCTGTGTTAAAAAAAAAGATTCAAAAATATAGTGTTGAAAAATATTTCAAACAGACTTCATTTATTAAAAACAAAACCTAGGCATGTAACCAAACCTGTAACTACTCTTAACTCAGGCCTGTAGCTTTCTTGGTATCAACTTCTTAAAAAAAACCCAGTATGTTCCAGTGACTACCACTAGCTTGTACTTAGAAAGAATACCAAGCAATATTTAAGAATTCATTTAATAGATGCAATTTAGCAGCAGAAGTAGGTAAATTTTATATAGTGTGCTGTTGATGTCTACGTTGATATCAGAATCATTATTGCTACCAGATTGACTTCTAGTCTTTGGAGTTTCCAAGATACAGAATATTTTCTATATTGAACTTCTCTAATAAGTTAATGTAAATAAATATATGCCAACAGCTCACTGAGTGCCTGTCTTCTGGAATATAAATGCTTTACTTTGTCATTGTTTATACACAAATAGTTATTGTTTACATTACAAGTAGTTTTGCTCAATTATATATCTCCAAGACTTAATTTACATTGCATTTTGAAAATAGTATCTATATTGGCTGTCTTAAACAGTTACTTGTTCAAACGNTCATGCCTTTCCTGATGCAGCCCAGGATGCGGTTGGCCTTCTGGACTGAGAGTGCACATTGCTGGCTCATATCCAGCTTTTCATCTATCATGACCCCCAAGTCCTTCTCTGCACTGCTGCTTACAATGAGTTCTTCACCCAGTCTGTACTCGTGTCTAGGGTTACTCCTACCCAAATGCAGGACCTTGCACTTTGACTTATTAAGCTTCATTTTATTCTCTAGGGCCCACTCTTCAAGTTTATCCAGATCCCTCTGGATGGCATTCCATCCTTCTGGTGTAAAGCCTATGTTTGAGCCTAGCAATTCTTTGAACAGAAGAGAAATAACAAAAATGTTGCACTAGGGAGAAAAAAAAAAAAGAAAAAAGAAAATATTAAAAACCAGCACACATACACAAGTTTTCCTCTTAATATTTCAAGGAAACTTTGAAAGGAATTTTTAAGAGAGTCTATTTTATTAGGGCCAGATATCTTTCTTCCTCGGACCTATACTAAAGAGTTGCTGTTATCAAAAATGGCATTTTTATATACATTTCCAATAATGATTCATGGTTGTTACTAGCAAGGAAGATCACAGTCACTTCCCTTATCTTTGTAAGATAAGAGAGTGCATCAATTAACATACATTTTTCTATTTCACTGTTTTCTTTCTTTCCTGATCAGCTTTTCCTCCAGGACAGGGAACCATTCAGACTTTCTAATATTTTGCTAGAGGTCTACATATTTCAACATGATAAATTTAGTTTCTTTCAAAACAGTTTGATGCTTCTGAAAACACATTATCATTTAAAACCAAAAGCAAAAAATTACTTTTCAAGCTTTCTTAATGATTACTTAGTATCTCAATAAAAGATCATTAGATCAAAGGTGTAACTTCTACAAAATGTCATGCTATACGCTTCTGAGCTCCTCCTGTTTTGCTTTCTACATCATGCATGACAATCATGAAAAAAGCCAAGTTTTACAGCACAGCAGCAGATATGCTGTGTTTTAATAACACTGTCTAGTAACCTAATTGACTATCAAGCAAACTTACTATTCTTCATTATACTATAATTGTAGTACAGAGACCTGAGTCACCAAAAGGCCATCACAAGGAGAAGCAAAATTCAGTGCTGCTAGAAGCCATTACTTTAGTTCACAAAAAAATTTGGAGCCTTTCAGTTCATGTAGATAAGAGAAAGTGTCTAAGCCCTACTCTTTGCTAGGATATCTACAGTCTTGTATTCTTGTAATATTTAAAGAGTATAAGAAAATTTAATCCCATAATGGTGAATCTGGTTCTGAATCTTCTGTGAAGTCCTACACACATCAATATGGCCACATAGCACATAAGTTAAATCTCTCATCTCTATAATCTCTAATTTATATCATACCACTAAATCAACCACACTAGTGTCTGGATCTTTAAGAGTGATGTATCTTGTCAGGGCGATTTTATTTTGTTTGAAAAAATAAACAATCACACCCTATCCTCAGAGCAGTTTTAAACCAGCATATTCCCACGACCCCATTTTATTTGGTTACAAGCAAAGATTTCACTCTTTAAGATTAGTGTTATCAGCTAGTTCTAGACGTGGATAATTCTCAAGGATAACTCAGAGAGAAAAATCATTCGCTGTGCTAGAAAAGACAATTACTACTCCAGTTCTCAGAGGCTTTGTGTTGGTTTGTGCATGTATGCATTCTGGTTATTAAACTGAGGTATCATTTTCTTTAGAATCCAGTCAAGCATCCAGCAAGACAGCTCTGACATAGCGAAAAATAAATTCTACAACTTTTAAACTGGCAACAGCAGCGAAGTGATTCTAAGTCTAGAGTCCAGAGCATGGATTTCACCCTTCCCATTTCCCCCCTACAATGAGCTAACAGCACAACTTATGTCTGTCCTCCTCTTGCTTCAGAAGAGCACTATGAAGAGAAATCAGCTCACAGTTGCAGCCTGTATGTACCTTGTGAAACTCTACATAAAAATCTACATGCTAGATAAAGTTTTACCCTCTATAGTTTCACCAAACCAGGGAAAATAAAGGTGAAATCAGACACTGGCAAACAGTATAGGCTCCTTCCATTTCTATTACTTTCAATTGTTATTAGACAAGAAAAGTTTCCCACCTCCCAAAACCTTCAATTGTCCCCACAACTAGCCTTCACATTATTAGGTTCAATATCACTCAGCAAGGCCAACTCTTGACAAGCCTCTCTTGAAGTAATCAAATGATATTTTCATTGTCCTTCATGACCACTACCAAAGTGAGCACAATGGGTAAATGACTCAAGCTAATCTAACACCGTGGGCTGTTGCCTGTTTATCTCAAAGAGGACATAAGCTGGATCCAAATTGAGCTCAATTTAGTAACACAGATGATGCTCTTTGTGGGAAGCTTTCAAAGCACACATGCAAAACATGCTTTCCATTTTGTTACAGCCTCTCATAGCACTTAAGTTTCCTGGTGAACCATCAACTTTATCCAATAATCACATCCAATAGGAGTAGCTTAGTAAGAACAGCATCCAACAACAATTCCTAAACTCAAGAAGGAGCCACTGACTCCCAGCAGAGAAGTCTGGACAACAGCATACCACCAGAAGCAAATGCATGGCAACAGACATGCTCAGTACATTGTTTTTGCAACTGGCTTTCACATTTCCATTTCAGCACCTATGCATTTCCATCTTCACTTGCAAACACCTTTCAGGGAATGGAAAATTCTTCTGCAATGGGGTACTGCCTCACAGTCAGTCACTTCATAGTTTAAGGTACTTCACATGAGCTGTGGAAAACAAACTGTGCCTTGTTGGAATGCCTAAAAGATGAAATTTTTGCCAGAGTTTAAGCACTTGAGTCTATCAGGTTTTCCCTGAAAAAGATCTGCAAGCCAGCACACACAATAAGGAAAGTGTTTCTTAACCTGCTATTAATCAGACAGACTAAGTCCTAGGCTTTAATTTCAAAGCTGTTAAGATACGGTTTGTCTGCAGTTTCAATATGATATCCTTCTCCATTCAACTGCGAATTCAAGAGATGCAACAAAAAATCTGACACTTAAAAACATTGCATAAAAGCCAAGTCTTTTGAGAGCAAAAGCACACATGTGCACACACACACAGAGGAATTAAAAATTTCATCCAGACAAATAACTTTTTCGAAGTTCTTCACAGATCATCATCCAACGATCCAACTATCGCGTTCAAGCTCATATTATTCTCATTTAATAATGGAAACAAAGGAGCTTAGAAAACAAATTTAAAAAAAAAAAAGTCTTTTAAATGTTAAGATTCAACTCTGTCCTGGTTTGAGTTCAATTTAGCTCAGTGATTTTACTTTTCAGCTCAGTCTTTTCTAAGTAACTGCACTTCTTGAGGTTGTCTGCTTCTAGTAGTGATAATGCTTGATGCTTATAGTTAGTACTAAGAGTTGGTACATAGACCAAGGTCACTGCTAAATCTTGTGTATAATATTGGAGGTGCAGATTAAAAGGTCACACCTACGGGGAAGAGCAGACAGGACAGTTGACCCTAAACTGCCCAACTAGGTGTTCCATTCCATATATGCCATATTCTGTCTAAAGCCGAGAGATCACAAGGGTCAAGCCTCTTCTTCAATGGCTGGAATCTGAGGAGAACTCAGTCTGTTCTGCCTTCCATCCCAATCTGTGTGTTCCTAAACCCAGCACCTGTACACAGTTCCCATCTGCTACCGAGTTGAATCTGGGACTTCCCTAGTGCCCATCCACAGTCATTAGTGGTGACAGTGACATAGTTGCCATCAGGGGGGTTGGGTTCAGTATTAGTTTTTTATATACCAGTATATATTTCATTTTATTGTTATTATCTTCATTAGTTTTAGTTTTCTTTCCCAATCCACAAGTCTCCCATATTCCCTTTCTCTTCCATTTGGGAAGGGAGATGGGTTAATAGAGATCATCTGTTACTCATTTAATGGTCAGCCTACCTTTAACCCTTGACAACCTCCAACACACTACAAGTAGGTGACAGCATGAATAATCCTTTCTGGTACATGAGACGCAGTTGGAGGCAAACACACACACTCATCTTCAAATGAAGTCAGTGGACTTTCTTATATCAGTTTTTCCATCTAAAAATTTAGCATGAAGCCAGAATGCATCTGCATCCTGTTCTTGCAGGGCGCTTGCAAGTCATCTAATTAACAGTGGTTTTACTCACAGCGTTCCCAGACCATTCATATTTACTAAAGTAACAAATACTTGACAAAAGTGGATAAAAATAAGTAAACAGATAGAGACTATTCAGATGCCTGTTGACTCCTTTTTAAACAAATAAATCTGACTAACCTAGGCAGAAATAATCTAAACAGCACATTCCCTTAAAAAAAAAAAAACAACAACAAAACACAATGCTGGGCAGGCAAAATCTTGCAGATTATTAGTATAAGCCAGGCACAGTCTGAAAATCACTTGGGGTCTCCTGTGGCCCCTGGTGTGATAACTGTGCTGACAGCAGAGGGAGCATTAAACTCATTGCCCACGGGAAAGTGTGGGGAGTGATACCCATGTTCCTAGAATCCTTGGATGGGTAGGATGAGCTCATTAGCCTTCTGGCAGTCATCCTAGGAGAAGGACAACTCTCATTCCAAACCTGGGCAGATGGAGCTCGTTTAGCCCTGGAAGGCCTTCCATCTAAGAGGTTAAACCTCTGTCCTAAGGACCTCACTGCCAGCGTCCAAGCTTGCTAGGCCCTGGCAGATGAACCTTAGGACTAAAGGGTGGGTCCAGCTCTGTGCATGCTGTGTCTNGCTTGTAAAAGGCACTGATGAGGAGCATGGATGGAGCCCTCCCTGGATCTTCGTTCACGAAGCCTAGCCACGATGATTAGTATAAGCAACAGGATGCAAAAGAACAAAGGATGCTGAGAACTGTACATGGCTTTTTTTTTTTCCTTGCAGATTATTCCAATATTATGTTTTTGTTTGCCAATACAAATTTAGCAATTAGCTTCCTCATATACTATGCAAAAAGTTACATGAATGCCAACAAGAGGAAGAGTACCCCAGCTGACACACACTTGCCCATGAAACTGTGCAAATAAGAACTACGCATAGATGAGGTGCTGGGTTTTTACATCCACCTATTCTTCCCAAGCACAATGTTTGCTAGGCAGGGTTTTAATCTTTCTTTTTCTTCCTCTTTTTAAATGGAAAAGAAAGAAGATGGAAGGAGGGAGAAAATGAGAAAATAAAAAGGGTCAACGGAACCATTCAAGAGGTTCACAAAATGTGAGTTATAAGCCACACTAATCGTGCCTAATTATTTACTACTAATTTATTCCAAGTATGTATATCAGCAAAGGTCTGGGTGAAGTCATCTGTGTACCTCACAAGGCAATGATTTTTGCCATAAGATAATGAATCACTTCCACACATTGTGAAACACTGCAAGTTAAAATTAAGAAACATTTGTTCAATCTGTCCGTTTTACTAGTTTCTGTGCAAGCAAACCTCAGAATTCGGAAAATGAGAATCCCTTTCCCACCCTCTTCCTCTAACTTCTGAATCATTAGCCGGGTTATTTCTCAGTTGTTATTGGCTTAATTTCCACATATCAAAACAATAACCCTCTATACAGCCCCTAAAGTATTTGAGGGCTGACTTCTGCATTTGCAGTCAGCAAGTGACCATTTTTCAAGAGCTGTCCTTAGTCATGAGAAAAGCTGTGCCCCTTCCCACCCCAAAACTCAACCTATAAATAACTGTTTTCAGCAGGAATTTTATTCTGTCCTTTCACGAAACACTAATAGNATCAGGTCCATGTCCTTTCTGTATTGAGGGAAAATATGACTAGTTAATCACTATCTTATATTTTTGCATTAAGAAAAGAAACTTTGAGTTGGCAAATGAAGAGATTCACATTAGAAGAGCTATTTTAACAATAATATTGCTTCTGGGTAAAAGACAAAACATCAGGTTTGTTTCCTCACTTCTTGTCAACCTTGCATTATGTTCTACTGCAGAAGTGACACATCACTTCATCAATGCTTTCCAATTCTTAGGTTATATATTTCCCACTGCTGTCAGTAGCTCTCAAATTCTGGCTGCACATTCCTCCCAGGTATCTTTACACCAGGTAATTTCTGCTTTCTGATTTTCCTATAACCTGCGCTTTGAAGTTCATGTTATTTTAAGATTTTCATTTAAAACCTCTACACGCTTGTGGAAACAGACGCTTTCAAATATGAGGATTTGGGGAAAAAATAATAAATCAGAACTACTGAGAACCTACAAGACAAGAGAAAGGAAAAAAAGTAAAATCTCCCCTAGATGGGTCACTTGATGCTTTCATCTCTTCAGGCAAAGGGTCCCTCTGATGCTGCATATCACATCGTGTGACCCAAAAGCTTTATTTCCAGGAGAATAAAGTGCCAGACCGACTTCTCTCGAAATTCCACAGAGCAGATGCAAACAGCACCTGAACAATCATTTTCAATTTTCATTCTCACAAGGGCCCCCGCTACCTCACCTAACTCCAACATATAATACCAAAAAAAGAGCTCTAATTTATTTCATAATTAAAAATAAGCAAAAAGCTGATATTGTTTGGAAAAAACATAATTTTCATAAACTTTTCCCTTCCACTAGAAATTATTGTCTAATGCTCTAAGGGAAAAAAAATCACTATATTTTATGATTTTCCAATTTAACTTATGACACACAATAGTCTGAAGAAGCGAGGAAGAGATTATCCAAAAGCAACACAACACATTTCAAAGTACCATCCTACTGACTTAACTGGCCCATTACACTTTCTTTCAGGATGTGATTGGTTTAACCAGGCTCAGTAAGAACTATTTGAAAACTGACCTACATGCATCTATGTAAATACATAAAAATAAATTCTGCTTTGCTTGATCAACTTAGTTCTCTGAATCTCTTTCTGCTTTCCATTAGCATCATCCTTGGCAAGGGCTCCTTCGTAACTCGACATACAAGTTCTTAAACACAGCATGCTTCCCTCAGGACACTTATTTCTCCATATTAATTCCATTTATGAATCGGGCTCTGCATTTACCGCTAGGTCATCAATGCTTTTGCTATCAAACACGTTTACCGAGCAGTAAATGAGAAATAAATTACTATTTGGCTGTACTGTGGTCTTAATCCTGGCACAAGTCACTAGTTTTCACAGCTTCATTACCATTATCCTGGGCTAGTCAGATTTTCAGTCGTTTAAGCTGTTAGTTCACAACTGGAGGTTAAATTGGAAACACTTATTTTTATCAGAAGCGGATTATTACCTTAGTTTAGTCAGTGGTAAAACAAACACACGCACACCCCAAGCATAAAGACAGATAAATTCCCATGGGATAAACAGAGTCTGAGCTTGCTTATACAAAGCTACTTAGCATTTACCACATGGTAGAAGCATGCACGGGAACAGTTGCTGTGGAACAGGAAGTGTAGCAAGTTCACAGCTTTTACTAGTTACCAGCACAAACTCTCTGGGCTGCCCAACACCCTGCGCAATTACGTTGCAATACTACACCGGTTTGCAAGTTGCCCTGGCAGATGGTGGGCATGCATGGTGCTGCTGTCCAAGGCTTGGGTACTCAAACTGATAGTTCTACTCACAACAGGAGTCAAGTTCTGAGCAGCCCTACAGTGCTTTCTGGCAGCCCTACCTGCAGCAGCCCTGCAGACAATCTGTTTATGGAGAGAGGAAGGGAATTTCCCCTTGCAAATTGAAGAGAAACATTTCTGAGCCTCAAGAGCTGCTCACTTAGCTTATAACCTCATCATCAATGAGGAGAGCGGAGTGCAAACACAGCTATTAAGGAGCTTCAATCTTCATAAAATTAAATGTTTTTAAATAAAACATCTGGTATAAGCTGTTTCTATAAGTTGTTTTTACATTTCCACCCTAAAATATTGGACTCCTCTGCTATTTTCAAATGCCAAATTGGACTATCTTTAAGAAAAGTTGTCCTTGTGAAAAACGTAATCATTCACACTTTTTTGCTTTGGCACTGTATCTGCTACATAGTGGGCTGGGAGAGAGTTAAGAACAACAGTATTTCTGCAATGAAAATCATTTTTTTAAGACAAGTAGTCTTATAACATTCATTTGCCAGCAGTAATCACTAAAATTAAAAAATAGCAAATATTCAAATGCTTCACATAGATACCTTGGTACAGATGTAGACTTCTCCCTCAACAACAGAGCTATAAGTAAACTCAGGGAGGAGACACAGCTGTCTCTATACTAACAATGACAAGCTGTAAAATCATAAGCCAAGCTCTCTCAAAAAAAAAAAACAAACCAAAACCCAAAACCCACATAACAGAAAAAAATACCCACAAGAAAAAAACAGGCTACAGAATGCTTTAGTGCTTGGGATTTGAGGTGTTGTCCCATACCCCAAAAGCCTGTGTGAGCTTTTGACAGTACTCCCAGACAAATGGGGTAAGATGACTGCGTCCCTTCAGATTTCATAGGCATCAAGTCCAAGAGCTGCTCCAGTCAGGTCTACCAATCCCAGGCTCCTGCTCCCTTAAAACCACACAGTGGGGGAAGAGCTCCTCCTTGTCCAAGCCAGGGAAGGCACAACGGCAGATGTTGGCTCCTTCTCAACTAGAAGGATCATGGCACATCTTAGACTGGGGACATTGCAAGAAGAGTAAAATCAACCCTGCTTCCCTCTGAACAACACATCAGCACAGTAATGGAGGTAAGACTATGGCAATATTTCAACTTTTTCTGAAGGATACTTGCCAGAAGGTTCTCCATCTAGACACAAATAAAGTTGTAAGGTGCACTGACTGCACTCCCATTTGACTTCTCCAAACTTCAACTTATAACCATAGATGTTTATATGATCACTAGCTTCTGCACTTACTGCCACCCCCCAGCTCCCTCCCGGCCAGCCCACTGAAGCAAGCGAGCACAAGTTCTTTCCACAAGCCAACAGGAATTCTACAGTTCCACTTAGAGATTAATTCAAAATTCTGCCAAAAAAACATCAACCTAGCCATCCAGGAAAACAATGTTATTTCATTAGAAACGTGAAAACAATCTGTATGGACATCTATTTTGCAACAGTAAAATTATAGCTAATCATTCACTTCAAAGTGTGGTTTGACATCTTACTCTGATACATTATAGACTGAAATACTACGGGCCCTGTAGAAAGTCCTACACCTTCCACAATTTATCATAACCTCTCAAGCTATATGACAGCCTGAATACATCTAGACTCTAACCAAAGAGCATGAGAGACAGCAGGAGGGTTAGCATCAAGAGGGAAAAGGTCTGGCATCAAACTTCAATGGAGAACCTATCGAGGCTTGGGACAGAGTGTCTTAAAGAAATGCAGAAGAAACTTGTGTTCTGCTGTTTAGAACTGCATTACCTTGTGAAGTACTATTAGGGCCTGTTAAGACATACCCATAAAAAGAACTTGGGCAATTTAAATATATAAACTTCTTGAGAAATCTTGTTCACACTATAAAATTGCGAGCAAACAAAAAGAGCATTACCTGTCACAGGCATCTTAATGAAAGAACCAGCCCAGCTAAACTATCTCTACCTTGGCACCTTACACAACCAAGCATCCACAAAGTAACTTGTGTTGGGATAATGAAAAATTAAAAAACAAACCAACAAGCAAACCAACCATGAATATGCCAGACTTGAAAAAAGGATAGTTTTCCAACATGCTCTTACTGACTCATTTCCTGTTTGTAACGGGACTGGGCCAGTCTCATTGTTTGCCCAGATGTTCATCCTGACATCCTAACTGTCCCCTGTCCTCCTCCTCCTCAAAAGCCCCCCCCCCCAAAAAAAATAAACCCCCCAAACCCATATAAAAAGAAGCAGATTCTTCCAAATTCCACAGCTACTCCTGAAGGTGTAAATGGCAGCCCTGAGAATTGCAGACACAGGAAGATAGTTTCATCGCTGTCCGCATTTTGCTCAGGGCTAGCCCTGCAGGCTAAAAGGCTACATGTGGGTTGCTTTTTCTTCTTTTTCAAAAAGAAGTTTAAGTTCTGCTCAGGTGGACAGCAACTACCAAAGGCCTCTTTTTGGTCTATTCAGCAGCAAAAGAGGACTCATTTAAAATTATGTATGATTGCATGTGCTTCTTACACCAGTTATGTACAGATATACATCACAAACTTCCAGCCTAACTGCCACCATCCTCTCCTCTTTCCTCCTGAAGAAAAATCCTTTTTTCACTATGCTTATCCAATCCTTCCTTCCAAGAAGGAATACAGATACCTGCAGCCTCTCACAGCAATTTTTTTTTTTTTTAAGATTGCATTTCCTGTGTGGCTTATTTTTTTATTTCTAAGTCTCCTCTCAGAAGTGTGGGGTTTTGTTTTTAACAAAAAAATTTTGCCTGGGGAAACAGCAACATTTGGCAAAAAGATGCTGAAAATGGACAGATTGCAGGACATTCTGGTCACTCTTAATAGGAGTTTCCACAGCTGAGGATCTAAAACTTTAAAAATGCTATGATTATCCAGCTACTAAATCCTTCACTCAGAGTTCAGCAAGCTTCACTGACCCTGATGAGCACAGCCACTTCAGCCTTGCAGAAAGGCAGGTCCTGAGGTAGCCTAATCTCAGAAAATTAAAAGCTTTGAAGATTAAGAGGAGGACCTTGAAATGACCCAGAGAGAACGAGAGAGACTAAGTGGTTTCTGTGGCCAGTCCCTCCCAGACAGCAGGCTGCTGCTAAGCCCCAAGATCTACAGCGAGCAGCTCCAGCTCAGGAGCACTCCAGGTCAGCACCTCGGTCTCTGCAGGGACTAAAGATCAGAGTTGCAAGGCCCAAAAATGAAGCTTAGCTTGCTAGAAACCTCAAATAGAGAGAGACATTACTGACCATATTTGCTACTGTATATCTAGAATATTCCTTTTTTTCAGGATAACATCACACAAGTGGTATTTGCTCTGAACTAACAATGTTACTAAGTCATACAGGGAAGCTATTGTACAAATTTCTAAGGTTCTGGTTTATCTTCTTTCTATTCTTTCATAAAACATGGGCGAAAATGTGATGCAGAAAACCTCTTGAATCCTCACCAGTACTGATGATTTCACGTTCACTGCATTTTGCTGGCTTAATTTCTGCTTACACCCTAGGATGCCCCTTACGTTTTTCACAGTACCATCATCTTTGATTTGCTTTCGGCTCACAGTTCCAAAAATGTCACATCCTTCCCTGTGAAGCTGCTAGCTAGCTCAAGTGTTCCCCTTTCTTCACTTTCTGTCTGACCTGTACCTGTTTGTCCTCTAGCCAATTACTCCTAAATGCAAGGGTTTGTACTTCACTGACCTACATCCCACCACAGCAGAGCAAAATACTAGAATTTCAGGGATCCAATGTTCAAGTTATTAGGTATGTGCACATAGGGGAGAGGGAAATGAATACCCTCAACCTCATAACAACCAAGTTAAAGCACAACCTCTGCACTGCAGGTTAAGCACAAGCTAGGATTATCCAAGGGAAATGTATCACTTGTATCTACAGGCACCTCAAAATAAGTGCTATGGGGAGCATCCCTCCAAGCAATTGCCCCTTCTTCCCTCTGCAGAAGGGCATACATGTCTTTTTGCGCTCATCTGTGGTTCACTTGCCAATTTACTCCTCAATATCTCCCTCATTCTTCCTTCTCCTCTGTTTGCAACTACCACTTGTGTAAGTAAAAATAAGAAAGCTGTGTCTGAAGGAGGACCATACTGGAAAGACACCACAGAAAGATGGGTCCTACAACAGCTACAATGGCAGCATCTAACACAGACTGTCCTGGTGTTGCACCTAAGGCTGGCAACTGAAATGTGAAACCACAGCACTTCCTATTGACCCACAGATACCCGAGGGACAACATTAGAGAGCAGGGCAAAGACCAGTGAAGGTGAGGGCTGCATACATAACAACCAGAGACACAATAGTTATTCTCTTCCATTTCACAAAACCCATTTTAAAAAAATAATTACAATAATAATTTGTAGCCCAAGCTGCTGGCACCTCAGTACATCCATTTTCATACCTCCCTATTCATCTTGGCAGAGGAATGAAAGACTTCAAATTACCTGGCAGGGAAAGCCATTGGAAGAAGTAATTATTCAACTGACAATCGATTGTGCAATTATGAGAAGACCTGTGCACACATGCAAGTACACAAAAACATAACCCGATTTTTGAGCTCAGAACAACACAACAGACATGTAATTCTGTGCAGCACAGTTAGTTCCACGTGTTTTGGGTTTATTTTCTTACGATAGCCACCACAAAAAAAAATAGAATAAAGTTTTAGGAACCATTCATGTCATTGATTTTATATGCCCAAATGAAGCAGAATTTAAAACAGGGCAGAAGGTAGCTTGCCATTTCAAGTGCAATGTCTGGCAGGAAAAGCACCAACCAGTCTCTGTCTTGACAAATTGCTTGGCAGTGTCATTGTGGGGTATCAAAAGCAATGAAGTTAAAATTACTATAAATATTATGGAGGCATCAATAGAAAGGGAAAAAAGTGACTTAAACACATACTAATAAAAAACTATCGAGAAAGCTTTTCCTTCACTTTACTTGCTTTCAACCAATTATAAAGTTAGCTGGAAATAAGAACTTGCTGTTCTTCGCAGCAATTATTATCACCTCTGCATAAAACTGAAGGCTAGATCAACTTCTATGCTCAATACTCCTATTGCAATACAAGGGAGGCTCAGTTCAGCTGTATAGGCTACTCTGTCTATTGAAGAACTCTCTGCTAAGTTAACTTCTAATAGGACATTTTTTCTTTCAGTAGTTACAGAAACATGCCCAAAATTGGTATGTATGAAGACGACTTATACAAAAGCACACACACGAATATCTATAACATATTATTTAAAATTCTTCTCCACATAAAACAATCTTCAGCTACACAATTTAAATTTGTAAGAAGTATTCATCAAACAAAAAGGTAAGATAGCTATCACAAAACGTAAAGAAACCAGTATAAGCAAAAGGGCTACATCTCTTTAGTGTTAACAAGCCCTGACCAATCCAGAATGCAGTTAATATCCCTCTGGCAGAGCTACATTACATACTTGCATGAAGTCCATGCCAAAAAGCACCCATAAAATTAATTATAACTATTCAGTCTACAGCAGCCAGCAATGCAAAAATAGCTCTAGACTATCTGTTCATTTTATATCTTAAACAAAGCAATTGTCTAAAAGGCCCCCAAAAAATATTCTTCTTAAAAGAAAATTTTATATATATATTCATACAGACACACATTGATGCTTTTGTTTTCACTTTCAGTTCTCATTAGGCATGGTTTACAGAATGGAAACCTGTGTCAGAGCAATACTCATGTGCCAGCAAGAATTAAAAAAAAAAAAAACCAAACCCAAAAAACTCAAACCAAAACAAAACTATGCACCCCAGGCTGGTAAATCAATTCCAAGAATAAAAAAAAGTTAATTAATACAAGTCTTCTCTTCAACAAAATAAAAGGAGAACTTAAATCTCAAGGAACAAAGAAACTGAGTTTAACTTCAGGAGCACCACCCCAATATAATCTTGTACATTGACTATTATCATATAACAAAGATGTCAGAGTTCTCAGAAATAACCACCCTCATTTATCATGTTTCAAAGAACTATAAACATGTACTAGACTAGAAATCAAGACATTCATCTTGATTTCTAACAACATACTGCCTTTTTAGAGAAATCGTAAGACTAAACAAATAGAGAAGTCATAAAAATCTTAATAATAGAAAGGGAGAGACATATGTGCACACAGAGGAAAGAATTTTATCTTTTCTGTTCCTATTCTGATCTGAATGTACCAAGCTAACCACACAATACTCCCAAAACCTCAATGCTTATTTATCTAAATACAGTAAACATTTACTTACCCAGCATCCTCCTGGAAGCCTTCCAATTCATCTCTTTGTTCGGCTAGGGTGGATTCTAGATCCAGATAGGTACCATTGTGAGACAATTGCAGGGTGCAGTCATCAAGCTGTAGAACAAAATTCAGATCATTAGATTACAGCAGTCATTCTCTTTAACACACCTCTAAAAATCGCTTTGCCATTTTCCAAGTCTCCACAAGAGATCTCCCTAAAATAAACCATATGTTGGGAATGGGTAAGAAAATTGGTGCTGTTTGGCAGTTTAAGCAATCCCAAGTCCATGTTCACTAGAGTATGACTGCTCACAACAGTATCAACACAACTAACCGAGACAGAGATATTTACTTATTTGAACTTACAGAAGGAGATCAGAGGGTTTTATCATAGCACTTTTAGAGTCCTATAAGGAAGGAGATGTTAATTTAAATGTATATCTAGGATATGAACGACTGTTCTCTGTTCTTATTGCACATTTAAATAGTTTCTGGGCCTCTGGATGGAGGCGGAAGGAAGAAGCAGCCATTTCATGAGCTACTGAACACCCCCTGTAAGGAAGGATATGTCAAAGGACAGTGTGATGCGTGGCAGCCAAGAGTTGGGGTTCTGCAGTGAGTGAGAGTGCAGTCAACCAAGACCCAGATTTGCTGGTGTTCTCATTTTAGGGCCAGATGCTAACTGGCCTCAGAGATTGCAGGGAAGAACTTCCCAGGCACCAAGGTGGGGAGGACTAGACGCCCATACCAACTCCCTACAACGACACTGAGGTTACCTAGGATCAGATCTGAAAGCAGGAACCTTCATGCAGTGACACTGAAGAGGGAGAGAGCAACTAATAAATGACTTTTATTTCCATCTTGTCTTCCCTCATCTTCAAGTTTTCCATTAATCTCTCCATCTGTTGTTCGGAAAAAGCAAGTCAGATTTAATCAAAGTCAGAATTTTCTGGGTTTTTTTACAGGGATGTAGTCACAGGAGAAGGCCTAGGAAGATCCACTTCAAAACTCTGGGTAATTCATTGCACAGGAATACAGGGGTAACTGAAGAAGCTCTAAGGAAGGAGCTAGGAAGTAACATGAGCTCTTCTCTCACCATAAGGTAACCCAATGACAAATCACAAGGAAGGAGAAAAAGGGTCTTCCAAGGGCAAGGAAACAAGAAAACACATACCAAAGAGCAGGTGAAAGTACAACTGCAACAATATTGGTGTAAATAGGCTTGCCTGCTGAAGAGGCCACTTTGGAAAGAGACAAATATTTAACACCATACTTCATATCATTTTTCTGCCACAGGTGGCAGCCAATGACTCTTTGAAGGTGTAAGGGTCTGAAATAGTCACACTCAAGCAAAGGAAATGTCAACCTTTTATCATATGTATGGAATTTTCTTTCTGCTCTTTTTAACATTAGGAAAGAAAATCAATGAGACTATCTTTGATGAATTACCTCTTACCTTCCCATCAAAATCATGGTTCCCAGTAGCTGCTCTGAAAAGTATGATAAGTAGCCACACTTATCTGGCAGTCAATACCAGAACTTAAGACACCCAGTTTCCTATCACTGATTTATATAGACAAGAAAAGAATACAAATAGGCTGGTTATTCTAGATTAGTTGCACTGGAAATACTGCAGAAGAGCTCATTTATAATTAGCAAGTGATAGAGCATGATTTTGGGGTTAGTCCATACCACTATGCTTTCCACTGTTTGCAGTTTGAAAGAGACATTCAGTCTCTGGAGAAAGGGAAAGGGTAGAAGGAGGAGGTTAAGTTGTATTTCAAACCTGTTCCATTTATCTTTTTTTTTTTTCTTCTGGGGAAAGAGCTAAGTCATCAAAAAAGGTGACATAACTTTTTACTCCAACTCCTAAGGATTAAAGAAAGCAAAGAATCTCCAAGCACAGCCCTCTGATATAAGGAATAACAACAATATTACTGCTCCACATCTTTCTGGTTACAAAGCATATTATGGAGCCTATGCTAATTTAAAATACACTCTTCAGAGAAGAAAGACTAAATACTACTCCAGGAAACTTTTTCCCAGTAGCCCAAAGCATCTAATGAAATGCTAATTTATTCAAAGTAATGCCAAAAGGCAAATTACTAATTAGATACATGTTCTGCTGTCACTATGAAGATTAGGAGACTTGACTAGTATTTCCAATTATACTGCATAATTAGGGAAAAGGAACTGTGCTTTACTAATATCTTATGACTCTTGTATATAAAAAGCATGATGAGAACAGGGAAGTACTTCATGCAGAAAATGAAGAATACTACATTCTACCTATATTCATCTCATTTGCACAGTTTCAGCTGAACATAGTATTCATTCAGGCTTTACAGCACTGTACACTGTATCCATTAATAGGAGTTAGGGGAATGGGAGAAACGGCAATATCTTTTATTTCTATTACACAGAGAGAAGGGAGCAAAACAATGCTTTTTAAAAGCAACTTAAGTACAAAGGCAATGAACTTTTAAATACTCCTTATACAGGATCACTTCTCTACTTTGTAAAATGTGTGGAAGTCAAGCTTGGAGGCACAGAGCACACAAAGAGAAGCCACCTTACGAATTATTTTTAATTAGTAAATTGCCTGCCTTTTTCAACATAAAGGATGGCTGATGTGTTTATTAGTAACATTTCAGGATTTTGGTCTCTCCCCTCTGCTCAATGTTAATCCCATGTTTATCTGCTACATATCACTTCTCCTGTCTTTGAAGACCACTACAAATGGCCCTATTTAGTTCATTCACAACATGCTCTTCCTATTGATCATAATTCACATTAAGCCCTTACTAACAACCCTCTTCTCTTAGGACAACCAAAAGGCAGAGTCCATAAAGATAATCTTTCCAAGAAAAAATAACTGAGCTGTTTCCCATAATCACAAAAGGGACTGATGTTCTACTTACTAGAAATCAATTCCATTTATTTTACTTTATGGTTCACAATTCTGTTTAACTCTTCAGTATTCCTTACTGGTCAGATCTTCATGATGCTGATATTAAACTGCATACCTCATTTAAACAATTGCATAAAGTCAGATCCTCAAAAGTATTTTCATAAGCTTACAAACCCATTTGTTCTAAAATCTCTCCTGCCAGTCCATTCAAATCATTTATCATTTCTTGTATCCCACTTTCCTGTATCGCCCAGAAGAGGCAAAAGTTTGACACAGGCAATTCATCCTGTTGGCTTTACAGTATTTTTGCATACTTTTCTATGGTCACATTAAAAAAATTCTACAGGTATCACAGCATCATGAACAGAAAGACATATCATCAGATGGGATAAATGTAATGCTACTTTAACTAAAACACAGTTACTCCCTTTTCAGTCCTCTGCAAGCTTTTTTTTAATTTAGTTTAAGTATAAAATGGTATCATAAGCCTCTATAAAGACATACAAAACTATGTAAGCATTTTGATTACATTCTCATCTTCTCAAATAAAGAGTTTCTTAACAAAATATCCAAAGCATATTTTTGAGTACCTATAGTTATTCTGAAATTCTCTTGTCTCTATAAAGAGTGGGTTGACCTAGGAGTACTCTCTTTCATAGGAATGAAGCAACAAAAGCTAAGGTACATGCAGCAGTGATCACAACTGTTTCAGGCAGAATCATCAGCTGTGGAGAGCCAGAACTATCAGCAACCATTCTCCCACTAGGTTTACAGGAGGGAAACAACAAGAGGAAGATTGTCTTTATGCAAGTTTTCCTCATTAAAAATTTAAACAACGTACTAATTATCATCCTAGTTTTACAGAGTCATAGAATGGTTAGAGTTGGAAGGGACCTTTAGAGGTCATGTAGTCCAACCCCATGCAGCAAGCAAGGACACCTATAACATGATCAATTTGCTTAGAGCCCTGTCCAACCTGAAACCTCACACTGAAATGTCACTGAAATGCTACGATCTGTACTCTGTCATGACAAGACAGGTACCAAGAAGTGGTAGATGCTTAATTGCTGATTCACTGATCTAACACTGTATAGTTTGCACAAGAGCAGAAACTGGAAAAGGTATCTTAAGCAGCACTGACCTCACTAGCTCTTTATTGATTTTTGAGTTGGAAACCAGAAACATACAAACATTGAGAGAAGAGAATCAGGTGTTTCTGTAAGACAGCCTGAAATGCAAGCAGAGCTACTGAATTAAACCAGTTTTTCCTGTAATAAGTGTTCCAAAACAGGAACCAAGAGATGTTTGAACTTTCTTGGATCATAGCTGGTATCAACATAGCGATAATGGACCCACACCATCCAACCATTACAGTACCTATGCTGCAACCTTAACAGACATGAACGGAAAACTCAAAAAGCATCATGCACCCACACAGACCTAAACACCATCATACAAACAGTTTTATACATGTATATATATGCATATAGATTATGCAGAGATTTTTAGATATTTTTTCCTGTGGTTTTCAAAATGTAACAATTGTCTGGGTTTGAGAGTCAGACTCTGGAACCAAAAGCTGAGCCCTCAGAAAGGAAGGAACAACTTTGAGAAGCCAGAGCCAAACAAGTACAGATAAACACCAGAATTTTTGGACAGCATCATACACTTTCAGTAAGTGCAACACACTTTTCTCCCCTGCAGATTCCTGCTTCATTGACTTCCCAAAGATCCTCAAGGAAATGAGACATCACATACACTACTGTGCAGTTGTTCTCAGAACAGAATAATGTTATACTTTCAATAAAGTCAAAGAATTAAGAAGTTTGTGAACATATCACTAATGACCAAATCATCATCCATGTGTCCAAAACACAAAACAACAATAAAATTCAAGTTACATTCACAATTATTCTGTGGATAAATGTTTAAGTGTTGCAATTATCTCCACATCAGTACTGAAGAATAGGGGTTTTTTTCAAAAAGTGAAAGAGAATGACAGCTTCAGCCCAAGAAATTTGGTTGATGCCCTTGTGACTCATCACCGCAGTTCGAAACTCTTTAAATAATGATGAAATAGTTTTCCCACATAAAAATGGCAACATAATAAAATGTAAGAAAAATGAACAGGAAGTACATAAAAAGACTAACATTACAAGCAATATTTAAGCTGTTATAACAGCGTAAGTATAAAACTCATACATTTCCCTCTGAGAAGCTGAGCACAATCCATTATGCAAAAGCAAGTATCTGATTAAACAGTTCAACTACCAGGACATTTAAAAACAGAGCTACCAACTCCCTTGTCCTTTGCCATTTAACCTATTACAGAGTGAAACCATATCACACAAGAGGAGAAGGGTGTAATGGGCTTTGATTATAATCAGGAACAGGCACAGCAAGGTCAGAGTTGCAGAGCTAAGGATTTCCACTGCCTCAGGGTTCATTCCCACAGTCACCAGCACCCTGCGAGCTCTCAGTGGCAATGTACCTATCTGCCACATGAACACACACAGGTTGGGGAAAGCTATGCAACCAGTGTGTATTCCTTGTAGGCTGCCATGAAATCAGGAACTGAGTATAAACTCATTTTGTCATCTTCTTTCGCAAGTACCAAAATCCAGCGAGTAGTGGCTAGTCCCTTAACCAGTGGGTTGAAAATAATTTGTACTACAAGGCTATCAATCTTAAGAGGACTTAAAGTAGTTTGAAAGTAGTACATCAATGATGACTATTCTTCTTTCAAGTACTGACTCACAGAAAGAGATAACATCCATTTTTCATTATTAAGAAGTCCTTGTTGCTGTGCAAAAAGAAAGCTCACTGTTTCTCTAAATTTCAGAGTTGAAGCACATCACCAAAAGGAGCAAGAATAAGCATGGAAAAACAAACCAAGACAAACCAGCAGCAAGAAAAGGTGACAATCAGCCAGTTGCCTGATGCCAATAAAGGACCAGTGCCACCTGATGCTAATAAATGACCACTGCCAGTTTCAGAACTGTTGAACCAATGGAAAGAAAAAAAAAATCTGAGCTTAGTAATTTTTTTCATCTACTGCTTCCAGCTTCTTACAATCCAAAAGAAACATCTATGACCTGATGGTGGGGGTGCTACAACAGAACATCAACTTCCAAACACAAATAGCCCATACATCCAATCACAGACTAAGAGCTGCCACCTGTTCCTCCTCACACACACTTGTGAGCATTCCATGTACACACCAGACTTCTCACTCAAGAAGCCCAGTGGGTAAATAATTCAATGCAAAGGCAATACACACTTTACCATGCAAACAGAAACTCTTGCAAGTCTGTTTTCTCTCCAGAAAGCTTTGCTAGATTAGCAAGGATCCAAAGTGGACTTTCTTTTGGCTTGTTTAACTTCTCTGTCCCAAGGCAGCAGTACATTGGCAGAAATGAATGGAGGGGAAAATGCCAGAGGCATCCTCCTGCCTTTTCCAAAAGCATGGCAGAGACACAGGACATTAGAAAAGCTTCTCCTCTTCTCTGTTTATTTGAAGACCACAGACCTATATTTTTCAACAATCATAGAGAAATGTTCCTCCCTCACTCCCAACCCCCTGCCCTGAGAATCCGTTCAGAAGAACATATTTTGGACAAGTCTTTTCTGAACCCCAAAAAAGTGTTACCAAGTCAGTAGACACTGTGTGCAAAGATAATAATTTTCTCACTCGTAATTTTACCTTCCATTTAAATAAAGACAGGCACCGTTCAAAATTTAAGTTCAGATAGTGATCATCGATCACATTCATAGGATGAAGGGTCCTAAATTATGAGATAGGATACACTTGTTTACCAGTGTTACCACAAATCACCAGAACAACTTGACTTTGCAGCCACTAGCTAGTAGTACAACTGACTCTCCTCAGGTTTCCAGTAATTCTAGCTGCAGCTACTGGAGAGACTATTTTGCTCATTTAGTTGTTTCCAAAGGGAAAAGGAATGACAGAGAGAAGGGAGAGATTAGAGTAATCCAGTATCAAGCTGCAGAAATAAAAATCCCTCTTTAATTCTGGCACAGGTTCAGAAAACTCTTATCTCATTCAAATGTCTTAGCTCATCTTTCATTTAAACATTACTGGGTGAAAATTGTTCTCATTAGTGTTGGCATGCTCCTTATTCACCTACAAGATACTTTACAGAGTAGTGTTGATAAAAAGCAAAGTTCTTTTTAGCTCAGTTTTTACTTTCTAAATCCAAAGCCTTGTTTTTCTTTACACATCACAAGCCTGACACCTTTGCACACTCCAGCTGCAGTTTTTTAACACAGTCCCTTCTGGTTTAGCTGTTTCCAGTGCATCTGAAATCCTGTTACAAAAGCCAGTTTTCCCTCTACATTGCCATCTCCTCCCCTATTTACCAAAACCAATTCTACTCAGGAAAAAACAACAACAAAAAAAACAAACCCAAACAACCGTGCCTGCTTAACTAGTCCACACATATTCCACATTTCTAACATCAAACTGATTTGTACAAACACTTCATACCTTTCCATCCAAGGCCAAGTTCCAAGTTTCAAGTTGATAATGACCACGCTATATTCAGAAGGAAGGCCTCATACAAATGCTTTTAAAATTTTGAGTTATACACCAGCAGAAGCATGTTTTCTGCACTGGCACATGGTTGACCAATTAAAATGTAACAGGATTGTCCTCAGCGTTGGTTCTCACAGAGTAATGAAAAATGAGGATGGTCTAATTGCATCCCACAGATCAGAGCCAAGCAACCAGAGTTGGTTTGGCTTCAGAGCCACCAATGACACCAAGGGTCTCAGTTTCTCCCTTCTCATGTGAATAGGTGTTACCCTGTCTGAGCTACGGAATGTTCCAATCATCATCATTTTGGACAACAAGATAGAAACAGACCAAAGCATGTAGCACAGGAGTGATGTCATATGACCCATGTCAAGTAAAATACCTGGCACCAATAAGATTAAATGAAAGCAATTAATCTGAGACAAATGTTATTGCCCAACAGCATGCTTTAAAAACAGCTCTCCAAAGTATGACAGCAACTCAACATACAGTCAACGTCTTGAGCTCTATTGCAATTGCTTAAAGCAAAACTATACTCCTCTAATGCTTTTTCCCCTTTTGAAATATATATAAATATACATACTTCTGTAACACAAAGTAATTCCTTATAAATTCTTCTAAAACTGCAGCAAAATAAGCACCAGGTACATGTTCTATGTAGAGGACAGTTTATGGAGAAGGTATCTGCGCTGTCTTCAGTCATCCACACTCACTAAACTCAGCATGGTTTCCGAATACTAGCAAACCTACTCTTGCCCACTCACCCACCACTAACCAACTGATTGACTAGATTTGTGAATTTACTCTTTAGGAAATAATTTAGGAAGTAAATTAGCACATACAACAGTATTCCTCAATTGCGCAGCTCTTCAGGAGTGATTAACATAGCTTGTTACAGAATCACAGAATCATTAAGGTTGGAAGAGACCTCCAAGATCATCAATTCTAACCATACCCATCACTAACATGCCACTAAACCATGTCCCTAAGCAAAGCATCTAAATTTTTCTTAAACACCTCCAGGGAGAGTGACTCCACCACTGCCCTGAGCAGCCTATTCCAAGACTTAACAACCCTTTCAGTAAAGAAATTGTTCCTTATATCTAACCTAAACCTTCCCTGCTGCAACTTGAATCCATTTCCTCTCATCCTCTCACCATTAGCCCTGGAGAAGAGACCTAACCCCGTCTCTCTACAACCTCCTTTCAGATAGTTGCAGAGAGCGATAAGGTCTCCCGAGTCTCCTCTTCTCCAGACTGAACAACCCCAGTTCCCTCAGCCACTTCTCAGACGACTTGCGCTCAAGACCCCTCACTAGCCTCGTTGCCCTTCTCTGGACATGATCTAATGCCTCTATGCCCTTCTTGTAGTGAGGGACCCAAAATTGGACACAGTATCTAAGTGTGGCCTCACAGCACTGAGTACAGCAGTTATTAATGCTAATGCACCTCTGGTTTATTTTTAGCACAGCAATTGCCATTGGCAAACTACGGAAACTTTGTACACTTTCATAGAATGTTAGGGGTTGGAAGGGACCTAGAAAGATCATCTAGTCCAACCCCCCCTGCCACAGCAGGATCATCTAGATGAGGTCACACAGGAACGCGTCCAGGTGGCTCTTGAATGTCTCCTGAGAAGGAGACTCCACAACCTCCCTGTGCAGCATGTTCCAGTGTTCTGTCACCCTCACTGCAAAGAAGTTTTTCTTTTTTCTTCCTAGGAGAAGGACAACTCTGATTCCAAATCCGGGCAGATGGAGCTCGTTTAGCCCTGTAAGGCCTTCCATCTAAGAGGTTAAACCTCCGTCCTAAGGACTTTGCTGCCAGCGTCCAAGCTTGCTAGGCCCTGGCAGGTAAACCTTAGGACTAAAAGGNACGCTCCTCTTAATGCATCCCAGGATGCCATTGGCATGGGCCATGAAGTGACCACAGGTCCTAACTGCTAACTTCTCTAAAGTTACTCGCCTTGCATGAACAGGGAAAGAAAAAAAAAAAAAAAAAGCCACCCCACGGGCTAAAAGTGGCATTTAAATCTGCCACGGTGATCCCTGCTCCACCCCCTTCCTTGCCTTGATTGGCTCTTCATGGACTTCTGGAGTCAGCTGGATCTCAGGCTGCTCAGAGGGTGCTCAGAGTGCTCAGTCAGCAACCCTCCAGTACAGCTGGTCTAAAATTCACCCCTTCACCCCCTGGCTCTCCTTGATCTGGATCAATGCACGCTCAGTGCTGCTGTCTCGCAACCTATGTCTGCCTATAATGGTCACACGGCTTTTAAATCTGTCACAGTGATCCCAGCTCCACCCCCTTCTCACCTTGACTGGCTCTCATGGACTTCCAGGGCTGGCCTGGAAGCTCTGCACTTTGCAGAGCTGATGTGCAGTGCATAGATGAAGCTATGCCTACACACCACAAAGCATAGTTCAAATGTTTGCACAATTGGGCATAGGTCCATTGGAACATAACTAGTTTAAAAGGAACAGCTACTTTGATACAAAAATGCTGGCATTTTGAATGTAGCCTGCACTGCTAGTCTGAAACAGCAGCTTTTACCTCTGGCCTGGTAGATGTCACAGAATATTCCTGGGGTCAGGTAATACAGTTCATGATGTGAAACATTAATGCCACATTAGATCCTCAAAAGCCACTGGAACAATATACTGCCAATAAAAATACTCTGCTGAAATAACAAAGACACTGAAAACAAAACACAGAAAGCTGTTATATTATTATAATTATGGGCTTGACTCAAGAATAACAGAGGGAAGTTCAGAGTTCAAAATTCTGAAACTCCTCTGAAATACAAGCAACACACCACAATGAAAATGTAATGCGTAGATGCCTACCTGTTGCTTTTCTTAGACAATTATGTCACTGACTCACAGACCTCTTGCTTGGTTGTCTCCCTTTAGCACAGTGCTTTACAGGGAGAAATTCAGAATTTACTAGAGTATCTTTGTCCAAATATGACACCATGGCTTCCAACAGCAGCCATGCAGGCATTGTTAGAAACTGCATGAGTACTCAAAATGTCAACAACCATGGAATAAGAAAGCCAAATAAATTCATATAGAGATGGGGGCTACTGCAATGTTTAATATAAATTTTAAAAGGTTAACTGAAAACATTGAAAATAATTTCTGCATAAGTATTCTGCAGAATTTCATGCTGCATGGAGACCTTACATTTTTTCTCTCTCACCAAATTCAATTAATTGAAGTTATATTAAATATATTTGAGATTACATGCTGCAGCATTAAAGCCTAGTTTTCTCTGTTTCAGTTATGGCCTGAAACACTGGGTCAGGCAGACTGCCACGTCAGAGTCTCACCTGTTAATATGACACACAAACCAAAAAGCTAACATTAAAACTTAGAAAAGTCAAATTGTTTATAGACAAAAAACTCTCCAGTTCTTTAACCTAAAAAATCTACTGCATTTTCTAGGTTTCTCATAGTAAACACACTGAACCTGCAGGACGACAATAACCTAACCTCTGCATCCTGTTATTAACTTTCTGGCACCTGGATTCTTCCTTTCCCTTTCCTCATCCATGTTCAGCTTTTCCTAACTAAGACAACAAAGTGCCAGCTCTTCTCACCTTAGTGGTTAGGCACATCTTCAGCTGAACAGAAAGGAGAGTGGCCATAATAACAGGATCCTTTATTTGGAAATATGTGCAGCTTTTGGCTGATACATAAGGGGATGCCTACAGCTGACATGTTCTCATTAGCATTTGGCTGGAATTACTGTGAATGTATCCAAGGAAATGGAAATAATCTTAAGAAGGAGATAGAGCAAGAAAACGGAGAAGAGGAATCTTTTGTTCAGAGTGTTTGCGTATGTGTGTAGAGAAAAACCAAGGTAAAATCTGAGAAATCATTCTTTTAAAAGCAACTAGTAGTCTAGGAAAGCAAAAATCATACTTAATTTGCAGCAAACAATTTCATCTGGCTGCTTCTGTACTTCTCTTAAGCTGAAAACTATTAAGTACTTCACTGAGAAATATTTTTTGAAGTGATGTAGCACTATGAACCTATGACTTGCAGCATTTTATCTTTAATGGATGTCTATGTAAACAAGCTTTCTATTAGTATACTCCCCTCCACCTTGCTTGAACAGTTAAAAGACACAGATTGTTCTAAGGATTACACCATTGTTACTCTATCTGCATTTGGGACACTGCAGCTTGCTTCCTATCCTATCACAAACCTAAAATATTGGACCCCTGCAGCACCGCCCAACACCATTTACAGAGACACAGCAAGCACACAGCAAGCTATAAATGCAATCCAGCTTCAACAATGGCAGCTTCATTGACACAGTGGCTAAACACCTACTAGGCAATACACCATAAACAGTAAGATACCCATCCTAACCGAATGGGCATATTGCATTTCCACCCATATAACTCAGACCTGCACCCTTTTAAACATAATGCAGCTAGAATGTCAGTACAGAAGTTGCACTTAAAAATCAGTATTTGAGAGAAGAAATTACTTGCATCTGTGATCCCTCCTCTACAAAAAATAAAACTAAGGAAAACACAGAAAGTAGAGACAAGATACCAGGCGATTTGGAAATCTGAAGCAGGGAAGTTTTCAGGTAAACGATACATCTTCAGAGGTAGAGGAATGGGTAGTAGCTCTGAAACAACTGCAGTTCTGACAAATTCACAAATTTTTGAGGGCCAGAGCAGGGGAAATTTGGAGTTGATAAGACTCAAGGAAAGATAGAGTCAGCAAAAGAAACAGTAAGTCCAGAGTAAATTGTCTTTTGTTATAATCAAAACTTGACTCTGAGACTTCTGGTTAGTTGTCTGAAAGACACCAAAAAACTCAAAACAAAACAAAAAAAAACAGTGGGTTATCATACAGGAAAATGCATTAAACATTCACACCAAGAGTTTGTGTGAAATACAAAAAGAAAATAAAGCATGTCATGATTACCAAAGAGAACAACCTACACTCATCAACAGAATTATTTTTCAGATATTCTGATTATGTCTACTAATAATATTCTAATGACTACAATCAACTCTTCCTAATATTTACACTGCCTCTTAAAGGCTTTGTGGTTTCAAAACCAAACATAAAATGGGAAGTCACTAAAATAGCATGATTAAAAAAAACTTAACAGAATGAAACTCAATACAAGAACACTGAAAAATGTTGGGGGAAAAAACCAAACACAAAACACGTACCCTGCAGACTCTTACAGATTTTCAGTAATTCAATTTTTTAATGATTCATTTCTTCCTTTTTTAATTATCTGCCAATCAGTTTTAAGCCTCAGCTTTAAAACAGTTGTGCAGACTAGAATAGGCAAACAAAAGAGAACCTCTGCACTCATTAGGATCACATCTGAACAATACTGATACAGAAAAAAACCCACAGTCTCCAGTTACAAGTAAAGTGTAAGTTTGTACAGGAAGAATGAATGCAGCATTACCAGCCATTATCCAAACAGTACTCATTCCTTGCTTAGACTCTGATCACCCTGTTTCAAAGAGTATGGAAAGAAAGGAGAAACAAATGGCTTCAGTAATAAACTCCTGATCTCTTTTCCTTGGCAGCAGACAGACTAAATGGTATCAGCGAGTACTAGGTGGTGCCATAAGAGAAGAGAAAGACCAAGATAGTTTGGGAAGAAAGGACTGTGGTAGTCAAGAACAAAAAAAGTAGTCAGCTATGCTCTTGGTCTTGTTCATAACAAAGAAATAAATGAACGAAATGCAAAAGTGTTTAAAAGTGAGCCTGACTACAGTACATAATGGGCCAATAAAGTTCATAATTACAGTTCAAAGCTTAGAGATCAACTGCAATTACATAATTCCAGGAATAAGACGGCTAATTTATTGAAATTAAGAGCATATAAAACATGTTTCAAGACATCAGCCCCACCCACTATCTATTATTTAAATTGGTCCATTAGAGCAGTAGTCAAGTATCCCTCTAAACCATCTGTTATTAGCTACTGTAGATTGCTGCCATAGTTACTTTCTTCTATGCACAAAAGAAACACAATGTACCTGTACTTTGATACAAGCATAACAGATTGTATAAACTAATCCACTTGGGGCCTTTGTTTTCAGTGCTTGCTCCCAACATTTGTTAAAAATATTTGAATGATCAAAATAAAACACAACTAGTGGTTTTGAGAGGTAGCATGGATCAAACTTAGTAAGACTGACCATGATTTTCTGCAGTACGTGACTAATTATACACAGACATGTCTAGCTTGTAGAGTCCAAATGGATTTGCTTGCAGAAAAGATGCTGGGAATGTTTACAGACACTACAAGATCAAACATACATGGCACCTTTAAGTACCCAGATGTCATCATCAGCCAAGTTAGCATTTGTCAACTTCAGAGCAAACGGCCTCTTGTAGGTACTCTAGTTCTCTGTCCAGCAGTTGCAACAACCGTCTCGTGCTTTTGCTTACTTTTAACAGAGATCACTTTAACAACTACTTCATGACAAATGGTTGAGTTTCCTTGCAATGCAGCTGGGCACCCAGCTGTAAAAACAGCCCAGAAGCAGCTGGTTCCAAGTGTCTGATGCTGACTTGCCACCAAAGCCAATGTATTATGGAAGAACAGAACCTTAGTTACCTGAGAATTAGTGAAGACGACATCATGGATGTATTTTGAAGAATAAGATGACAAAATTATTTTGCAATGCCTAAGTGGATTGGGAGGAGCTAGCCTAGACTACATACATCTCTCTATTCCCAAAATAATTAGTGTAACATTTTGTACCACAGATAAGCCTTGATAACCATTTGGTTGAATTCAAATGTTCCTCAGAGCTGCCTGAAGCAAAATAATTTGGAATATTCACTCATGTAAACATGTCCTAAAGCTATAAGGACTAGTTGGTTAGGTATTTTCTAGAAGTTCAAGGAACACCATATTTGTGTACCTCACAAAACTAATACTTGCCTTTTGGAACAAAGCTAGGAGTAAATCTACAGCAGCAGGAACACTTTCCACAGCAGATTCAACCCTAAGGTGGTTAACACACAGTCAAACAGCAAGCTTTTGGCACATTCAGAAAGAGCAAATGTTCCCCCAAGCTTTAGATCAAGGTATTCACCACAAGCTAATGCCTCCTCTCCAACCATGGCCTTTTCGTACTTGTTGCATTCTCAAAACTCTGGAAACAAAAGTATATGCTTTCTTCTGGCACAAGAACTAATTATATATTACTAGTCTAGAAAAAGCATTGTGTTAACTAATGACAAATTCCAGAAAGTAGCTCTAATATCATTAAAAAGTATCTGATGCAAATCAAGTGCAAACTCCTCCCCTCTGATAAAACCAGCATGCATTCTGAGCAACTATTAGGAAGGAGAGACATAGGTATGTCTCTTAATTTCCATATTCCCTGTATAATGGTGACTCTCTTCATGAACCAAAATACCCCAGTAGCGTAGTCCTAAAACACAGAAACAAGTAAACAACACATTCAAGAAAAAAAATACACTTTCTCTCTCCAGTATTGATTTTACAATGAATCAAGAGCAAGAAATAATTTATTTTCAGTATGAGCTTAACTGCTATTACACCACAGAAACATAATTGAGCTTTACCTCGGAGCTGTAGCTTTTCATCCTTCCCGTTTCATTCGCTACAGGCAAGTGTCTCACACAGCTCACACACTCCAGAGAGAGCAAGCTACAATAAAACACCTCTGAAATATGAAGCACAAAGCTCTGTTTTATTCATGGTACTTTTGTTCGGCAATTAATGTGACACCAGTTCTTACAGCAAGAAGAGTAGTAACTTGGCTTGGTTAAGCTGCTGTCTTATACTACACAGTAAAAGGATGGAGGCAAAACTCTTATGGAAAAAAAAAAGATAAGCACAAAAACAATTGCAGTTTGCAAAGCATCAAGGTCTTTGGTGCCATTCTAGCCTCACAATGCATACACCAGTGTAACTTTATCAGCTCAGTAGGGGTGATGTCATCTTCTCCAACAGCATGCCAGTGAAATAAGAAACAGGTCCCTTCAGCATACAAGAAGGCCCAAACCCTCTGGTTTTCAGTGCTCAAACCCTCCCCTGTCAACAAACTAGTGCACTATTTTAAAAAGGAAAGAAAAAAAAAGGGGGGATGGACTGAGTATGAGGGACACATTCAAAAGGCAGTCTGTGAAAGAGGAGAGTTTTGAAAATCACTGCAGGAGCTTTACTGTTGCAGTTGGTTGGTGCATGGCCATGGCAACCCTGGGTGCCACAGGCCATCCATGGGGCCATGAAGACCCATGTTTCTCCTGCCTCCAGTTGCTCTGGCAGCACTTTCACTTCCTGAAGCCAAAAAAACTTTACATAAATAAATAAATAAAGGCAAGAGGCAACATTGAAGCCTATCCTGGCAGTGGTCCAAATGAAAAAACCCAAACAAAACACAAGCCAATAACAAAGATTCAGAGATTGGAAAACTGCTGACAACCTAAGTAGTAGGAAGTTTCTGATGATCCAAAAGCCATTGTGAAGCCCAATTAAAAAGAAAACAACAGCTATGGTTGTTCAGCTTGGCCAGGCAAGGAATAGCTGACTCAATTGTCCTAAACCAGGAGAGGAATGCAACTTTTTGTCATGCATGAAAAAGGTTCAAAGTAAGAAATTAAAAATACACTTTTCCCCTCCACAAAAAGAAAAAAAAAAGGGGGGAAAAAATCTCAGAAAACATTTTATCTAAGCATTACTTAGATAATTACTCTGGTGCAAAGAGCAACTATGCATACATGAAAACATTCCCACTCTTTCTTCCTTTTTTGGAAATGATACTTTAATTTCTACAGCAACAGTATTTCAGATCGAGGTTTTTTGTATCCCTTTTCTGAAGCATTTCAGTGTTCTTTCAATGATAGAGAAAATGACCTGCTGCTACATTTAAATACATGATTCAAACAGTTTCCAAGTTACTTGGGTTTAGACAGAGAAATAAGGCTCTGATGCTTCACTGAGAAGGTTTTCTACCAGGAAGATCATGTCCCTTCCAGATCTCTTCGATATCTAATAATGCAAACTTATTCTTCACACACAACAGCCATGAATATTTTCTTTCGAAAAAGTTGCTTATGGGATTATTATAAATTTATCCACAGGTTATGGGTGCAGACTGCACCAGAGGATTTAGGATCATTTAACAGAGTGGGCAGCAATTAAGTCTTCCTAGACCTGGCATCTTAGAAATATTTTTCACGTTCTCTACCCTTGCTTGGCATAGTAAGCCAAGCAAAATTTGTCAGAATGAACATGGATTAAAGAAACCCACAATCTCTATTTGCAGCTACAAGAAGTCGGTCAAAATGAGGGTTTGTTTCCATTTCCGTAAGCCTTTTAAATTACTATTTCAAGTAGACAGTCTTGCTGTAGCTTTAATAATGTAAAGACCTACAAAATATCTTTTAAGTAATAAGATGCATAATCCCTGATTGTCATTACTTTTCAGCAGCCAGTAGGTTGTGTCTCTGTTTTTCCTCATTAGGGTAACTTTCCAATGTCTTGTAGGCAGTAACTGCTGCCTCTTTCTCCACCAGCACAGGGACTAAACTACCTTTGCTAACATTATCTCTGTACCACAGTCACTGGTCATCTTTTCTCTCAAATTGTTTAGCACGTTAACATGATCCAGTTAAGTTATCAGCAAGTGTTCCTGAGGTTCATACCTGAGAGCTCCTACTTCTATTTCAGGCTTGAGGAAAGGCTCACATACCCATCTAAGAAAAGAATACTATTTCTCTTTGCAGCATTGTCTTTTGTTTAAAGAAAAAAAAAATAGTCTGAAATAAAGAGCAGCACAAGAACTCCAAGCAAGCAATGCTGCAAAGGAAAATTTATATTGCATGCTTTTTCTTAAATAGGAAATATATCAGCTGCCATCTTGGGCAGCATTACATGAGACTGGGTTTGCAGGTTCATTTAACATATTCTTGTCTGATTATTCTGGCAGCAACACGTCCCACTCTTCATACATATACAGGCACAATTCCCGAAGAAGACACTGGGACTCCACATGGCCACCTACATGGACAGACAGATTCTGAACACACAGATTTCTTCATTGCTAAAAAAAAAAAATACAAATACCAAGCAGGAAAGATTAAGGTCCTGATTTGCAGGGAACAAACAAAAAAAGTAAGTGTTCTCCCTCACTGGAAGGAGGGATCTCATAATAATCATGGCTATACATTGACTTCTCATGCTCAATGTAAATCCAACTCTTCTGAAATCTACACACATAGTCATCTTTAACACCTCCTGCATCTCAGAGCAAAGTAGAAAGATCTGGCAATTCAGCTTACAAGGAATCAGAGTATATAATTTTGTTTAGCTCTTAAGACCCTTTGTTCTTGTCAACTAGCTGTTTTTCCTGAACATATCCAGGGAAATAATTTTTTTTTAAAGAGATATTCTGTTAAATAGACTAATTGGAAGAAGTCGTACCTTAAACTTTTTGCTAGAGCAGCTTAAACATCTTAATTTTGTTTAATGGGGCACAAAACACTTTTAGTTCAAGAATGAAATCTATTAAATCTATGATATTTCTCTTTTACTCTCTTCTTTTCCAGTTAGAAATGATGTTTATGATATGAAATTGTACTGTAACTGGATGAGTAAATGCAAGCCCTATGGACCAGTGAAGTTAATACACACAATTCAATTGTCCTGACTGCCCTTCCAGAACAGCATGAAAATATTGATTACTAGTGTATAAATGCAATCCTTCTTTAGAAACAACTTGTTAAATAATTGGCATAGAGGTTGCGAAGAGCCTATGGTATAGATCTGCACTCAATTTCTACTGTAATTTGCAATTGTTATGTAAGTGGTAACCTTGTCCTTACACTGGAGGACAACCATAACACAAAGTTCATCTTTGCATACAAAAGTGAATAATGCTTTGAGTATGTGACAGCAGAAATCCTAGAAGCAAAGCTTTGCTATTTAAGCTTATGTAGGAGTTCTCAGCGCCACTCTCTCTCCCACTAGCCTTGGCAATACTAGGTTTCCTGTCTGTAGTAGACCAGGGGAGCAAAAATACTCCTACAAGACGGTGTTCGCCATCTTGGCCACCACAGGCACCAAATCCTAAGCTTCAGGACCTTGCCTGGCCTCTGCCTGCCTCACTCCTACCCCGTTGCGACATTCAACCACAGGCCCTCAAAATGCCAGAAAAGTAGAGGTTAGTGCATCCTGGCACACATGGTCTCTGTCCCAAAAGCAACTTCCACATCTTCAGTCTTGCCACAGGTTGCCTGAGCAGAAACCAGAGCAGCAACCACCTCAGCCTCTGCTAGGTGACAATCAAATTGTGAGTGAGAAACAGGCTGTAGAGACACAACTGGCCACTCTCCTCCCGAGAGCTGGCAGCAAACGAAAAGAGATAGCCCATACAACAAGGGTGTATGGCCACATCAAGCTAAGTAACACATTTTTCTTTGAATGGTTTTAATTCATTTCATTTTTAGCAGACTCACTTCATTGGCTTGAGTTTTGGTTTAAAGACCTGATGTGGTCACTAGCAACCTCCTGTCAATTTTTACAGGAGAGGCGGTCAGAGGCCAGTCTGTAGCACGGCCAGTGAGACTCAGGGCTCCTTTGGAGAACTGAAGCATCAGTGGATTAAATATTTCAGCTGTTGGACATATGGTGAAACTTTTATCCTAACAGTACTGAGATGGTCTAGATTTTTAAAGATATTTGTGCACCTTATTGGCCCTGTGAGGCGTGGGGGGAGCAGGGTTCCCAGCCAAGCAAAGGCAACCATACAAGCGAGGGTGACAGAAATGGCTCTCAATCACTCAGTCTGTTAAGACATCGAACCTGAAAACTGAATCCATAAAACAACAAAGGTTACATAGCTTTAGGGCACAGAGAGTGACGTTCCAGAGCACTCCAGTATTATATAAATTAAAGCATAACATATCAGGGGCTTAGCAGGCATCCTTGTTTCCCTCTCACTACAGCCTTGGTTGGAATTTAGCATCAGGAGACACAAGCCACACTTGAGAACAGTGGTACATTTAGCACTAAATATTTAAGAGATTCTTTCCCCCAGTGGTAGGCCTTTTTGGTACACTATGATCATCTTCCAAAGAGTGGAATCAAGTCATTCAGTAATTTCCTGAAGGGCCAACCCTAATTGCTAAACAATGATATCATGATAACAAGCTTACTCTCCTCTGGCTGAAAAGACAGTGGCTGCTGAAACCTCAACAGGAAACTAAGAGAAAGAAATCTATCTTCGCTACTGTCTATGGTTCAATGTGTGCTGAGAGTGCTTTTGGTTTACAAATTACTCTGCTGAGTTACGCTTAAACACATGAAGTTTCACATAGATCTATAATCTTCAGTTACAATGTTTGCTTGCAAACCTAAAACAATATAAAAAAAGCACAAATTCCATGCAAATTATATAGCAATTGATGGCTGACTGTTATACAAGCCTCAATGATGGCTCATAACAAAACAGCCATTCCAATACTAAGTAGGGTAGCTGTTGGTTTGTTTTTTTCCAAGAAGGAGAAAGAGCAGAACTATCAAATTCAACAGACAAGTACAAACTAAAAGCTGTTTAATCTTGTGCTATTAAGACTGAATGGTTTGACAACATGATCAAAGCACATTAACAAAGGGGTAACACAACAGAAGTACATAACCACAAGAAAGCAGGAAAAAGGATGTGTATCAGCTGTGTTCAAAAGGCACTAAGTGTGCATTCAGTACTCAATATCTACAATATGTCTGAAAGAAGTACCTTGGTTTTGGATAATAAAACAGTTACTGCAATTTACACAAGGAGAGTGTTACCACAGAAACTTAATGCTTACACCACTACTTCACTACAATGAGCTCTTGGAAAAGTAACATTTGAGTTGTATGTTAAGGCTGTGCTTATGGCCTACTTGTCCACTGGTTCCACATCACATGATTCAAACTTCCAAGAAAAATGCCTCCTCTAACTCGTATCTAGAAAACCTCAGTGGTGATAGCTAAGCAACTAGGAAAATGGTTTCCAAGAACCAGACACCCATAACCTTACTATGGAGACACACAGGAAAATATCAAAATTACTTATCACATGGTCTGGTCTGGCACTACGTAAATAAGAGCATGCAGAAAAAAATCCTTACTTACCAGATAGTAACAGGACATTAGTCAGAGGTAAGACTAAAATTAACTATATGCATTGAGAGCACCTTGAGTATCAAGAGAGTCTCTCACTATATATGCCATATGGTGTGTTCCTTCAACAAGTATTTTTGCAAGAAAATCATCTCCCACCATTTATTTGCCATGGTGTCCCCCAAAAACTGACAGTAGCTCAAAAAATCGTGTTCTCAAATAAAATATAAAGATTAATGTGATATTTTTATTTAGGTTCACATTTATATGTTCCTTCTTCCATTTTAAATTAAATTGTGATATCAAAAATTACTACTGGTTTTAGACTTACTTCCTTATTCATTAGTACAATTCTAAGTATCACTAGTGTTTTAATAGAAATCACAAAAGTTACAATGCTCCTAAGCCTATTTAAAAAAGCACATCCCAAAGGCAAGTCCACCTACCTTGTGTGAACTAGTATTCAACATACAAAAACTCAGGTGATCACAGCCTGTGTCACATTGTCAAACATCACCACATCCTGTACACTGGATTTCTATTTTTAATACAAATGTGGAATTGTATTTAACTATATTTAACACCTACAGCCCTCTCCTGAGGTGAGAAATGGAAATATAGGTTCCTCCAGGCAAAGGAGGATACTGGGCACTGTCCAGAGCTCTGTTTCCAAACCAACTGTGTAAGAAGGTATTGACGGCACAATCCTAAAAATCCTTCACCTCAAACTTTTCCAACAAATATTCAACTAATTAATTTCAAATATGTGAGGTTTACACTTGAGAAGAAACAGTCCATCTAGATAGAGTTTTATTGCACTAACTAGGCATTCTGACTACATTGTAGTAGTAGTGTATTAAAACCTTAACTTAAACATGTTTCATCTAAGACACATTAAAAAGACACTATTTTTCTCACAGCAAATGTAGACACTTGCTGCTATGACACTGAGAAGACTGAGACATAAGTAGTTCTCCTTTTGATGAATAAAATACCTGGACACCAATTAATTTGTGAAACACGTTCTGAAAGTTTTCTCAGAGGTTGGCTCAGGTATAATACTTACTTTGGGAAAGATAGAGAGACTTAGTACTTTTTATCCAAGCAATAGACATACAACTTCAACCTTTTTTTCCACTTAGAGAATCATGAAGAATTTAAAGACAGTAAAATAATTCCCCTGCCCCCAAATCATAAAATAAAAAAGTACAAACCTATTTTTTCCTGCACAGGAACAAAGCAAGGTGCTTTGTCTGCTCAGCAACTTAGTACTTTGTTTTGTATTGTCTCTTTAGGAGACAATGATAAGGGCACAATATAACACCCAAAGGAGAACTGTATAAACAAAATGTTAACTCTAAAATATGGCAGCAGCAACACTGGTGTTTAAACATCACTTGATTTTGCCATCAGGAGACATTCCACTGAAGAGCTTCTCCTGGAAACACAGCTCTCCTCCACCCACCCACTCCTGAAAAGCACAGCTCTCCTCCACCCACCCATCCACTCTTTCACCCAAAGAGCAAACAGTCCATGCTCCAAAACCTCACATGTTTCTGGGAAGAAGGTATGGCTATCAACCAAGAATTAATAGACAAAAGAGAATATTTATTTTGCATTTCCTATTCTGCCACACACCTCCTTGTGCATCCAAGGGTAAGGTAGGCTTTGTCTGTATTACAACAGGTTTGTTTGCTTTTTCCTTTTGCACTAGCGTAGTAGCTTTACCAGTTCATCTGCATATGAGGGCTTCAAAACTTTTAACTGTCCTCAACTTCAAACAGAAGTTCTTCACTCAGTGACCTCAAAAAATTACAAGTCAAATATATGCTACCAGTGCAAGTATCTCTACAACTAACAGTCCGTGTTTCCCAACTGCAAGGGAAGAATATGGGCATGAGTACACAAGGCTTTCAATATCAGGATGTAATACACATCTTACATGTAATTTCATTACTAGCTTATCTTTTTGATAGCACTGCAGGTTACAGCAACAGCCTTTTCAAATGGCCCTCCAGAAATCACTTCTGAGAACCAAGTTAAAATACTACTATGCCCAAGTTTAAAATAAGTACTTTTCTTGAAAAAAATACAGCCTCTTTCCAGGCTAGTTCTCTTCCACTCTCACCTACAGTGGAAGAAAGGTGCAGGTCCTGGTTACTTGAGACAGTTGTCTCATGCACAAAATACCCATCATCATAGTTTCATCCATGAAGAGTGACAAAGCAGTTCTCATCAATGGTCAAAATCTGTCTCATAAAGGTGGCTGACTCACAGTGATCCACGAATCACCATCACTTGCAAACTGAGCCTGTGCCTCCTGCTACAGTGCAGGATGCAATACTGAAAAACAGCAAGGGGAAGGGTAGGAAAAATGAGAGATGACATAAACATTGCTTTGCTACCAGGGTCTTTGAAATTGCCCAAACACCTTGATGTGTTTGTATAAACATTCTGTGACTGGGGGTTTGCGCTCACCTCCCTTCTTCGCAACAAAAACAAACTAAACAGTACTTAGCTTCAATAGTATCTGATTAAGTAAATCAGTTTTTCCATTCCCATTAGTAGCTCATAAAGATGGACACTAACATGAGCACCGCTCATTGTCATTGCCCAGTGTTGACAGCTTTGCAATCAGGCCAAAATAGGTTCTACTGCAACAGCAAATATGAGAGTCATATTCCCTGGTAGTACAGGCTCAAGGTTACACAAGTATGCTGCTACAGGTTATAGTAAGAACACTCATGCCAAATCACTCATATACTTCCCCAAGCAGCCAATTACAGTTTCTCACAACAAATCCTATCAATATTCAACAGATACGCCTGGAAATAAACAGGTTTGAGTTTGCTACAACAGATTCTCTTGCAAAATGAATTCACATAACACCTTTTTACAAAGCTGCAACTGACAAAGTACAGTCTACAAGAGATACTAAATTGGGCCAAACTGCTCATGATTGTATTCCTCTTTCTGGGCCAGGAAAACTTTATAGACCTTCTCTCTTTTTTACTTCTCTTGTACCATCACCCCAACTCCATCAGTCTTCAGTTCTCTTAGACATCTGCCTTCAGAAATAACTCAAACCATAGAAGTTACTAGCAGTCACTTGGAAATACAGCATGAGATGAATCACTTTTATTTCAAATTGTCAAACATCCAACCTGTTAAAAAGTAACACACAGGCAAAAACTTCAATATTAACCTCCAGTGACTCACCTACAGAACACTTATTTAGAAGAAACAGACAAATAACCAACATATAAAAACAGCAGGAGGTGTAACAGTGCTTTGATCTATATAGACACATAATCGTCCAAGAAAGTAATCTTTACGAGTACTGTTTGTACTTTTTCTTTCCCTGATTTTACAATCTAAACACAAAAGACTGAATACATGGCAGTCTGCATCCCATACCAGTTCCTTCAGAAAAATTCACTGAGGAAAAAAGTTTTTTCATTTGAATATTTCTTCAAACTGTATTTAATGAGTTGGTACTTCATTATCTCAGAGATTTAAATTATTGGTTTTATTTCAAGAAACCTAATTTGGTGAATTAAGAATATGACAGCATAATTTCAGTCCATCTCCCTTGAATCTCATTACAGTAACATTAGCTGGTGTCTACTCGAGACAGTGAACTATTCTCCCCTAGTCTGTTACATATATCTTTCCAAAATATTTATTGCAATATCAGTGACAAACCATTGCATAAAGAAAGTAACTATATCTCAACTTACACTTCACTGAAAAAATATTTGTTATCTTTTTGTAACTCAAATCACGCCTAGTTGTAATGATTTCCAAATGGTATGGGCTGTTACAGAGTCACAGCATGGTGTGGCTTGGAAGGGACCTCTGGAGATCATCTAGTCCAACCCTCCTGATAAAGCAGGTTCATCTACATCAGGTTGCACAGGATCAAGTCCAAGCAGTTCTTCAAAGTCTCCTAAGAAGGAGACTCCACAATCTCTCTGGGCAGCCTGTTCCAGTGCTCTATTACTCTCAAAGGAAAGAAATTTTTCCTGACATTTAGGTGGAACTTCCTGTGTTCTAGTTGGTGCCCATTGCCCTTTTTCCTATTACTGGCTATCACTAAGAGTCTGGCCTCATCCTCTTGACCCCTGCCCTTCAGATACTGATCAGCATTTAAAAGATCCCCTCTCAAGTCTGCTCTTCTCCAGGCTAAAGGGCCCCAGGTCTCTCAGTCTTTCCTCATAAAAGAGATGCTCCAGCCTCCTCATCATCTTCGCAGCCCTCTAACAGACTCTCTCCAGTAGTTCCCTGTCTCGAACTGGGGAGCCCAGAACTGGATACAGTACTCCAGATGTGGCCTCACTAGGGCAGAGCAGAGGGGGAGGAGAAACTCCCTCAACCTGCTGGTCACACCTCCTTGAAGCACCCCAGGAGACCACCAGTGTTCCTGGCCACAGGAGCACACTCCTGGCTCACAGTGAACTTGTTCACCAGGATTCCCAGGTCCTTCTCTGTAAAGCTGCTTTCCAGTAGGTCAAACCCTAACCTGTACAGCTGCATGGGGTTACTCCTCTCTAGGTGCAGGATTCTACAATTGCCTTTCTGGAACACCATTAGGTTCCCCTCCATCCAAGTCTCCAGCCTGTCCAAATCTCACACAATTGCAGCAGTCTTCTGGTGTGTCAGCCACTCCTCCCAGTTTTATATCATCAGCAAACTCCTTGAGGGTACACTCTCTGCCTTCATCCAGGTCATTCGTGAAGATGTTGAACAAGATTGGACCCAGTTTTGACCCTTGGGGAACACTGTTAGCTACAGTCCTCTAAGTAGATTCTGTGCCACTGATCACAACCCTCTAAACTCTGTTGTTCAGGAAGTTACCAATCCCCCTCACTGTCCACTCATCTAATCCACACTTCCTATGAGGATGTTACAGGGGACAGTGTCAAAACTGTCTCAAGTCAAGGTAGACAACATCCATTATTCTCCCCTCATCTATCCAGGCAGTCACACCATCACAGGTGGCTATCAGATTGTTCAAGCATTATTACCCTTTCACGAATACATGAGGACTTATCATCATCTTTTTCCTCATGTTTAGAGATGACCTCCAGAATGAGCTGTACCATCACCTTTCTAGGCATGGAGGTGAGGCAATCTTTCCTAAAAAGTATGTAGCCATCAATGACAGCATTCAAGTCATGTGAGTCATCCTACCATGTCTCCATAATTGAGATGAGGTCATGGCCAGGTGACCACATCCGCATTTCTAGTTCTTCCTGTTTATTGCCCATGCTGCATGCATTGGTGTGAAGGCATTTCAGAGGGGTAATCAAGTAAGAAGGTTTTCCTGGAGGGGTGCAAGAGGATCCACCAGAGTCATACCTATCTTTGAAGTGGTTGTCCTTCTGGCTCTCATCTTGGAAGGTAGCTAAGGGACATTTGTCACTGCTCTGGTTGGGCTGGCTTATTCCGTGGCTGGATGTGATGACATGAGACTTGTCATTTTGGACCCCACCCTCTAAGTCCTTCAGTTTAAAGGCTGCTTCACCAAGCTGACCAGTCTGCTACCAAAGATTCCCTTGCCTCTTTAAGACAGGTGAAATCCTAACAGGTTATAGTCATCAAAGAACGTACTGTTGTTACAAACCCCAAAACACATAAGAGGGCACTAACCATGTAGGGAAGAGTTGATATTCATTATTCATCTATTTCTAGTTGCCCTCTTTCCTCTAAGTGGTAGAATGGAGAAAAAGCTTGGGCACTAATGGTTTTCACTTGCACCCCTAGTGCTTTATAGTATTCCTTGATTCTGCCCAGGTTCTGGCTTACAGCATCATTCATGCCTACATGAAAAAGTAACAGTCTGTGCTCTTGACAAGTAGTGACATCTCGGCAGTGTGTCAGATATTAGCTCCTGTGAGGTAGCAGACCTTCTGTGACTCCCTATCAAGTTGGCAGACAGGTGTCTCGGTGCCCTTTAACAGAGTTGCCCACTACAAGCACACATTGTTTCTTTTTACAGTATCCACTACACGGTGCTGGTGAAGTTTCCCCATGTAGAGCTTGCTTGTGGGTGTCTATAGACGTTAGAGCTTCATATCTGGTTTTGGTGGTGATGTTAAAAGGTAGGGGATGAAGTAGAGTCCTGCTTTTTTGGGTCACCAGGGTCCCAGGTGCCTCTTTTTCAGTGGTGTCTGCTGCAGGAATGTGGTTTTGAAACCAGCTATCAATCTCCATCTCAGCTCCTCTAATGCTGTATAGCCTTGTGACTGTTTCTTGCAACTCTGCCACCTGGCATAACAGGTCATCAACCTGCACAAACCTTTTTCAGGTACTTTACCACAGAAGCAACATCAATCTAAAGAATGGTTTTACGGCAAGAGCATTCTTTGAGCAGCCCACCAGAACTATCATAGAATTTAATGCAGTAGGTCACTAATTTGAGGTGTAACCATACCAGTCAACTTCATCAAGTTAAGAAAATACTTACTTCAAGACAACATCCTAGAAGATGCTGGACAGCATTCTACATATTGCCTTTGCCAACTTCTACTTATAGCATGTTAACAACAAACTTCCAAAGCAGACTTCAACTGATAGCATACAGTATATCTGAGCAAAGTCTATTTTTAGCCTGCAATTCAATCAACACTCACAACAGCTAGGATTAAAGCCCAAGATAGCCATGTTTCTGTGTACAGGCCAATGCAATTACATGTTGAAACATGTTAAAAGAATGTGATGGTAAACTGGAGACAACACTGGCAGGAGCAGCACTAGACAGATAGCTGCTCTGTGCTAATAGATGTCTTCATTGGCAGAGCATACACTTGCATCTCACTTATCTTGATTAACAGTTCACAAAGGAAAACATTAAATGACAGTTTTACTCCAATTTCTTTCAATATGATCTAGCACTTACGAAAGACAGACAGCATTTTGGCAACTTTGAAAATCAATATCCTTTTACCTTCATTGGCAGCTGTTCAGATGACTTAGTTTTGTCAACGCTAAGCCACTGACTTCGATCCTGCCCTGAAAATACTGCCAATGAGGAAATGACTCAGTCCTCATTCTGTGTGCTCCTGAACTTCCATGCTGAGGTAGCAGTTACAAGACATGTTTTGAAACAGCATTTGCAATGATGCTTTTAAATACCTGGTTTTTGTAATGCTGAAAAGCATAAAATATTTCAAAATTTCCTTTCTTCGAGGTAAGAAGTTTCTACACATTCATGTGTTAACTCAATTAAAAATGTTATGCTCTTGCTGGTTTTTCAATCATTAGGAGACATTTTCAGTCTCCATAAACTACTTCCCCATAACTATGCAGGGTTTTTTTCAAAAAATGAAAAAACCTAATCTTGCCATGTAACACAGCTTCAGACTTATGAGCTAATATTTTGAGACTATCAAAACAAACAAAAAAAAGTGATTGCTTATCCTCTAGGACATAGCTAAATAATCTATCAAACAGTGATGACTTTCATACCCTAAAACGGGAGCTGAATACTAACTAACCAATGAAGTGAGGAAGAGTACAGCAGTGTTTCATTACCAGTTTCCCAGGACCATTAATATTTTTTGATACAATTCTGAAAACTACCCTGAACAGTATTCTCTTCATCTTTGTATAGACGAGCATGAGGAGACGTTTCCCACAGAACCCTTGATGAGACATAAAGATATTTATGTTCTGAAGACTTTCAGGCTCACCACACATAAATTAAGGCACATCTAATTAGCAAAGAAAGAATATCTGCATCTTGAGATAATTATTTTCATTATTGCAAGCTTCCACATTTCAAACTTACTACAGGTGGTTGTTTCTCCAAAGGGCACTCAGTGCTGGTAGCTTCTCTTCAGCAAGTGAAATAAAAGCACTAGAGAAACTGAATTCTGAGAATCTGAATGGTAAGTTCAGAAACTCAAAGATATGGGCATACCCCAGGCTTAGTGTGAATTCACAACTGTGATGGCTTTTGTCATCCACATTTCAAAACCAAGCAAAAAAAGTCCATTAAGAACACAGGAAACCTAAAAGCCTAATGAAGTAGCATCTGAACTGAGAAAAACAGCCTGAGTCTCAGAAGCTACACACATTTACCTGTTAGAAGATCAGGATTTTCTTCCACTAGTTTCCCTACAACATTCAGCTTCAAGAGAAAAATGGTCATTTTCCTTCTTAAAGCCAAAATGTAGTCTAGAAGAAACTTCTTAACTACAGTAACACACATAAGACAGAAAACACCCAGTAAAACCACCATACAGTACCTGAAACAACACTGGACACAAGTTAACTTTTTAATCGTGCTTAAAAAAAGGCAACAATTGAACTCAGCATCTAAACAAGAAAATGTTACCATCTACAAGGCAAGCATAATACATTTAAATGCATTGCTTTCAATAATTTAAGCTCACTTCTGCCCAAAAATGTGGAAAGGGGACATAAGCAAGCAAATATAATGAGTACTACTACAATATAAGATGAAGGTCGTATAAGCCAGGAAGCGAATGCTTGGGTCGCAGGCAAACAAAAACAGAGAATACTAAATCCAGAAGAGGTGCACTTCTGCCTTGTACAGCCACGAGACATCTCATGTATTATAATCAAAGCAGAACAAAAAATTCACAGTAAAAGGAGAGTCCTTCAGCTGTGACCAGCAACGATCACTGCAATACATTAATCATTTATAATATTAACACAGGTTAAACCAGTCACATCTGTCTGAAATAAAAGAGTGTTTTACTTATACCCTGCTTTTCCGCTTGTAAATAAAGCCTGTCTACCTTACTTGTGGTCACTGGAGAGTTACAGGCCTCCTGCTTGACTCAACTGGTAGCATAAGAGAGTACTTGAAAGAAAGAATAATGAAGGAACAAACACATGCAAATTGAAAAGCACAAAGACTGTTATTTGCCCGAACAGTACCTTTTCTTACTCATGCACACAGTTTATCAAAAAATGGCCATTTTCAAATCACATTATATTTTCCTATAAACACACCTACAAAAATTAGATGAAATGTGCCCCATGAGGCAGATTTCTGAAATTTAGAAGGCACTAGCTTGATAACCAACACACTTTGACAACGAGATGCAGCCCTTGCATCCTTTTGAAAGTGACCAAGTTTAAAAAAAAATTAGAAAGGCAACCAAATCAAAACATAGAACAAAATCACATAAATGCACTTTTTATATGGAATGGTCAGCCACAGAAATCCTCACTGCCTGTGAGACAGAACAGCACAGATAAATCTCTCAGTTTCAGGAATTTCCCCTTTCTTCTAAAGATCATAGGAAACAGCATGATTCTCTTTCTCCCACTTATTGCTTACTCCCTCTACTTCTCCAGCTGTTCATCACCCTGCAGGAATTGCTACACCTCTCAGGTGCAAAAAATAAAGCTCAACAGGTTTCCTTAATTCTCTGACCAGCAAATTTGGGAGGGTCTCTCCTATCAAAGACACCAAGATCTCCCATAAAGAGACCAGAGGACTCCAGATTTTTGCAAGCCTACTCCCTCACAACTTTAGAGATGAAGGTGTGTGGAGTCAAAGGTTGTGCTCCAGGGACAGCTCCTGGAGTACAGTAATAAAGAAGAGGGTAGACATGTAGCTTTTTTTTGATTTCTCCACTTCCCACAAAATGCCAAGTGTTTCCAAGTACTAGAAGCCTATTTACATCTACCCCACAGCTAGAATGAGGTCATTACTGGTGCTTTAGGGAAAATTGAGAACTTCTGTTCCACCCTGACAAAAGCCAGGCGCATGACCCCATCTGTCACTAGTATAGATGAGATTCCTGTTGGTGTCCTGACTGCATACCCTGCTATTATGCTCTTTCCCTGCAAACTTTGCTGTAAAATAGCCATGTAGTAATAAAGTAAGAAAACAGACAGGATGTACCTTCTCACTAGCCTTACCTTGCATATGACTCTTGGATGAGCACAGCTATTAAAGTTACAGCTGCCTCCTTTGCCAGCCCCCAAATCATGCCAGGTGGTTCACAATGAACATGCTGAGCAGCCCCACCAGAAAGAGACCAGGAACTTCATCTCCTCCTTGCTTGTTACAGATCCATTAGGAAAAAAACTAGCCACAAAATCCCCAGGCAGATCATCAGCAGCTACTTTACCTCTGAAGCTGTTAGGTGGCAGCAATAGCGTATTTACAATTCTCAAGAAAATACTTATTTTCTCAATTTCACTTACAAAGTTTGAAGGGCTTTCTAGTAAATCTGAGGCAACTAGTCTCATTTTAGTGCTGAAATATCTCATATTTTGCAGTTTTTAACAATATCAATGTTGCTTACAATTATCTTTTAACTGGCATAATCTGTATTGTCTAAAAGCAGAAGAGAGCACAGAAACCAAGATGAAGGCATAATTTTCTTTCCTAAAGGGGAAATTCTGTGATTCTCTGAAATATAAGCCATCTGTAAGTGCATTTTGTTCAAATATAATCATGCATGCTATGTACAAGAGAAAACTGTATTGCTTTACCTCAACCAATAGAGTTAAAGCCATACAAGGGGCTTACCTACACAAAGCACAAGATACAGCTTGCTATTTTTGTGGCTGACAACCATAACCACCTCCGCTGCTGCATGTAATTACATGTACCAGACTTATCTTTGTATTACAACTTATTTATGCAGCTTTTTCTCATCTTCCTGATATCCAGAGTTTAACTGTTAGTTAACATAAGGCCACACTGTCCAAGAATATATACTTTTCCTTAAAAACCACACTATAACTATGACTAAAAGGAGATGAAGCTGCTTTTCCAGCCACCCTACCCTTCAGCTATTCAGCCTACTGAGCACTACCATGAAAAATAATGGCCAATATGACCAAAAAATTAATAATAATGTGTTGTTCTTGTTTAGCAATAGTGACTAGGCATCCAGGATCAAAATTAGCAATTTCCAGAACTCTGTAATTCAAATTAATATCCTACTTACAAAATGCATATAGAGTCAGTTCAGAAGTAAGACTACNATCTTCGTTCGCGAAGCCTAGCCATACATACAAGACTACTAAAGTCAAGTAGTCATACTGAAAATTAAAGGAAGAGGCTCAAACTTTTGGTTTTGTTTGTTTGGGTTTTTTTCCCTAAGCATTCTTAAAATCCTGGGAATGATAGATCTACTTATTTTTAAGTGTTTGGAATTGGAAACTTCAATGTGTTTTTTAATTTATATGTGTTAACCTGATGACATGTAGAAAGCAAACTTTCAAGCCTCACTCGCCTTTACTTCAATAGTTTCATATGGTTCTAGGTAGCTGGGCCTACTAGTAAGTTCACTGCTACTTTTGTCCCAACTTGTTCCTCTGCTAAAAATACGTAAGAACGTTCTTTGCTGTCTTATTAATGACTGTAATACAATATAAAGTTAATACTAACATAATGCAATCCAGGTGGTGTGGAAAGTGATGACAGAGGTGTAGTAGCTGGCACTCTTTCCTCTGAGCTAGTAAAGATGTAATATCTCAGCACATGAGTATGGCCTACTGAAGTACTGCTTACCAAGGAAGATGTATAGCCCCAGCCCAGACCACTGTGGATCACCAAAAAATACATGACAGTTTCTGAAAGAGTAGAGACACCAACCTGTCCTGGCTGAATTGTGGTCATAGAAGTGGACTGGAAAATCAAGCAGAATTGTCATACATAAAAATGTGATGGATGGGCAGCTTGACAGACTGACTGGCATACAGTTGCATAAGGGTTGCAATACTCATGCACATAACCCAGTGAGATCAGACAGAAAGAAAAAGGACTTTCATTTAGATCCTAATTACTGGTAAGGTAGTATGGCTGTGCAAGCAGTAGAAAGAGAAAACTCTTCCTGAAAGTTTTCAGAACTTTTGTTCTTATTTAGGACAACATGGGAAGAGATTGCAACAGGAGAGATCCCACTTCCTTCTTTGAACATTGTTCCACCAACATAGATACAGACTGAAGTCATCTTAATCTCTTGCCAACTGAAGCCATTACCAATCTTCATACACCACATTTTGGAAGAATTTGGAAGACAGGGAGGTATCTACAGCTGGTTTTGAAAGAAAACACCAAAATTTTTAACTGCAAGTACAAGACTCAGGATATGACAACAGCAAGGTCTAACTTCTTCCTAATCACCATTTTTTATTACAAACCTTCAATAAACACATGGTGATGCAAGTTCTCAGAGGCTGCATCTGACCACTCGGTGATTTCAAAATTTATGAGTACCATGAGAATTACCAGCATGTTTGCTCCCATCATTCTTGACACTGAACTCTACAAAGGCTCTTGAGCTATGAGGAGTCAAACTAAGAGGCTTGCAAGAGAGAAGTGTCAAATTCAGGATTTAGTTCTCTGGGAGAGGTCTGCTCCCCTGCTCTTACAATACAGCTTTTCAGTCTAGATCAAACAACTTGAACTGAACTATAACTTCCCAGAAAAACTTTGCAAGAACTTCAAAATCCTCTTAGGTTAAACTGCAGGAGATAAAGCCCAGTATTTGACACTTTGTATCTGCTGTACAGGTATCTCTGCTCCTTTGAAGGCCCAAACCACAGAAGACAATAAGGTGCTGGAGATGGGGCAGCTTTTCACAGCTGTGCTTTTGGACAGGTGTTTATACTCCCACCAAGAAGAGTATGTTTCACACAGGACTCTGATGCACCCTGTGCTTTCAAGTCAGAAGACAGAGCTTGATCCTACCCTCTCTGCCCTCATAAATGCTACCCTAGAAAACGAAAGCACACATGACCGCTACAGGGTCTGTCTCTAGAAGCCCATGATTTTTTTCAGCTCCAGAAACACTTGGCTAGATCCAGAACACTTTGGAAACCTTTTGGAAGTAAGCGTTGTGTTAAATCTCCTCTTCTCTCAAAGGATGAGAAAGGTTGGTGTCCATATGCCTCAGGGAGAGCATGAAAGACAGGCATCTTTCTCAGCTACACTAAAAAATATTCAACTCAAATATTCCCCAGTCATCAGCAGCAACACTTGCAGAATATACTAGCCATTTTCCCTGACTGGCTCCATATTCCCTAGGACAATGATGATATTCCAGTTTCCATCTTCTGTTCTTTAGCTCCCATGAAGTGGATAACAACCAACCTAAAAATGTANACCAGGGGCCACAGAAGACCCCAAGTGATTTTCAGACTGTGCCTGCAACCTAAAATCGCTCTTTTCAGAAAACAGGTGGACTATTTACTACTACCTCGAGCAGGACCAGGATCCAAACTGTACTCTCTTCTGCTTCTACCTAGCCTCTGTGCGCCAAGGCATTACTTAATGCCACTGTGCTTCAAGGAAACACCGTGAAAAGGCACCAGTTGGTAGGTTTTCTGCTGTCAGAGAACTTGAGGTTGTTGCCAGGATATAGCCTGGCACTGAATTCGGTGCAAGAGTTAAGCTCTATGCCAGGACACACCCCAGTGGAACAACCCCTGCTATCAGTTTACATCACACCATGCCCCAGAGACAGCCGTGCCTTTAATCTAGGGCTAAATCACAGCAGCTGAAGATGGAGATCTGGATGGTTTCTTTATGAATGAATCTCCCAAATCCCTCTAGTGCTCATTAGATTTATTTGTTTATACCACTGTTTTTTGAATGACACTGTTCCTAATTACAAATTTTTGGAAGAGATTTAAACACAGAAGTTGCCTCCAGTTTTCTCAGAGGGAATAGGAGGTCAAAACAACTACCCTTACAGCAGTCTCTCCGCTTTCCACCATGATCACCAATACATCATTCACATAATGAGATTTACTTTTTTTTTTAGTTTTCCATTATTACAGGAAATATTTCAATTCCATTATCTTGATAAATCAGAGTGATTTCCTATATTATTGTAAACATGTATTTCTTACAGAGCTGCCCCAATACTGCATAGTACTGTTGGGATGTTAAAATAAGAATATGGCAACATATTCAGCATGCTGTAATTAGAGATCTTCAGTATAACTTATTCATCTAAAGCAAGCGCACCACTTGACATGTATGTGGTACATATATCCACTCTCCTGAACAACTCTTATGTCAGCAAGTCAGTAGTATCAAGTAACTCAAAGCAACTTAAAACCAACAAACCCAAAGTACCAAATTAGATTCAAAGCGCATTATTGGCACTAAGCCACAGCCTGAGCCGCAAATTTAGATCCAGTTCTAAGTTTTCCCAAGGTTCATATAAACGGGCAAAAGGCACATCTGAACTCAAGAGTCCAGACTACATCCAGTTCTCATTAATACAACAGACAGCAAGAGAGACATAAAATCTTCAGAAACAAAGCTGTAAAAGTCAAATCCAGAATGGCACCTTGAGGAACCTAATCAATGTAAGCAACCCAAAAACACTCTGTAACGTGAATCAGTTACGCAGCAAGAATTTGTAGATGTGGCTAAAAATACAACAGAATCTGTATTACTACATTGCAACTAAGATGGCATATCATCATCTAGCACCAAGGCACCTGAAATCGCAGGGTACACCCAAGGCAAGTGTTCCTGATGGAAGCACCCTGCCCCGTGGGATTCAGTTTGTCAGGCACACCTGCCACACACACAAGGCAGAAATAAGCACGACCCAGGGTACAGAAAGCTGCTTCATCCAGAGATACGGCTGTAGGGAAAGGTGTGTGCACAGAAAGAAGCAGGGGAGGAAAAGAGAAGAGGCACCTAATTGCAAGCAAAAGGACTGCAGACATCTATCTTCTCAGTTTTCTCTACCAACCAGTTTAGGTGACCCACCTCATCCAGATACTTTTGAAGCATTCAAGGCAGTAAAGCCCATCCTAACCAGTGTTCATGGAACTCAGTCATCTGACTTCACTGCACTTCTCCACAAGGACCTCAAAACACTGCCACTCAGAAGATGCTTTTTAGATCTAGACTTGCATCCATACTTGTAAGTTTAAGGAGAAGTAGTATTAAAAACTAACACATGTAATCAAGAGTTGTACTTCCAAAGAATGAGACTAAAGAAATGCTGCCTTTTTGGAGTCAAAATATAACACTTGTTGGCTGCAAAAAAAACTATTAACAACATACTATGACAGGTCAGAATGTCAAAGTATTTTTCATTTCAGTTTTAAATTGTTTTCTTAATAATTATTTTTAATACTTAACTTGCAGCGACCTGCAATAGACAAGTTATTTTATTAACTACAAAAATACCATCACCACTACAAATTTTAACTAAGCAACAGCAAAATCTGACACACACTGAAGGAAGCTGGATTCCCACTACTGGACTTCATTCTCTCAAGTACATCCTCCAGCAATACATCGTCCACAAGGAGACGTACAAACCAGCTGGTGATATGAAGGCAGCATGTTAGCACCTCTGTTCAGAGAAGAAGTAAATACTCGTTCAAGTCAAAAGACGATAACTTAAAAACTAATGAAAGAAAACTTGCAATGATCATTCAAACTTGCTGGCAAAAAGGCCAACAGCTTGAAGGATTTCAAGAATGATTTAGACATCAGCAGTACTATGTATCTGAGCTAAAAACACCTAAGTCTATTTCAAGATACTGTGCTTTAGTCACCGTCAAGATACTAAATGCATCATTAATCTATTAGCTCACTAATTTTCAAAGTAATTAATCTATCATGCTTCAAATGCATCAATGTGAACTGACACCTGAATTTCAACCGATGTTCTGCTTTGACAGTTGCACTCCTCTGAGATACAGAGCATTTGTCCTGCTCTCTGGAAGAAATGGTGCAAAATCCTTCTCGGTCAACTAACATGGTTATCTTCTACAGAACAGGTGAATACAGTCTTGAGTAAAAGCTGCAGAAAGAATATCCCCACCTCTAAAAAAAGGAAATGGAAAACTTATCCTTAAAAAGTGACACAAATCAGTTGGTTTTACAAAAACCACAGATACAAAGATATAATGCCAAACACAGAAAGGCTGCAAGCACACAGAAAGGAATAAGCTTTCAGTATAATTAGTAAAGGCAAATAATTCTAATTAATCTTTTTTTTTTTCTTCCTTGTAGAAGCAAGAAAAGGCCAAGAGGCATAATTAAGGCACTCTAGAAACAGGCCCCGGTTCTGCAAACACAAAGGTAACCATAACCATGTAAGCAGATTTCAATGAGTCTGCCCACATCATTACAACAGCAGAAACAATGTTTGCAGGAGTCAGAACCTTAGATTAACAAGTCACTGGGCCAGGACATGCCTTTAGCAGAGTAGCTATCTTTCAATAGTTGAGTTTACAGCACCTCTAGAGACTTAGACTGTCTTAAATCCAAAGCCCGCAAGTCCAGTTTCCGAACAAGAACTGAATTTGAGAAACACACGGCACACTAAAACACGTGGCACGACATATACAGACGGAGTCATGGATTTTGGGTGACTCCTAAGACACTAAACCATGGGAGAGATTTGGTTAGTAGAGGGCTATAAAAATAATTGCCAGGACAGCATTCAGAGCAAAGCAAAACTTAACACAGTAGAAAATTCTTGAAAATGAGGTTGAATTAAGTTTAAATCCAGATTTTAAACTGTCTTTTTATTTACTTCATTAGGTGTTGGAATCTGTCCTGCCCTTCTTTTAATTAGCTCTAACTCCAAAAAAAAAAACCAACCTCCCTTGAAAACAATGAGACCAGTCTCTGAATTGGGGACGATTGAGCACATGAAAACAGAATTGACCCAGCACACCAAGAGCTTCCAAAGGTTTTGTGCATTAGGCAGAGCTCTGTTCATTGGATGCTGTATCCTTGGCAACTTTTATGTGAGAAACTGTTCAACAAATGCAAAACTTCTGTCTGCTCCAACAGCTTTTCTCAGAAATACTTTTATGGAGTTTTGGATATCCTTAAATCTAGGAACACACACAGCCCTTTGTCATCTTCCTGCAAGCTCCCAAGAGCAAGATATAATACAAAAAGTGATGTTAAGAAAGCATTCTCCTCCCATTTCATTAAAAAGCAAATAAAAGTTTTACAACTTACACTTTTTTTCTGGGAAGGAAAAAAAAGTTGGCATTTTTTCCCTTTTTCTATGATGCCGTCTGCAGAACTAATGAACTAATGTGCAGATAGATATAACATAATAAAGAAAAGACATTATTATTATGTCAGTCAAGGGCACCGCTTTGAGAATTGAAAATTCAAGGATCGTTCCCAGGTGCCTGACTTCAAGGGCAGAACTAAAGATGCCAGCATACGTATTAGAAGAAGTATGCAAGAAGAGATAGGTAAAATTTGGCAAAGGCCGTGGCAGTAACATGCTGCAGCTCTTTGCAAGAGGGACTAGTAGTAGCAATTGTTTCAAGGGCAGCACACACACTGCTATTTTTACCGAAGCCCTGGCTGTAACTGCCTAACTCATTAAACCTTACCACAGCAAAACTCGGATTCCGCCTGCGCGACCGTGCTCCTCATAGCTCGGCTGTCCTTAAACAACACCTTATTCCTCAATATCGCCAGATATTCAGCTAGAGAAGGACAGACATGTAGTATTTGATACCAAACTAGTTCTATGGTTTGGTGGGTTTTTTTCTCCTGAGGAAAACGTACACCAGCTACAGCTAGAGCAGAGGCAGTAGCTGCCCTTGAATACGTTTGAGTACTCAGCGGGCGAAGCCCCTTCAGCATCCCCCCCC
>VWZO01001787.1:1174-11307 GCA_013396975.1 Bucco capensis | reverse complement strand
CCCCGGGCCTCTCCCTAGGCTTAAGGAAATAGTTATACTGCCAGGGAAAACGATAACGCCGGCGGGGCACGACGCTGCGTGGCAGCCCCTCCGCCGTGCATCCTTCCCGCGCAGCCCCGCCGGGCGCGGAGCGTGGACTGCAGTTCCGCAGGGGCCGGGGGGCACCCGCCTTCCGTCGTTACTGGGCTCCGGCAGCGACGCCGCTGCCCTTCGCCCGATGCTCCCTCCCCCAACTCCCCTGCCCCTCAGTACCTTCTGCGGGGCGCGGAGGAGACGGTGCACCCCGGCCAGCTGGGTGGCGAGCGGGATGTCCTCCCGGAAGGTATACAGCGGCGGCCGGGTGGGCTCGGGGAAGTTGGTGCTGTTGAAAGGGTCAGTGTCATCCAGCAGCTGCACCCGGCACACCAGCGTGGCCATGGCGCATCCATCCACCGCCGCGGCGGGGTCGCGGGCGGCGAGCAGGGAACCCCCGAGTCACAGACACCGAGGCGCTGCGTGCGTGCCCGCCGCCGGCTGGGAGCGGCACTCCCCTCCTCGCCGCAGCACCCTCCCGACGCAGGCTGCCCAGCTGGCAGCCTCCTGGCTCCCCGAGCGAGCGCCGGCCGCCTCACTGCCGCCGCGCCTCAGGGAGGCGGCCCATGGCCCCTTTCCCGCCGGGATCCAAGAGTGCGGGAGCGCTTCAGGCCGAGAAAGAAGGCGGCGCCGGAGCTGCGAGGCGCGGGCAGAACGGCGGCGGCGGCAGCAGCACCAGTAGTAGTAGTAGCAGAAGCAGCGGCGGCAGCACCTCGCCCATAACCCTCCACTGCTCGCCGAGCGGGCAGCGGGACTGCCGCCGTCGGCACCGGCAGCCCAGCAGCACCGGGAAGAGTGCGGCCAGCGCCCCCTCGCGGCCACCGGTGGCACCGCCCCCAAGGACGTCCAGGCAGCCCCCTCCTCCCCAAGGTCTGAGGAGACCTCCCCGCGCCGGGCGGGAAGGAGAGTCCGGGATCCTCCACCTCCCCCCCCCACCTTCCCCCGTCAGGGCGGAGGGGAAAGCGAAAGGGAGCGGGGCCGCTGGGCTCTCCCGCTGCGGCAGAGATAAAGTACCCTCCATCCGCAGCCATCCCCCGTTCCCTCTCAGAGCTGACGGGCCTTCCGTGCGGGCACGGTACCCTGGCAGGGCCCTTCTGGGGAGAGCTGGTGAAGAAGGGTCGCGGGAGTCACCCTCGCCGTGAGGGAAGGGGCCACGGAGCGGATGGTGCAGGAAGAGTCAGTCCCTCACAGTGCCACCGGAGCAGGGTCCTGTCCCGTTAGCAATATGCCTGTGCTAAGCTCTGTCTTACTGAGGCAAACATCCCAAGTGTCCAAAATCTGTAGTGTGATATTTATCCAGTTCAAAAAGTAAGTTTTAGATAAAACCTTCATCAAAATAATAATAATAAAAAAATTTAGAAACTGACCCGAGACTTCAGTATTCAACCCAAGTTCTTTGGTGAGTTTCTCTATATTTGCACAAAAAGCTTTGCCATTAAGGCTTGTACATGCCTGGGGTTTGGCTTCGTTTGGCTTCCCAGAACTTGCAGCCCATGAGGTCTACCTGCCTGGCTTTGCACCTTGGCTTTCATCTTGCCTTAAGCCTGGTCTTACTTTCTTGAAGGGATGATGGGAACAAAGCACTGGACTCCTAGGGAAGGTGCTGAGTACAGCATCCCACTCTAAGTCAACTCTGTGCTGTGTTATGGAGTCTGAAACCTCCTTATGGAGTCTGAAACCTCATCTGTGGGGATGAAGAATGTACACACCCTGGTCTTTTCACTCTTAGGGGCACAGGATTTGATGGGTGGACTAGATGAACTCCAGAGGTCCCTTCCAACCCAAACCATTCTATGATTCTATGATTCTATGAAATGAGATATGGGCAAAGTATAGAGAACAAAGTGTGTCTTGCTGCCCTGGGGGAATAGCTGCACTTCCACAGGCTTAGCTCCTACCCAAGGGGATGCACTGTACTTTGGGGCCGTGCCTATCCCTTCGCCTGTCAAGGAGAGGGCTGTGGGACAAGAGCTGTAGCACTGTGAGAAACAGGGGCTATCATCCACAGTGTGTCCTAAGCAAGAAAGCACTACTTCTGGATCATTGTGTTAGCCTGAAGCAACTGTTTCCTCCCATAATGGTTACTGGTTTGGGAGTATTTGTCAGCACTGACACAAAAGGGGATTTCTGTCCACACACAGTCTGTCCTTCTATTTCTGTTATTCTCAGAACTAACTTGTGATGGTTTGGTTTTGCCTGCAGTTAAGAGTATTTTTGGAAAAGAAGATCTAGCATAAAGATTGCTAAAATCAGGAAGGATTTTGAAACTCAAAACTATCTTGCTATCTCAGATATTTCACAGCGGATGTTTTATCCACTTCATTTCTCCTCCCTTAGCCTGGACAAGAAAAAGGGCTTATGGGCTGTCTTACTCCATATGTTCTCTCTGTCTCTTGGTTATGATTCTCATGCATCATCAAAAGTTACACATGGTAATGTCCTGATTTTGAGTTTTGTATACAAGGAATTGAAAATTCATATTTTAGAAAGCAATGTATTTTTGTATCTGCTTTAGTACTGGCATTTTAGTTTCTAGAGAAAACAGTATTGCTTCATATCTGTCTGCTTATTTATGTTGTATATTTTTGTCACCATGTAAAGTCAAGATTTAACAGGATATTTTGGTTTTGTTAATAGTAATTTACCTAGTTACCATTTATATCAAGCTTCCCATTTGGTAAAACGAGTTTGTGCATTTCCTGCTAATCACTGATCTATATGAGGTGGCATAACATTACTATTCATTAGAGTAATCCTGATTTTTGCTAATTAGTATATAGCACCCGTCTCATTGCAGAGGCATTAATATTTGGAAGGAAGTTTTAAACAAATCAAGGGACCCAAGATTTTGTATCATGTCTCTGTGACAACATCAGCTATCTTTCATCCAATACCCAAACACAAAAATAAAGGATGAGTGCAATCTTTGTAGAGATCAGATAACTCTAAGTTTCAACATCAAAATATCTAGCCACAGACTCTAAATCCCATAAGGAAGAATCACACATTGTATGTTGTGATCTTCAACCAGATTTCTGAATATGAGGTCGCTAGTGGAGATACTTTTTGTGATCAGGTTGCTGGAAAGAAAACAAAGCAATGCATATTGTCCTGGTTTTGGCTGGGATAGAGTTGTTTTTTCCTAACTTGTGGCTGCTATGGTGCTGTGGTTTGTGTCCTTTTGAGTCAGCGAGAGCTTTGAGTTGCATCTACCTGTACATTTTCCTTACTGTAAACATCCCTAAACCACTACAGACTTTTGAATTTCAGAAGCTGGATTTTATTTGAATTTGAATTAGAATATTACAGCTGGAGAGAGGAAACAGATCTGCTTGATAAAACAATGACATTACAATGCCAATGCGCATGTGTGTACATGTAGAGAGTGAGAGGGAGATACAGGTCTAAATTCCTTTTTTTGAATGGTTTCCTACCTTTATATTCTTCAGAGGCCTGAAAGTGCCATCTTTTTCCACCAGCTTGAGATAGGCCTCTATAGATTTCTCCCTCTTCTTCCAAGCAGTCACCACTTTCTGCTCCTGCTGCACATGTCTTTTGGGACATCCTTCCTCCACCCCTGATCTGCTCTGCAGGCTACAGCAGAGAACATTTTCCTCTCCTCTTCTGCTACAGCATTGTATTTATCCAGTGAAGCAGCTAACACAAGGCAAGCAGGCAGCTTTCCTTCTTTCTGTCCCACTACAGCCTTTTAAATGAACATGGATGGCTTTTAAGTGACTTTAACACACAGTAAAATGCAAACAAACCACCAGATACTGCCTGCCAGAAGTACTCAACATGGGCACCATGGCCATTGCATGTGGAAAGACAGAGACACAATAAGAACAGCATTCATGCTTGTCTCACCCCATTCCTCATCACAGAAGATAAGGCCTTCTTAGAGAAAGAGAGAGGTTTTTGCTCAGTTCTGTTGAACAAGATCAGGATTCATGAGCTCTTTGGAATCCTCAGCAGAATCCAGGCTGTGGTTCTTTTGCCTTCAGAGGTTGACAAACTACTGCGTCCCTTTCCCAAGTCAGGCAACCACAATGGGCTATGTAACTTCCTGACCTTGAAGTTCCTGAATCCATCTCAAACCTTTTCCAAAAAACAAAGTCTGAGCATGATGAAGTTCACAGTTTTAAGCTCCCAAGTTCTTTTTACAAAAATGTAAGTGGGAAATCCTTTATGTGAACACATTTTTCAGGAACAAAACATAACTTAGGAGTTTTCATTTAAGGATGATTTACTCTTCTTAACTCATCCCCGTACTGGCATTTCTTAAAAATACATTGTAGAATTAGTTAAGATGGTGTGTCAAACTTAAATTTGAATTTCATCATTGTTGAAAACTGAAAGTTAAAATAACATCATTTTTTGTCTTCAATTTCCCCTTTTTTATTAAAAATAAAAATATGTTTGCAGGAAAGTTATTGAAAGCATATTTTTTAACCCAAGGACCACCCAGATACAACATAAATATGTATTTAAGCAGTTTTAATAAATGATACTAGGTATCCAAGCAATTGGAATACTTCCACAGGAATATTTGTTTTTCTGGCCTATCATGTCAATACAGATCATGATTGTGAGGTAACAGTGTAAGCATGAGAAGTCACCAGTCCTTTAACTTTTTTATCTCTCTTTCCTACATATCGAACTGCTTGCCAAATTTTGTTTTTTTCAGCTTGAGGCCAATTTTAGTTATGGGAGAACAAAAGCACTTTTAACTTCCATGATTTATTCACTTAACATTAATAAAGCTGAAAAATAGCAGTCTATTTGGTAACGGTAATCAAAATGGGCTTGCAAACCACTGGAATTAAAGTGTGGTAATGAAAGTGCTGACAGATCCTTTACTGTAGTGACGGGAACTGTATTTCTCTCTTATCCACATTATAATTTGTAAATAATACTTCATTCTCTTAGTGAAGTAAGGAGAGTGATGTATTGTCATTGTTAGTGCAGACAGGCAAATAATATAACACACTTCTCAGAAGAGTGGTGTGTAAGTGAAATCCAGTCTGTCATGAGACCACAAATAACACTGGATCCAAGGATCTCAAAGCACTTTGCTACCAGTAAGTGTTGGCTACTTATTCTCACCCTGCAGATGGGGAAACCGAGTTGCTGGCAGATCAAGGAGTCAATTAGAAAATGATTTATTTTTTTTTACAGAAGTGGATTTCTACTGATTGCAATGGGAACTGAATTAGGTGTCATATGTGTACATCACAAAAAACATCCACAGAAAAGCTCACCTTAACAGAAAACTTTTTCTTTGGGAGCTAGGGGTTTGTAACAGTCCCAATGATTGTCAGTGGTCTGAATCAAGTTTAACTTGTAGAATCACAAATTCAAGTTCAGCTGATTCTTACAGAAAATTGTTCTCCTGTGGGGTATGGCTTATTTTGTATAGGTAGTAATACTGTATGCTACTAACACTGCCTAATACTGTAGTCTGGTGGTGAAGGTGACTTCAAGGTACACAGTTCCAAAATTGGTCAATGTCCAAAGATCTTGCACAGGTTTGTAAAAATTAAGCCCTGGATCCATGCATCATACTGCTTCAGGAACTAATCTCTTAGATGGTCTGACGGTGATCCTACAGATCTTTTTCTGTGTAAGGTCTTCCCCTAAGGTAGCCAGGTGTTAAAGATGTCACCACTGCTGAAAGGGCGGAAAAGTGAGGTTTCTATGAAGTTCATGCTCCACAGTGTCATTTAATACAGTCTTTGGTTACACAAGAACACTTGCAGTCTCTTACAGGATTCCTACCTCCTTTGGCACACAGGCAAGGGGACTTAATTCAGGCACACAGGTATTTTATTTCACCTTCACTGTTTAGTGCTCATGGTCTCCTGCCATTTCCATGGCACACTACGTAAGCCCTATTCTAATGGCAGAGCTCATTCCTCAAGAGATTTCCTCCAGTGCTCAATACTATAACAGATGAATGGCCTGCAACTATTTATTAATTTATTTTCACAGTGCTCCTCTGTAGGGAGGAAGTATTTTACTCCCATTTTATGTCTAGAGTGCTACTGGATAAAATGGAAATGAAGTCAGAAGTAACCACTGATGTTGGCTGCCCAAATCTGAGCTGCTTACAACCAAATTTTGAAATCTCTAAGAAAGCTCTATGTTAAAACTGCAGCTGGCAGTGACCTCAGCTTAGGCTGTAGGGATGTTCTGCAGCTAACAACAGGCTGTGCAGACGAGGACAAAACATGTGGAGTGAGACCCTGAAAAAGTCACTGTGAGCAATTTTAACATTACCCTGGAATTTTACCATGGCAGCACTTACTGGACTTAATCATGAGATCCCCTTAGCTGATTCCTCAAACAACTGGATTGATTCACTTTTAAGTGCATCAGCAAGAGAGGGAATGAGCCTGCAGAAATCAGCCTTCTCTGCTAGTCAGTCCTGACTCTTTCTCAGAAAGAAAAGATGTGTAACATATGAAGTTGTGAAGTACAATTTATTCTGAAAGTAATTTATTCCACATCTATGTAAGCACATATATATGCATGCAGAGCCATTTTGTCTGTTCTAAAGGGAGTGTCTCCTGCTGCTTACTTTTGATAACTCTACACATCACACTTCCAACCAAGAACCATCTACACTTTCTTGAATTCCAGTTAATTGTGACTGCTGAAGCTTTCAAACCAATGGATGCCAGTGAGGCCACAAAATTGTCTAATTTTCTTAAGCGTAGGACACTGGGAGCAAACAAGCAGACCTTAAGACTTAATTCTGCTTTCAGGATCATTTACTATTCAGAGTAGAATGTTACAGGGCTGTAACCACACAGGGTTTTTAAAATAACAAATGATTCTCCAGAGCTGGACATTAAGATCAGATAAACAATTCAAACTACAGATCAAAATCCTCCTTTTTCATCGCTATGGTGTGTTTTATGGATTTTCTGTCCATTTCTCATTATCCTCAAAAAAAAAAAAAGAAACTTTGTGGATTCCTCCAGAGGATGTGGATGTTGCTCCTTTCCTGGAAGCAGGTTATTAGGATGAGAAGAAGATCTCACAGCTTGAAGAGTATGGCAAGGCAGAGAGTGAGGATCACAGGAGACATCTCAGGTCCTGCAGATCATGCTCAGAGGGAGAGGTTGCTTTGTGAGGCCACAGAATTGCTGGAAATAAAATCTGCTAGGAAGCAGAGGAGAGGCTTCAGTGTTTGCTGCAACTCAGAAAATCACTGAATTAACTGCAGATAAAACTAGAAGTAAGGTTTGACTCCAAACTGAAAGAACATTGTGGAAGAAGTTGGCTACAAACATTTTCTATTTCTGTTCTGGATTCCTCACTCAGAGTTTACAGAAAATGTACTAGTTTGTATTCTAACACAGTCTGGCTTTTGAGTTGAAAAGCCATTTGATCCATTTTGAGAAGTTCATTTTCAGGAAGGTATATGGAGCTTTCCTCTCTTCAATATCTTCCTTGTTCTATGATGCATGTTGTACATTAATGGATGACAGCACAGTGGTTCAGGACACTACTGAACTTCATCTTCAGACAGGACATGAGGCAAAGGCTGTTTCCGGAAGCAAGATGAGACTATGATCAACCAGTTTTCTGTCCTCATATGGCATATTTTGTAAGAATCTTCCAAAAATATCAGTTATTCCCTGCCCAATAGTCAGATGAAAGCATTGTTTGAACTGATTTTTATAGGCTCAGCAATGGAAATTGATAATTTCATTTCAGTGGGATAAAGAATATAGCATAATTATTCTTCTTTGTTATAAAGGACTGTATCAACTGAAAAAACCCACAATCATCAATGAGAACAGTTGGTAAGATGCTGCTTGTTCTTTGACATTTTAATTTTTATATAAATTGACATTGATTTCATCAAAGATATTTTATCAAACATGTCTTTGATGTCAAAGATATCATTGATTTTATCAAAGATATCTTCCTAGTATGAGATATTACCATAAAACTCAGATAGTCAGTCTTTCTTGGAAAATGGGAAGACACTGCCATGGATTACATCTACTGATGTAAGCAGTTTAGTGATGTGAGGACTAATAAGGCTTACATTATTTGAAAGCAAATAATATTTTCAGATGGAATTCATGTCACTGCACTGCTGTTACTTTAAAGTCATTTTCTAACAAGTCAAAAAGTTTATGTTTCACATACATTTGTACAGAAAGCTTCTATCATCAAAGGACTAACAAGAAGGAGGAAACAGGAATAAAGTAACCTGTGTACAGAAATGCTGTAGCTGCAATGACCTTTTTTGATTTTTCACTTTAACAGAAACGAGCAATACGGACATGTAGCAGACAACCGCTGGGAATGTGGTTGCCATGTGCTGGCACATGACCATAACTATAAATTCAATTCACTTTTTAAACTTATTTTCTAACATAATGAAGAATAGTCCTTCCTTGAGGGAAACAGCACACTCAGTTTGAAATTTGAATGCAATTTGCTTTAATTTGTATTTTACTATCAACATTAACCCACCGATGAAGGAATTACTATCACATCACTTTATGTCTCATAAAATTATGGTCAGTTTTGCCTTAGTGACTTGTGTAGACTGAACTTCGGAGAAAAAAATAAAACCTCATCATTTTATAGTAGGTACCCACTTTGCATTGTGGATGATCATTTGATGTGAATTGATTCAGAAACTAAGAACTGAAAATAAACATGTTTCAAGGGGAGAAGCCTTTATTGAAAGAGACCACAAATGCTTGTACTTGACAGTTTATCCATCCTTTTGTCAACAAAATGAGCCTCTATGGGCATTTAACATTTGTCTTCATAGCTGAGTTTTTGTGCCTTGGGTTAGTTAGCTGCTAATTAAGATACTACCTAAAATGTATTTTTCCTAGTCACTGTGTACACACATCCAACAAGTGTGTTCCAAGCTTAGACCAAGAATAAACATTTGAAGAAAACACACAGGAGTGTTTGTGTTAACTTTCATGAAGGTGTGAAGCAACTGTAGCATTATTTATTTTGACATGAAGTTCTTCATCCTGGAGACGTGACCTGCCCAACTCAGCTGCATTCTTAGCAACATGGCCTCAACATTTGAAATTGCTGCTTGTTCTAGAACAGCCATATTAGTCACATAATTTGACCAATGGATGTTTAGGATTGTATGGAGACAGTGTTGATGGAAGCGTTCTAAGGGTTGCAGGTGGTGGCGATAAATGACCCGTGATTCAGAACCATATAATGGAATAGACAGCACAATGGCTCTATAAACAATGATCTTTGTACTTTTCTTCAAGTGTTTATTTCACCAAACTGTTTTATAGAGTTTTATGAAAGCACTATATGCCTTTGCCAACCTATTGTCTATCTCTCCATCAATCTTACCATCTGAGGAGATGAGGCTACCTAGGTAATTAAACTGCTGGACTGATTTAAGCTCTGAATTGCCAGTGATGATATGAGGATGATGGAAAACTTCCTGAGGTGGAGGTTGATATAAAACTTCTGTTTTCTTTAAGCTAACTTCCAGCCCAAAAAGCTCAGCAGTGGCTGCAGAGCTACTTCTGTATGGGTGACAAGGGCAGTGACATCAGCATAAAGCAGCTCTTGGACAAGATGGTTTATGGTCTTAGTATGGGCCTTCAAACGCCTTAGGTTAAATAGGCTTCCATCAGTACGATATCTAATGTAGACACCATCCTGGTCATCAAATTCTGCCATAGCCCTTTGGAGCATGATGCTAAAAAAGATTGTGAATAGAGTTGGTGCAAGAACGCAGCCTTGTTTCACGCCATTAGTTATTAGAAAGGGCTCAGAAAGTGCATCGCCGTGTCTGACTTGGCCATGCTGATTCTCATGTAATGAGATAATCATTTTAAGAAACTTGGGGGGACAACCTAAACGTTCCAAAATCTGCTATAGACCATTTCTGCTCACAGTATCAAAAGCCTTGGTGAGATCAACAAAGGTTACATAGAGACCTTTGTTCTGTTCCCTACATTTCTCTTGCAGTTGTCTGAGAACAAACATCATGTCTGTGGTACTCCTGTTGGCTCTAAAACCACACTGACTTTCAGGTAAAA
>VWZO01001786.1:303390-407459 GCA_013396975.1 Bucco capensis | reverse complement strand
AAAAGCTTTTTCAGGATAAATTAATGTATATTTTACTGCATGTGATTGATCGTCAACCACAGGTTGGTTAAAACCATATTTTAAGCCAAAGTGATTGAATCAAACTGATACCCTTCTAGGCATTTTGCCACTCCTTTAACCTGCCAAGGTCTGAGTACAGACTTTTGCATTGCCCATGCAGCAGCCAATGAAGCCATGTGGTTAAAACCACTGACAGAGAAACCTGAAGCCTCCTTCCAAATGTATTGCGCTCCTTTTCTCCATCATCACTCTCATTACCCAGCATAAAAACATACAGATCACAACCATTCTTTTTCCTAGAATCAGATAAAAGAGTTCACAGAGATGAGACCACAGCAGGAATCCCATTACCAGTGTTATAAAAGACAGTGGAGATGATGGTGCAGTTTTCGAAGAAGGTCTCGCTAGATGTCACATCTTCAAAGTAACATTCCTCAAACAATGAATCCTCAAATCTCACTTCCTTGAATTTCATGCCAATAAATCTGTGGGGCAGAAAACAAAACTTCACACTGTGCTTTAAGGTTATTTTCTACACTCCATAGCATGTAATGGCTGTTTCAAGAGACAGAGCACTAATGGCGATTTCCACACCCATCCACAGAAAAAGTGTTTCTTGAATGCATAACTGTCCTTCCAACCCCATGCTTACATGATGTTAGTAGGAGAGAAGGGTTTGGGTTTTTTTTTAAAAGAGATGAACCAGTAGGATTTCTGGCAGTTTTTCTATTCCTCAAAATAGTCACAACTAATAAAATGCGCTTCTAAGGCACAGTGTTCACAAATCCTCTCACACTCAGTACTCCTCCATCTGAAGAAGACATCATTGCATTCAGTGCATGGCATTTCCTTTGTGAGCTGACCTTACTACCTTCCTTATTTTGTCCCTTCCTCCAGCATAAATAAACCCAGATATTATCAGGAACCCATTGAGCCATTTGGTGAAAGGTTTCTGACAGTTGTTTAAACTCAAAGTGATTTTTCCAGCAGAAATGCAGTGTGGTTTCTAGAGACAGTGGGGAGATTATCTGAGTTCTTCTTGTAACCATCTCTCTGTTCAAGGACTATTGCTTATCATGTAATGAAAACATAGTTACACTAAAAACAATCAACTTTGTCAGGTGATTGATTTCTCCTCTGATTGGAAGCTTGACATGTCTGACCTGCCTGCCTAAACAGTGACACAGTATTGATTTACCTGTGAAATTTTACAGGGACACTGAGAAGGTATATTAGTTTAAGGCACAGGCATGTTTGGAAAATGTAAGGAGCTATTAAGAACAAGCATTATTGCTGTAGTTAAGGAGGCCACAACTGTCACCAAACAAAAAGCCTTCTAACATATACCCAGAAACTTAATTGAATTGAGCACTTACAGCAGTCTAGCATGATGGCTGTTTACACCATTAAATGAGCACTGCAAGGCTTCTTAACTGAAGCTCCCAACAGTTATTACTAATGCACAAAATACCCCACAATATATCTCCTGAATAGAGAAGACTATTCAAGTTTTTTGTTCCATGTAGATCTCACAGGTTACGGCAAAACTGAAGCTATTTTGCCTTTGCTCAGTACTAGCCTGTGATGCATGTACTTCCTAAAGTCTGTTGGAAGCCCTTTTCCTGCAGTTTGCTTTGGTAACATCTGTCTTTAAAAGAGTCAGAGAGCAATGCACTGGTGTTTAGTGAGTGGAGTTTTAACTGACAGCCAAGGGCTGGAGGGAAAGCACAGCTATAAATCATACTGAGATAGGCTCTGGGATTACTGGAGCATAGCTTGATCAGGTTTGGGGTTTTTGAACTGGAGGATCAAGGCAGGAGGACAGTGATGTACATCACTTTCTATGTCTTTATCCTGCAAGGGACATGGTTTAGTGGCATGGTGATGATAGGTAGATGGCTGGACTTGATGATCTTAGAGGTCTCTTCCAACCTTAATGATTCTGTGCTGAGCATCCTCAATTCTTACAGTTAATGAAAACTGAGCGTCTCCTCTGGGCATAAGAGTCTCCACAGAACATAGAGTGACTGGGGTCCACGCTGGATGCAGAATTAAAACAACCAGGCTCAGTCCAAAGAGGAGAATAAAGAGAGAAATGCAATGATGTCCTGCTAATTTCACTGACTTCAAAGCACTAGAAGAGAAGGTGACACACTCATTCTGTGGGCAGATAGCAGCTTCTGTGGAAGAAACATACCAGTAAAACTGGCCATGACACAGCTCACACTAATATGCTGCACGATGGAGACTGCAGGAAGTCATATAGAGGACTTCAAGGGAAAAGAGCTTTTCTTCTGGAAATGTAGCAGCAGAGCAGGTTCGTTACAAGTGATGGTGTCTGCTTCCCAAGACCAGTAGATGTCAGTGTGTGCTAAGGAAAAAGAGGTCACCTCTGCACACAGGGCAGGTGGGAGCCCACTGCCCTGCTCCAACAAGGGGCTGCTGGAAGCAGGAATAGTCACAGACATCCCCTCGGGTCTGGAGATGAGTGGCTGAGGCAGAGTGTGTGAAAAAACAGGGTAAAAAGCGTATCTGAACTGTGGAAAGCAGCCTTTGGGTTTGGAGAGCTCTAAACAGTCTCCGCAAGAACGAGATTTTGATGTTAGTGGAAAAAGAAAAAAAAAACCAACTAAAAAGAGCTTTGTAGAAATGTATTTGAGTTCACATGCATCAAACCGAGTTCTGCTCACTTACTTATCATTTCTGTATTCCCCATTTCTATGGATCTGGTTTTCCAGGGTGAAATTAAAGGTGAAGTGTGACACTTCTTCCTCATCAAAGATTTTCACTCGGGATTCATATGCCTCATCTTGGAGATACCGGATCATATCAGGGAACCAGACAATAAGGCCATAGTAACTGTAGCAGAAGAGGAGAAATATATTAGGGATGCAAATATCACAGTTCTTTTGCAATGATCTCCTTCATAACTTGTAAATTTGCTCCACACCTAATGAAAATGTATTTCTGATACAAATTCTTGCTCAGCCCAGACACAGGATTGAGCTAAGTGTCTCTTTAAACAGCCATCTACTCTGAGAAGCATGTTGCTCCATCTTTGGTCTCTTAAATCAAGACAATTCATTTAAGTTTTAGTTATTCTCTGGCTGGGAAATACAGCAATGTGCTCTTCTCATTGCCCACGAGACCAGCAGAGTAGCAAGACATTTGGAAACTCCCCTAGGAGGGTGGATTTCTGCAAGTATGAGGTTTAAATGAGAGTTAGATAAAATTTGCTGGTAGTTTAGACTTAGGCTCACCTGAATTGTTTTTGTACAGACTAAGGAACACCTGAGAATCAGGTAGAGTTGTGAGGTTTATGTGTGGACAAGGTCAAACGAAAGCTCTAGAAATGAGAAAGTTGATATATGACTGCCCTACTGGCCAGTTCTCAAGTCCTGATTTGTTCAAATGCCTTGTACTTTCACACAAGCAATCAAATCGATCAATAGTTTCTAAGGAGAGCAAGTCTTAGTACACAAAGGCTCCTTAAAATAAGACCAGGATTAATTTTGCCTTACTTTATTTAAATGTGTAAATACTTATTCAAACTCTAAGGGCCTTTCAGTTTCCTGAAAAAGTTAAAAAATGCCTTACCTTAAGGCCATTGTAAACCAAACCACAGCCAGCATCAGCGTGTTCATCCTGTACTGGGCTGTTAAACAATATAGCACGTTGTCCCAGACCTACAAACCCACAAGAAGGAATTAGCTGCAAGGACATCCTAGTAGACACTTGACAGATTAATTTCTGAGCACGTCATAAATCTAATGTCAGTAACAAGGGCTCATTGGGGGAAGGCCATATGTGTGGCTTATATTCAGTGTTTGTTCAATATTGTGTTTATTGAGATAAATAGCTTACAAAAAGACCACTTAATTCAGCTATGTGCCAGTGTTCTTCATCTGAACTCTGTAAATGAGGCAGAGTGCATGACTAGGGCTGGGCTGATGCAGTATCTCTCTTGGGTTATATCAGTAAATGTGGATACAAGCCTGTTCCCAGACCCTCCGAAAACTTTGTCTTTTCAAAAGCATTTCTAGTCTCAAGGGTGCTTCCAAACTAAGCTCTGAAGCTCACTGAAGAGCAAAAACCCCAAACACAGCTGTCACTTTAGGAGGGGTAAGCTGAACTCAGGTAGGGATGAAGCCAAGCAGAGCAGGAGGCAGACCAAGGTGGGCTCTTGCAGAAAATACTGTCAGGAACACAAGGGAGTATAACTCCTCGTGCTTTTAACTTGCCACGTAAATATAGTAATAGTATAGCACCTGTATTGCTATTAATTAAAAAAGCCTCTCCTTTACTTGAAGCTCATCCTCCTAGACTGGAAGATCTAGCAAGATTTTCCACAAAGTTCTGCATGGGCATAGGTAAGCAGCATAACATATGTGAAAGGTTAAATTAACCAAAGAGACAATAGAACTGTTAGAAACTCAGTCTCAGTAGGAACAAGGAGCAAATGATCTTGTTAACCCACAGTGGGTGGTATGTTCATCTAGGCTGGAGGGAGAGGGAATCAATATTTATTAGCACAGAAGGAGAGTCAAGTGCTTAGGGCTGGGACTCATCCTGGAAGCTCTGCAGAACTGGATTACTATGATGCTCACAGGGACGTTTCAGGGCCTGCCTGGAAGTGTACAGAAGCACATATCTGTGTAAAAAGTGCAGTCAGATGACAGCCCTTTCAAACACCAGCAGATCTGTTGGAGCAAGAGTCAGGGTTTCAAGATACAAGCACCTGAAGTGACAAGGCATTGCAGCCTGAAGCTCAAAAGCTCCTGTGGGATTTTTTTCTTCTCTTTACCTGTTTAAGAACAGTTGTGATTCTGACCAGCCACCGCTGGTACCAGGTCCCTGTTGAGCTCTGGATTTCAATAAATTCATCTACTTGCTTTGGGGTTTTGATATAGGAAACCTGGGAAAAAAAAAAAAAGGTACTGAATTCTCTAGAATTGATCTTGGATGGATTTTAAATTCTACTGTCTTCTGAGCAATGTTTCCACCTGATATACCTTACTATATTTTCCTTGAATGTTATCACTAACAATTGAGCTGAATTAACCAAGAGATTAAGAGATGGTCATAGCAAGAGATTTTATTATAGAAAGAAGCCTGCTTTCCTTCCTTCCTTCCATCCATCCATCAATGCTTTTTCTCTCTGCTTCCATAAAATATTTTATGCACATCACATCCACTTCAATCTTTCATTTATTAGCTAATGTGCCTGTGTACTCCCTTATTTCTTTATCCCTTAGATTCTCACTAGAAATCAGGACTAGGTAATTATAATAAAAATGATCTCCAAGATCAGCCACTTGTACCTGCATCAAACAGTGCCCTCAGGATCTCTTTCTTCAAAGATAACTGGCAGGCTATTTCTCACTCAGCACCTCTTAAGTACCACTGGCAGAACTTCAATCACAAACGAATGTGTAGATGGAAATCTTTGAGTCTGAAAATGCATCCTGTCATCAAGTGAGCCCACACCACCCAATCAGCTTGCTTCACCAAAACAGCCTGAGTTTTCAGCACTGAATACCTGAACTGGCTTGCTCAGGAAACATTAAAAATGGGTCCCAGCAAATGCTTGCTCAGTAATTTTAAATAAAGGATACATTCAAGGAAACCTGATCTGTTTGTAAACATAAGGAGGTGGAAATTTATGGAATAAATTTCTGGGTGTGAATGAGTGCCTTGACTCAGCTGTGGAGTCTCCTTGTTCCTCTTGCTGGCACCATTTAAATGTCAGCTCTGGGAACCATCTTGGTACTAGCTGACTCACCACAAACTGGCAACTTCTGGCCTATCACAAAAACACAATATCTGACAATTTATGCCACACTGGTCATCCACCCATGCCAAGGGATGTGAATAAATCTTAATTCAGCCAACACAGCGTACCTCCAGCTGCAATACTGAGACCAGCTCATGCTCTAGCAGTCATGACACTGTTGGATGGAGTAATGAGCACTAATGGGTGCTGTACATTCTTCTATGCAGCTCAGACTTTCATAGTGCCCTACTTTGAGATATATATATCTATAAAAAAGACTATATATATAATCTTTGAGTTTCAGTCCTCTTTTCCTCCCACCATACAGCAAGACTTGCCTGGCCTAGCTTGGCATTACAGAAAAGCCAAGCAGGAATTTAAAGACAGTCTCTCTCACATTTGCTATCAAGGTTCATATTAGTCAAATGGCTGGTAACCTGAAAATAACACAGGCTCAGTAAATTCCTACCCGAACCTGTTACGCACAGATATTAAACTCTAATTTTCTTGAAGGATCACTCCTGTTTTGTGACAACCCTTCTGAACACGGAGCCTTGCTCAAAAAGACATTTTACACACAACCATATCTCCCTTTCTCCACCTTTTAAAAGCCCATGTCCTCTCACCTTTAAAAGCATAAATCAAGAGCTATTCCCTGGGTGGCTCACCAGGAGCTTACAACTGAATTATAGCAATTTGCAATTAACCTCAGCATATACCTTTTACCTGATCTGACTATTAAGGAAGTCCACTGGTGTGAATATTTTCACACCTAGCAGCAGACCAATGAGTAATAGCCATTCATCCCACTTTCCCTTGGAGAGATTAAAGATTGGGTATGAGGCAGGTAGAGTTTGGGAAGTTCTTTAGAAGGTACTGGAAGTTCAATCAGAGTTTGATTAGAAGCCAGAATGGAGAAAGGAGTGATTCATATTTCCCACATTCACATTTCTCTCTTATTTGGGTTTAGTCACATAAAGCTTGTGTGTAATTGGAAAATCACTGGTCTGTAGACTGCAGAGTAACACCAGGAAGAAAGAGTTCTCAGCCTGATTCACAGACTAATTCTTGACAAAACAGACTGGAATTTTTTAAATGCAAAAAATGTATCTTAGAGCCCTTTTTCTGATTGCTGGGGGAGGTCTATATTGAAAGAGTCTAAAGGAGGAATAAACTGGTCCTGTGCTGCACAAGGAAGGTGTAGCCAGTTTTCTTTTCACAGGCTGGTGGCTTTGAGAAACTCACCGTAAAGACCCTCTCTGGCTCACCCTTGGCCCGCATGTTGGTATCATGAACTTGCTTGAGGATCATCCAGGCTTCATCATGCTTACCTATCTGGAAACACCAAAGAAAAAAGAAAACAAATGTTGGAGTTCCCAGATCTGTAATTTATCAAAACATAGAGAGCAACCAATTCTAGAGGTCTGATACAGTGGAGAAGCACATGTACAGCATTGGCTGCATGAAACCCAAAGAGCTGAAAGCTCACAGAGTGCAGTATCTCTGTGCTGATGAAAGGAGTTACCCTAAAACTGTCTGAGGCAGGAGAGGAGTCAGGAAAAAAGCTTTAAAACCAGATGAAAGACAAGGAGTTAGATGAGGAGACCTGGGCTTTAATTCTACCTCTGCTAAAGACTTGCAGGGTTAGCTTGAGCTAGGTATTGCTACCTTTCACATCTGTGAAATGGGAACAAAGAATATTTGCTTAAGATTTCTGAGATTTATGTATTTTATTCAGTAAAATGTACTCTGTCTTTTACTCTTCCACGAGGATTCAGTAGTTACATGTTCAAATCCTATGAGATATTTTCAAACTGTCCCTGTGTTGAATGTACAAAATTCCCAGCACTCACCACCCTCTTCCTCTTCACATTCGGCAGTGAAGCACTAACCATTGCTGATTGACCCTGTAGTGGGTAGTCTTTGGGGTTTAAGCAAGTGTAGACATGTAGGAGTGTGCTATGCATGTTTGATGGGACAAAGAAAGACAGATGATGACACATTAGGGACCACCTATCCTCTGTTAACATCAGACTGCAACATTCAGATGAATCATCTTACCTCCAGCAAAAACCTTGGGCTTTCAGGCATGAATTTCAGTGCCACCAGGGAGGCAATACAGGGCAGAGCACAGACAAGTACAAAGACTCTCCAGCTGTGGAAGTGGTACTTGGTTCCCATACTGAAACCCCAGCCTGGAAACAGCAAGAGCCAAAAAGTAAAAATACTGACCAGGCACTCTGAGTTTTTATCTTCTAAAGCAGCTCTGAACTTTACAGCTCTGTATGACATGGGGACAGGCTGAAAGTTTGCTATTCTTAGCACTGATGGCTCTTAGAGGCTCAATAGCAAGCTCAGTAGATAATAGCAAGTGAGTTCATGTTCATTACAGAAAATGGAACATACTTGCTCAGGCTCTGCCTTTTAAAAGCCTTCTTTTATCTTTCACTTTGGAAATCACCTAGTGATAAGAATAGCTCCACGCAGCTGTAGGCAAGTACAGCTCAGAAAGGGTAGAGGAAACAGAGCCATAATTTATTGCTGCTTTGTAGTGTTACTGAAAGTTTACAAAGGTTAAATCTTCTCTGATCTGAGAGGCACATTAGAGACAGCTCCTTTACATCTTCTACATCACACACATATTTCACATTTTGTGGAAGGGAGCTAGGAAAATAAGGTTTGGTGGTTTTTCTCCCCAGATCTACAAAACTTAAGTTCGGATTCAGACTTAGAATCAAGATTCTAATCCTGCATTTGAGATTCCCTCTCTCCTGCTTTTTCCCTGATGTCTGATCAGGTAAGGTATTCCCGTGCTAAGGACTACCAACTACACCATCGTCCTTAAATTGCCCCGTTTTCTTTTCCTAGGCTTTCAGAAGGGAAGTTTAATTCATTGGTTTTTTTGCTATAAACTTCATTATTCACATAATAAGGAAATCAACAAGCAGTGTTTTTTTTGCAGAGGACTAGTCTGAGTCAGTTATGATGTTCTACTCATTTCCCAAAGTTGCAAAATAATAGGTGGAACATGGGAAGTAAAAAAAAGAAGCTATAAAAGCACGACATCAAAAAGTCATCTGAAAAATACATGTAATGTAAATACTCATGGGCTTTTCAAAGCAAATATAGGTGCAGATAATAGAGTTATTTCAACTTGACACCACCATACAGTAAATTTGCCTATTTCTTCCAACAGTCTCTGTCATATCAATCAGAACCATAAACACTTCTTTATACTGAGTGTACTGTAAACATGGTAAAAATGGATCGATAGAGAGATAAATGTTGGTGTTTCTTCTCATGGTCTTTGTGGCCTGTCCTACTTTCCTCAAACAGGAATTTACAAACAGCTGGTGTCACTGAATACTGAAGGAATTAATCTTTCCTAGTAGATACTTTTCTTCTGATGTTTTCCTACGATATGCACCAGTTACAAGGAATACCCTTTGACACGCAGATTTTTGTTCCTCAGAACACAACTGTGTTTCAGAGTACACCCATCTTCTTTTTCACTTCCAGCTCTGGGCAGGGAACCTATTCCACTCCTGAACCCATTTAGATGAAGCCAATTGTGACTCTATCTTAGCACATGCTGGGAAGATATATCACCAGATACACAGCCCTGAAGAGCGTTGACACTTGGCTAAGGAAAAGAACATGCGCTGTCCTCACTGCTATCATCCACTAATTCCCTGATCAATCATGGAATCATAGATTAAAATCATTTACTTTTTGATAACTGGATAATGTTTTGCAATATAATGTTTTGCAATATAATCTCAGTCAGTTTTCTCTCTGTGTACTACTCACATTTAGATTAAAAGCTCAGGCTCTGGGGGTATCATTCAAGAGTTTTGTATTTGAAGGTTTTGGTTCAAAGCAGCCCTCTTCAGCCCTAGTTACAGCCTCAGCAATAATCAGTTATGCAGTCAATTTATCAGATCTTCTGTGTGCATATCAGGCATCTTATTTCTAGTGTTTTTTATGGTGGGATGTGTAAGGGCTGACTAACATTACCTCTGCAGGGTTTTGGAGTAGTGTAGTGATGCAGGAATGTGACATTGTCAGAGAATCTAAAGCACAAACCAATTACCATAATGTGGGATGATGCTCCAAGCCATCGCTGAAGCAAAAATGCCACCAATCATCCAGAACATGCACAGCCAGCTCAGGTGTTCCCCTCTTTTCTCACGAGACAGGAATTCAGAGAAATAGGCAAACACAATGGGGAGGGATCCCCCAATACTGAGGAGAAAAAACAGCACATGGGAAGAATGCATGTCAGAACTGCACATATAAAGAGGTGAAGGTCACACTCACAGACATACTGCACAAAAGTGAGACTGTAGGAAAAATGCAAATCTCTCTTTGGCTAAGATAGTCTTAGACATCAAAGATCCTTCACATGCTCTGAAAGTTGAATTTCCTGTACAGTTTATACAAAGCCTACCCTTCACCTAGACATCTGTATTGTTATGCTGTGATCATTCATTTTAAGGGGACAAAATATAGGCAGGTGATGGGAAATCCTGAGGGTCTCATTGGAGGCCATAGCAGTCAAGATTACAAATTGAGGTAGCTATTTACCGTTCTAACTTTCTGCTCTATTTGGGCAATACCAGAAGAACTTCAATGACCAAACTTTCCTACCATGTTAAGAGTCAACACTGTGGTAACACAGCCACACGTGCTAAACAGCAGTGCCATCCTGGCTCTGTAGCGAAGATACATCTCCCACTCAGTCTTTTTTCCCCCCACCCCACACACCCAAAGCAGTGAGCTATGATGGGACTTCTCCAGGGCATGAAATGGATTCACCAGTTACCCACCCGAGGCCTGAGATAAGGCGGCAGAAGAGGAAGAATCCGTATCCCTGGACAAAGGAGGAGAGGAAGGCGAAGGCAGCATTGATTGAAAGGGATATGATGAGGCATTGCTTTCTTCCCAGTTTATCAGCGAGGCCACCCAGCAAGACAGCCCCCACCATCATTCCTAAGTAGACTATCAAACCTAGAAATGAGAGAGAGACAGTAAGTTTGTTAACTGGCTAGAAATAGTATGCAATGTGGAAGTAGATTTTCAAGCCCTCTGTGGCAGCTGCTGTCAACCTGGCACACTATGCAAGAGAGATAATCCCTTCCTCCCCCAAATCAGCTCTCTCAGGTGCTAGAAACTCCATCCATTGGTGGAACCTAATCTTTCTGTCTTTTCCCCGTGGGCTTGCATCACTCCCTGCTGCGCTGCAACATGCAATATAGACATACCCTCATTTGACTAGACCCACATCTCTCTTTCCCATCCTTGCTGCTCACATATCCCCTGCACGTAAGCAATGGCCAAGCATAAGCAGATTAGGATGCACGTGGCCCAGCTAGGCACCACCAATGATACAACAGAAGTCTGATGTCTTAACTCCACTGACCCCTCCAGTGCAATGGGACTGAGGATGTGCAGTGAGAAGGCTGTGTCTGGCAGCTGTTCATGCTCAGAAAGCTGGGAGAGCTGAGAGACTGCTAAACAATAGCTAAATCTCTTTGGAGTTTACCTATCCTTCCCATGCTTCCTTTGCACTTACCTCTTTCTGCTTTTCCTGACTTTATCTGAATGGATCTGCCTGTTTCTGAGACTTATGTTACATAGCACAGCAATTTCCTTCATTAGTGAGCCAAGATCTGGCATCTAACTAAAGGACAACTTACAGAAAAGAATGCAGACTTGATCTGAAAATTTTAGATGGGAGAACCTACTGCGTGTCTTGACAGTTTGTTCTATAGAATTAGCATTTTGACTGTTAAGAAAAATGGATTCTTCTTACTATCTTGACTTCACTAGATCTTCTACTATGAGGTCCTCAAAAGACAGTTTCAGTGCCTACATGCAGTGTCAGACTGAAGAGGAGAGAATGGTTTTCTTCTCCAGATAGGCTCCCTGTACTCAGCTCCCTATGTGCTTGCAACTCTGGCCTAGTAAACATGACAGTTGTCCCTGGCACTTCTACTGACACTTCTACCAGAAGGGCCACCTATTTTATTCCCTTTTCTTTTATGCAGGCACCAGTGTAAATAGNATCTGAAAATTTTAGATGGGAGAACCTACTGCGTGTCTTGACAGTTTGTTCTATAGAATTAGCATTTTGACTGTTAAGAAAAATGGATTCTTCTTACTATCTTGACTTCACTAGATCTTCTACTATGAGGTCCTCAAAAGACAGTTTCAGTGCCTACATGCAGTGTCAGACTGAATAGGAGACAATGGTTTTCTTCTCCAGATAGGCTCCCTGTACTCAGCTCCCTATGTGCTTGCAAGTCTGGCCTAGAAAACATGACAGTTGTCCCTGGCTCTACTACTGACACTTCTACCAGAAGGGCCACCTATTTTATTCCCTTTTCTTTTATGCAGGCACCAGTGTAAATAGAACTAAATAATAATGCTCAAAGGTCCAGGAATATGGTTTTTTTTCTTTTATTTTATCTACTTTCTAGATGTAGAGACTTTAGAGAGCAATAGTCCTAGGAAGAACCACAAGCTATAGTCCTTTTCCTGGGAGGACCTGTCCTGTCAAACACAATCACTTGGGAAACAAGGTGATGACTAACTTTTTTGCAATTCATTAAGGTTTAAACAAAACAATCAGTCTGATGGCTGAAGGCTGTTCTGTGCCATCCAGCAAAGCCAACTAAGGACTCATGCAGAGAGTTGTTTGGCAACTGGTTCTTTCTTCTGATTGCAAATGCCCACGCTTGTTTCAAAATGCATTACTAAATGAAATGCTATGCAGCAGAGAACCAATGCAGCATCTGAAGGATATTTGTCTCATATTGATCAGAAATGGAAAATGTTCAGTCTTCTGAAATCTCCCCCATTTAATCACAGTCACAGTTTTCATAGCAGGGTGTTGTGGTCACCTTTCTGGGAACTGTTCTGCTATGTTTTCTAACCACAAGAGGTCTAAAAGACAATAAAGATTTTGTGTGACAAAGGCAAAAAACCAAACAACTGCTCTTACCTCTGAATCATCTTTGCATCACAGCCATGGCACAGGATTTTGCAGTGCAATTGTGCTTCCGTGGTAAGAACGTGGCTCTGTGCGATCAATAGCCACACTCCCTGCCCTACCCCTTCTGACCCAGGCTGTCCTAGTCGTAAGGTGATCTGAAGGTAGGCAAAGGTTTCAGATGCTGGTCTGCAGCAGTCACAGAACATACATACCCAGCTGAGAATCTGTTCTCTGTCAACTTTTGCCTTCAGCTTTTCCCTGAAGTACAAACAACAAGGAAGAGCTGAAACAAAAAAACCTGTTTCAGTCCAAAGTCTGTCTGAAGGAAGAATCTTAATGCAGTGTTGTAAGGCTTAATGCTTTTACCCTGGCTCCTGAGCTACATTTAACAGAGCAGATCTGATGGCAGCCAGCAGTGAAGACAGAAGTATCTACTCACTGGTGCCTCACAGCCAGCCAGTGAGCCCTGCCAGCACTGTGCGAGTGGCTCACGGCACAGCTCAGCCCACACCACCAGACTCCAGCAGGGAAGAAAATTGATCTGCCAAGCTCAGGGTGCAGAGTTATATCAGGCCTTGCAGATTGCTGTGTCCTGGATTAACAAAAAAATGGGGCAGGTAATCAGGGAGGAGTGAAATAGTTACTCATGCAGTCACTATGCAGGAGAGGCAGTCTTCTGGAGAACACGGTGATGGTGGTTATCTCTGAAAAAGACTCAGCTCATATCAAGGAAACTTAAATTTTAAGGAGAATTAAATTAAGAAAAGTGATCACTAAGGGGTATTTCTTTTACCATGTTGCTCTCTCTACCAAATATTCTACAGAACAATATTCCAACAGCCTGTACCAGAAACTTGACTCTGAACCTCAGATTCAAACCACACAGACCTAGACAGTAGTAGGAGGGCCCAGCTTCCAAATCAATACATGCAGTGATTAGGTGAAATGTTAAGAGCAACTCTGATTAAGTCATTATTTACAGACTGTTCCACGAGTAATGGAGTATAATGAATGCCTGTGGGAAAGCCTGCAATAGCCTCCCATAAAATTGGTGCAAAACTAAAGAACAGAAATTCTAAGAATAAATTTCAGGTTATGACTCATCCAATGCTGAAGTTATAAGGAAAGAATATGACTACTGACTGGGCTCGTTTCCACTAGAAAAGAGGTAACATATAGAGCATTTTCACACCAAGAAATGTATTAGCCTTTATTGACGTTTTGTGCTCCATGTTAGACAGGAAGGGTAGACTTGAAAGCTGAAGTTCTAGGAATAAGGAAAAGTGGATGCAGTATATGGCCCTGTGTGTGCTCAACTGTTATTTTTACTGTTCAATTTAAGTAAAAGTAGACTAGTAAGTTTTCAGAAAGAGAACACTTGCCTTGTTGATTAAATACAAGCAGAGAGTCTTCATCTACAGCTAATGGCTCTGCCACTGAGGAAGGATCACCCATGTGAAACAGCTTTGAGTTTCTGGAGGTGGAGTGGATCCTGGGTGAATCTGGTTGCTGAGATGGAAGAATTCTGCATGTTCAAGTCCAAGGTGGATGCACGAATCTGTGAGTGCTTTGATGTAGCACTGGCAAGGCAAGGCACAGCAAATCCTCCCGCGGGTGCTGCCAGCACAGCCGTGGGTGGCTGTTTACACTCAGCCAGCTTCACAGGCTCCCCACGGGACTTGTCCATCACTACAATATTCATGGGACCATCTGGTTCCCCCCACCAAACCCCTCTGCTAAAGCAAAGTGTTCAACAGAGGAAAGCCAAACAAATCCTTTGCTGTTAAACGAAAACCTCTTCATGCTGGCTCGAGTCAGATGAAATATTCCCACTGTGTTTGCAGCCGTCTCCAAGGGGTGGGGTGTTTCCAAATCACAGAACCATCTTTTTTCCCCCCCTAACAGGTCCCTAGCACCCAGGGTGATGATGCTCCTTGGGCTGCAGGAGCATTTCTTGCAGTCAGGACTTGGTGTCCAATGCTCAGGACATGGAGATGGGCAGGCATCCTCAGGGTTTAGTTGGCTGCTCTGTTAAGGGTCCATGACTGTGGATGTGCAAAACAGGGAGCTACCAGCCACGGCAGAGCAAGGGAGCCATGGCTGGGCTTGTCTCTGCTTATCCAGGAAGAAATAAAGCCACAGAGCTCTGCAGAGGAGATTAGGATTTACTGTCATATCAGGTGAATTCAGGTCAATGAGAAGCTGAGGCCAGATTTCATCTTAGCTGATAATAAAATATCCTCCTTGCACAACTAAAAGCAGGGATATTGTTACACATCCTATTTAACCTGACTCACACAGCCAAGCCTGAGTTGCTACATAACTTCTAATAGGATCTTCTTTTTTTATCTAACATTGTGAGGTTAAAAGTCTGTAAAATAAAATTCCCCTTAAAATATCATTATTAAATCATAAAAAGGGAAAGGGAGCTGTGTGCCTGAAAAAACGGTTTTATTTTCAGCATTTTTGTGGCTGTTTTGCAGTTATGAGCAAAGCTCTTCAAAATTTTCTCATCTTAGTTTACTGAGCTGTGAAATCATGATAACACAATTGCAGCTCTAGGGAATCTGGGAAGTCTGATGCTTGAACTGTGCCTGGAGTTTTTTTTATACACAGCATGTGAGAAAGTTTAAAGCATTACTGTGTTTATATTTATACTTGCTGTGTAGTCACTGCTCCACACTTGCAAATACGACATTTAGTCCTCTGACAGGTCATTAAAACCACTTAGAGATGTATCTTTATATGATATTTCTCCAAATAATGATACTGTGTGCCTTTCAGCAAATAAGTAAATAGAAATGTTATGACTCTTCATATGATTAGCCTTAGAAAATACAAAAAACTCTATTCCTGACAGGATGTACAATAGTGAATATTCTGTTTCAGTACATTTAAGAAATTGATTATTATTATAACTACTGCTGGTGAAAGCTCAGCAAAGCAGATTTACCACATAAATATATAAAAATAATATTGTTACAACTTACCAAACTTATTCTTAGCAACTAGTGTTAAAAACTGATTAAATCAAACTGCTAAAATATATAATTGTTGTTTCATCTTGTTGTTTGGGGTTTTTTTTTTGGTAGTACCCTGCAATCATCTTCAAAAATGCCATTTTGTATAACAGAAAGACTCCAAATATGTGTTTTGTCCCACTAGGGATGTTTAGGGCTCAAATAGCTGTTAATTTGCACCTGATGGTGAGATGTTTATTTTCAGAACAAAATGTAAACATTTTCTTGATGTGTCATATTCATTTCACATATTTCATCAAACACTGTTGGCATCTGTTTATTTGTGTTGGGTTTTAGTTTGGGTTTTGGTGTTTTTTTTTTCATAATTTGGCTGTAATTTGCTTGATATTTTTTCCATGTTTGCTTTCCAAGGGAGGCAAAATATGCAGTATACAGACTATGTAATGTAAAATGTTGTGTTAGCAGAAGCTGAACTTCACCAGCATGGTCTTTAGGAGGCATCTACTTTAGCTCTCTTATTTGTCCCTATTTCTGTAAGCCTTTAATTACATAGAACCATAGAATCACAGAATCATGAAGGTTGGGAAAGACCTCCAAGGTCATGAAGTCCAACCATCAACCTATCACCACTATGCCACTAAATCATGTTACTAAGCACAACATCTACATGCTTTTTGAACACTTCTAGGGGTGGTGACTCCACCACTTCCCTTCTCTATCCAAGCCTCTGCTCATGCTATGCAGACTCACTCTTGAGAGATCATCACTGCACATTAGGCAGGAATTGAGGTGAAGACCTCGTTGATTGACACCAAGTTAACCTGTAAGAATAACCAAACCCTGAGTATTAGCAAGATCAATTTGCAATAGCACAACCCACAGATCATTAAGGGAATGGAAACACTGAGGGAAATGAGGATGTGTTGGAGTCTCTGAGCTTTGTTAGGAGATTCCTTTTTTTCCCAGTTGCAGATGATGAAATTAATCCAAGAAAGTTTTTGAGGAAGATTATGTTCTTGTGTCCATCAATAGCATTTCCCCATCCTTTCCCTTCAGGAGCTGATATCTATCTGTCCTTATTATGCTTTGAACCCACAGCTGCTCAGAAAAGGGCTGAAACCTACTAGCAGGGGCAGCAATAGGGACACTAAGTTGTGCTGGAGGCACCCAAAACTGTGTCCCTGAACTCCCCTGCTCCCTGCCAAACCTCCAACAGCCTCTGCTCCCTGCAGTTGCCCTGAGTTTGGTGGGAAGCTCTCCTCCTCCTCTTCAGACTCAGACCTACATTCTTCTCTCACCCTCCAGCAGTCCCACATCCTCTCCAGCCTCACTTCTTCACCTGCATCAGTGCACCATTCTGCAATCTAAGCCACACTTGGTACATTTTCACCTCACAGACCTCATATCCAAGAGGAAACCTGCAGCACAGCAATAGCCATCAGACAAGAAAGCATGTTTAACAAATAAGACAGACTGAATCAGAGACCTGCCTCATGTACAACACCAGTCAGTAACAACTGAGTGCTCCCATAAGTATCCACTTCTTTCCCTCATATTTAAGCCATAAAACTGTGTGAACACAAGCTTTGACAGCAGATCCCCTGAAAAAAAAACAAGCTAAGGACAGAAGAAATTGTTCTGCAAAACCAAAAGCTGCCTTTGAAAGAGAGCAGGAAAGGCAGTGAAGAGAGTGCTCTGCCCCTAGTTCGCAGGCACAGATTATCTTGGTTAATGTGCAGGAGGCTGGAACTGGGCTTGGATATGGACCCAAAAGTCTCCTTGCTTATTCAGAGCTTATCAGAACACCCTGAACTTTCAGCCTTGCAAATACTAGGCTGGAAAAAAGCAGAACAGGCTCTCTGGGGAGAGATTTCATCCTCATTTTTACCTGTGGTTGGGCCAGAAATACTTCAAAGATAGATTTTCCTGTGACATATGAAGTTTCCTGACTCTGGTGTCTGTCAGAGCTTGCACTTTACAGAGAGAGATATTGATGGGGTCAGAGTTTCAGAAGATCTCTGCTTTCATATAGTCACAAAAATAAATGACCTGTTTTTCAAAGAAGGTCTCATCACTGAAAAGGCACCCAGCCTGGTGTCCCAGAAGGAACTGATGAATTTCAAAGTCCCTTTGAAATCAGGATCCAATTGTGAATGATTTGCTTTTAGATACCTGAGGTATTTCAAGCTAGAGTTTTTAAGTGGTTTGTGATAAAATAAAAAGGTATAAATAAAGCACAAAACTAAGTAAAATCCTAGCTAACTACAGAAATAAAAATCCTGATTCTCAGTTTCCAAGAAAAAATAAGAAATAGAAAAGTATCTAGGACCTCAGTATATCAAGATGGGAGGTCTAAATAAGGATAATTATCTATTGCCTTTGTCACCTGAAAATAAAGGAAATGGAATGTAGTCAAAGTCTGGAGCCTAATCCAAAATCTGCCTTTACCTTGCATATCAGGCAGGGCTTCTGGGCCAGCAGGGATGAACTACAGGCCCTTATGATTCCCCTACAAGTCCAGTACATGTCCATCATGACACAATCTCCCCCTTCTAAGGCAGTTCTTCCAAGTTCTATTTTACTCTCCTTCCAGATGCCTGTACTATTGCACAGCTGGTGCTCACTACAAGACATGCCAGATACTTTCCTGATTCTTGGAGATCTGAGAGGCTTTGCATGTTTTGGCTTATAGTGTGCAAGGGAAAAAAAGCATTCATCCAAATCTTTCCACCTAGTCTCACTCACAATAACTAAGCCTTTGTATTTTGACCACAGGGAGATGTCAATGGTGATGCAAAAGGGATGTTGCCAGCAGCCTCAGCCTTTAATCCCCATGCAGCACGACTTGCATTCCACAGATCTAAGAAGAAACTTCCAGTACATATCAGCAGACTGCTCTGACCAAGTTAGCATGCAGAAGGAAGCAGCTGCACAGTTGATTTGCCAGATGGGACTTCAGGCTGAAGGGGAACCCAGGCAAAGTGGAAAACTTTGGAGAACAGGACCGTATCAGGAGCTACAATTTAACAGTCAAGTAATCCAGAGCTAACAGACCCCTGTCCTTTATAAATGTCATATTTGGATGGTACTGCTTTGTGGACCTCTCATTACAGCATAATTTGAAAAATCATTGAAATCTTTGAGTAGGAAAAGCCTCCTTTAACCTTTCACTTACTTCTCCTTTAACTCCCCTTGAGTTTTTCTCTGTGGACCTGCCAACTCTAAGCTGCCTTGTTCAGATCCAGCTTGCAGTGATCAGTACTGGGGCCGCAGCACATTCATAAGGTGGGCTTCGATGTGGTTTAGTTCTGCTGCTCTTGAGTAGCTGCCTTCACAGCTGCATGCAAACCCCTCTTTAGTCAGATCTACCCAGCCACGACCATGCATCACACACAGCACAAGAATGTCATCAGAAGATCCTGAAATCAGCTGGTCACTGGAAAAACATGTTCTAGCTACTGTCTACTGTATTAGAAGAGCGTTCGCAAGTGACACTTACCTAGCATCCCTTTGTTGGAACTGGATAAGCACATATCCTTCTCAGCACTGGGAAGAACAAATCCAACCACAAACACCTCCACACCATCTGCCATCAGTGCCAATCCTAAAACAAAGAACAAGGTCCACTGGAAGCGTCCATGGCCACACTCCTCAATGATGTTCTCATACTGATGAGCAAGTTGCTCCTCATCCTCCATCCTCTCTGCCATAAGGTCAGCTCGGTCTCTGTACTCATCATCAACAGCAGGAGCTCGCTTCTTTTGCTTTTCTTTAATGTCATCTGGGTGTGGGATCCCTTGGTATTCCCCTTCATAGACCTCATCATCTTCATCATGGCCTTCTGTAACATCACTCTGGGCATCTTCTTCATGAGCAGGCTCATCCCCACCACGGTAGTAGCCATCATTGGGTGTGTACCCTTCATAGTTACCATCCTGGTACCTGTAGTCATCCTGGTTTGCCTCCCTGCCCCCTTGGTAGAGGTTTGTGTTTCTATATCCATCATCCATTCTGAATGAAGATTTCTAAATGCTGAAGGTCACTGTGTGCAGATACTCTAATGTTAATGTAATGATCTGTGCAATTTCTGCTATTGGTTACTTGAACATATCTTCTCTCTGTTCCTTGGAACTGCTGGGATGCAGAGATTCCCAGGCTCAGAAGGAGAATCACTATATAAAGTTTCTCTTTGACAGCTTCTGATAATGCTTCACTTTTCAGCTGTCATTTGGACTTGCTGGCTTCTTCTGTGCTCTGGGTGGGAAGTGCTGCTGTCTGGGGAACAGCAAGGGAACAGCAAATTGCACAGCCAGGGAGCTAGGAGGATTTGACAGGTTTGTCCTGATTCATCGTGGTGGTGAAAGTCATGTCCTGAAAAAGAAACAAGCAATGAGATAGCAGTAAGCTTGCAAGCACACATGCATTAACACCCAACATTTTGGATATATGTTTTTTCCTTTGCAGAAAGAAATGACAACAGAAAGTTTGAGGACTGTTTTTGCATTGCAAAACTCAAAACCTCAGAACACAAAAAGACCATTCAAAACTACCAAATGGGAACCTAAAGCAGAATGTAAAGTAATGTGTGGTCCCAATTTCTGTCATTCCCAGAAGTCCTGCCTCCCACATGTGGTCCTGATTTCTACTGAGAGCAAAACAGTACTGGGCTCAGTTACTGGAACAGAGCTCTCAGGTTGCTAAATGTGTTTCTATCCATCTACCCCAGAGTGCACTCATCCCTGCTACCTGCAACTGTCTAACATCATAATGACACAAAATATGAGCTTGGTTTGCTTTTTCATCAAGATCTCAAACTTAATTTTATTTAATGGCTTCTTTCTTTTTCCTCTAGTGTCTCTCCATCTGTATGACAGATGTACAACTAGTATGCAGTGTCTGCCAAAATAAAGTCACTGAAAATCACGCCAAGCTCTGTTCTTCCCATCTCTAACCATCAATGGAGGAGGATTTTCACAGAGAGCAAAAAACCCAAAGCTAATACAGAATATCACTGCTCTCTGCAGGGAAAACCAAGGGAAGCCAAATCACATCTAAACACATTCTCATTATGGATACCTCATTTCCATTACTTTGCCAGCAGTTTTCAGCCAGTTGGCTTTCCAGTGTTCTCCTGCATTAGTTGCCATGCACAGCTTCAGACAAGGAGTTTGAAAGTAGACTCACATGGGAAACTGAGTCACACTAGAGGAGCCTGCACAGTGTAGGCATGCACAACATGTGGCCTTCACTTCCAGTTCTGAGCTACTTGCCTAAATAAAGTGTAAATGAGCTATGAAATGACATGGGCAGGCACATGTCTGTATCTGGGCATTGTTACCTATACAATCAGTCAACCCTATAGAAGTGTAGGCACACACAAAGGCACACTGTAAAGTACAGTGGTGCCTCTGTGCTTCAGGATCTTCTCTGGCAGCCAGCATGGGTTTAAACAACATGCAGCTAAAACGACTTCTGAGAAATTCAGTAGAAGCAGTTTCACAGAATGCTCAGAAGTGCATCACTCCCTCCTGCAAATGCTTTGATTTTTTTGGCAGCCCAAATGTTCAAGATAAGGAAAGAGCAGAGGCTTGACTTGTCTGCATGGTCATGCCTTGCTGTTCATGGAAGCTGCTCCCAGAAGCTTCCCACATTTGTGTCATGACTGAACATCATGTTCTCCAAGGCAGTAAAACCATAGTTCCACAGAGACATATTTTCTTAGGAACATTAGGCCTTACTTTGGAAGTCTTCAAACATCATGTGTTGGCAGGCTGTTTCAAAGCAACCTCAGGCATCAGAGCAGGAAGTGCAGTGACCTCAGCACATTTGTCTCTATCTGATTGTTACAGAAGTGGATTGAAAACTTGTCTTAGGAAATGAGGTAATAACAATAAGGATCAGTAACAGAACTTATCAGATTCCAGGTCTCCACAGACCTTACCTCTAGCTTTACACCTACTTTTGTAAAAGGTAGAAGTATGTTCTCAAAGATCAAGCACTGGAAATCTTTTTCTTCTGCATTAAAAAGCTGCCAAGGTTGGAAGCTGGGCTCTTTGCCTCCCACAATAACAGGACCAAACAAGATCACAGACTTAGACAAGATCTACTGAAGCATCTGTTTTCTTACACTGGTACACAAAGATTGATATTTACTCTATGGGATCAGTTGCATCTTGGGCAGCATAGGAGATAGTGACATGAGCTGATGAGTCTCAGTGACCAGTGATATTCACCTAGGTTGTGTAATTCAGAAAAAAAATCACAGAATACAATAGTCACTGAGTTCCCATTCAGCTTGTAGGATGGATATTTCCTGGGATCACCCCAGAAGAAGGTACAGTGCCCAGAGGCAGGCTGTAAGCTAGGACTCCTGGATGTTTGATACTTCACACTACTTGTTTCCTTTTGTTGGCACATATGCATAGGCTGATTCACTCCAGACCTTATTCTTTAACACCCTTTCACTCAAGCTGAGCTGTACTCGCTTATATTAGCAGCCTCTTTTAGCATTTAGATATGAAATCGTCACTTCTCATAAAGACTGCAGGCCTGGATTGCTGCAATTGCTCTTCAAAAAGATGCATGAGAGCTTGAAACAAATATACACATTACACTGAGCAACAAATAGACATATCACATTGAGTCTGTTACAACCTTGGGTCCTTTTAAACAGACAGCTACCATTCTGAGCCATGCAAGTGAGATTTAAACACACAACAAATATCAGGCTCCATAAGGCAGAGCCTGCAGGGGAGAAAGAAACAGAGGCAAGGAAGCCTCAATCTTCAAGGAGCCTGTTAAACAGAACTTTGGACACAACACCTTAAAGAACCTGGAATACAGTCACTTTCCTCACTTGTAGTTCTCCAAAGCACAGCACTCTTTCTCAATAGCAAGGCTATTCCCCTCTATGTAATTTTTGCACTATGTGTTTTCCTCCATACTCTGCTTCTTATTTCCCTTAATTTCCTCACCAGCGTACCTCATCAGTTATCCTGATGTTAGCAAGCATCCTTCACTTAGCCCAGCATCTCTAATTTACTTAACAGCAACTTTTTCACACACTATTCACCTTCCAGTTTTCTTGCACTCCTTAGCTCTTTAGTCAGCTCAGATGTTGCACACTTCTCCAGGAAATCAGCCATTTGAGCTCTGCAGCTTAAAATAGGCACCTAAAGTCTTGGATATACTCATAATAGAAATGGTATCCATTCTAAGAAAAGAGACCTTTAAGAAAAGCAGCTTAACTCCTGTATTTGCCCCTGTGAAAAAGTATGTAAGGGAGGTGCCTGCCATGCTTAGGTGATGAACTGTGGGCTAAAGGACAACAGAGCTTGAGGGGATGCAGAGAAGGGTGAGTTTCTTGTACCTGGCACACAATGAATGGTGTCCAGGGTGTGATAGACACCTGAGCTCTAGCAGAGCACAGACCTCACAGCAAATTAGTGGGCAAGGGGGCAGTTAGATAGAGTTGATTTCTCATGAAATCAACTGAACCTTTGGGCTGCAATCAAGTTTCTGGAAAAGCAAAGAGTGTTAGGTTGTGTGTATGCAGTGCAGAGAAAGCCAAGCCTGAGAGATGACATCCAGATCCATTCGTATTTTCCTCTTTGCTTCTGTGTGTTCAGAAAGGGAAAACTGTCAGCAGCTAAAGGAAGAGGTTAAATGAATGCTAAGGATAAGGAGCAGTACATGGACATTAGGAAAATGCTTTCACAGGAACTTTAGCCTACACCAGAGTAATCCCTGTAAAACAGATGGCAGAGCAGTTTAATATTCTGCCTGAAGGACAACTCCTCTTGCAAAACATCCTCACCCCCAGAGCTGCTTTCTGCTGGCAGCAATGGGAAGATGCCCAGATCCTACAGTGACCATAAGGACACCCTTGTGTCACAAAGCTGACTGTAAAAAATATCCTGAGAGGAGCTATTCCTCACTGAAAGGAGAAAGGAAAGGATGCAGATAGGTTTTTATGAGGTTCCAACCTCAGGCTCTTAATGAGCATGCAATTAATGGATCCATTTGTACACACGAAGGACCAGATTTTGGAGATGCTTAACAACTCACAACTCCCAGGGGAGCAGTAGCCTGGATTTCAGGCAGCCAACAATTACACAAATACTATTAGGCAGACTGAGTACTGTAGCAATACTTGATCACCGTGTTGCTAGAGGGGAGGTGAAGCAGTGCAGTGCCTGGAATACAGCTCTATGCTCCAGGCTGAGCATCCTTGGGTCTGTCTCTTGGCTTTCTGGCATTTTTGTGTCCCTCCAGACTGCACAGTGGAACAGCTCAGCCTTCCTCTGGTGTGAATTGCAGAGGGGTTGCTCAAACTGCTTGCAGCTCTGCCTATATGAATAGGTGGCAACTTGAGCCCCAAAAGCATAAACCAACCAGAAATGGGAGAAAAGAAGTCCCTGTGCTACTTGCTTCAAAGCTGAGGCCCAAAGTAGGTGTTTTGCTCAGAGTCCTTGTCAGCTTTTCACAGAATTCAGAGTCTAGCTATTTTTTTTTAACCATGAAAACTGAAGTTTTCCCTCAGGAGAATTTTGAAACTTTCGTACTTTCCAACCAGCATAAATAATTAAGAAAAAAAAAATCTAAAAAAATTAGTCTGCAACCCCATAATTCACAAAAACAGTACATTCAGATCAGGTCCATAAAAAATGTTTCATCTTATGCTGTAAATGTTGCCCTTTTCATTGGCACTAAAAAAAAAAATGAAGGTGGAGATTTGTTTCAAACTGAAAACCAAACATTTATTTTAAGAAATGCCAGGGTGTCCACTGCTTGATCCATTTTTTATTAGAAGTATTTGCTGAAGCTGATTTTTTCCTTCCCCTAAAAAATTCAGATTTTGAAAACCTGACATTTTCTTATCCACAAAAATTGCATCAGAAACACTCCCATTTTACTTCTATGGATATGAAACTATCTCAGGTGCATTTTAAGAAGGTAATATAGAGAAATATAACATAGGAGAAGTAATCCTGCTAGTTACATTCACATGACTACCAGTATCTGAGCTCTGTGCTGGGAGGCAGAGAAGGGCTTTTCTTCCACAGAGCTCTCATTATTCTTTTTTTTTTTATATATTGCTAATATTAACATTGCTGCTGCAGCCACAAAATTCAACATCCAGAAGAGAGCTGAGCAGGATCATCATTTTCCTGGACAGATGGCAAGGCTGGGTTCTTGGCAGAGGGAAAAGCAGCAAGATCTGGAGAGAATATAGATGTGAGCAAAGTCAGAAAAAGGAAATGAGGGGGCTTCTAATGCAGAGAGGTAGAAACCAAGTGAAATCAGATTTCAAGTAGCAAGAATATGGATAAATATTCCAAACTGTGTTCAGAATAATGGGGAAATGTCCAGGGAAGGATGGAAGCCCTGTCATAGTATTGATGCCTAAACAATAGAGAAAATAAAATGACAACTACTGCTTAGCAATAGCAGCACCTCTTACCTTCATATCCAAGGATTATAAACCCATCTCAGGCTGCATCTGTTAAAGCTCAGCTCTAATCCTTACTAATTCTTGCTTGACTTTCTGCAACTCTATTTCACTGCCAAAATAATAGACAAAGAGGGATAAGATCTCAGATTTGAACACTGGCCAGTGAATCAGTGTGATTTAATCAGCTGAAGACCTGGTCCCTTTTTTGGAAATACAGGTCTGAATCTTGGGATGCAAGATTAGCTATGACTGTCAGGTAAGGAAGCACTATATATACCACTAGGAGAACAGTTAATTGGATTCCTCCCATCCCTTCTCTGGTCTCACAAGTTTGGAAGCAAAATTTGTCCTTGGAATTACTGTCCAAAATAAACCAGGCTGGAAATTATTTACATCTTGAGGAATGTCAGCTCAGACTAGAATGTCTTAACTCTCTTTTCTGGTCTTGTTCAGAAAAATCAAAGTGTATATGAGTCTTCTAGTTTTCTTAATTAGAAACATGGTAGCTGTAAGCAAAGAGGAGATATTTTGCCACCAATGGCCCCATGATTATGTGTGTGGGCATGTCAATAGATGGTTTTCAGGTATGAAGTTATCTGTTAATGGCTACAACAGTCAACTGTGGTTGCAGACACTTACAGAAGGCTAATGGGCTCTGGACAACAAGAGATTTGAAAAATCAAAGTCTGTAGCAGAGCTTACCTGAAAAAAGAGTTTGCTTTGAACTCTGGATAAAGAGGTATCTTCTGTTGTAGCTTCAGAGGAGAGGACTGCATTAAGTAAAAACTAAGGATGAAAACAAGTTTCTCTTGAGACTTTTGTTATTAGGAAATTATTTGATAGATATGTAACAAAGGTTCAAAAACTCTCCGTGGAGCTTATTAAGCAAGCTATCTGCACCACAGATTCTGTATCAGTAGCTGTGAGTGAAAAGAAGAGCAAGATCTTTGAAAGTCATTGGCTTTTAGTGGTACAGATAGCACTTATGATTGCTCTCCTGCAGCACAGGCAGGATATGTAGGGTAAAAGTGCTCTGTTTGGTGTAGAAATCATTGATTTGCTTTATGATGCTGTCTGGGACAGGATTCATTTCTTTGTTGGTTTTTTCCACGCTGTAGATTGGAAAAATATTGGAGCTGATACAGCCCCTGGTATGTGGAAAAATGCAGGGAAAACAGAGCTGAAGCAATTTAGTGTGTTACCAGCAGATGAGATTAATTATTTAACAGAGAAAGCATTTCAATTCAAAATTCTCTGCTACAGAGTCTACTTGACCTTAAGTCACCTTATAGTTTTTTGGTTAATCTCTATTGATCTGTGGTGGCTTTTACACATTTCTGTGTAGTGCATACTGTGTATGTTTTGTTCCACCACAACAAAATACTTACTCTGTAATTTGGTCCTAGAGTCCTTCATTGCTCTGCTACAGCCACATATTGTTCTGTGAAGAGAAGCTACAACGCTTGAAGCTGAGGCATTGCCAATGGCTCATGAATTGGAGGCTAGAGCTGCAAGTGGTGTGAACATGAATAGTTCTCTTTGATTAAACTATCCTGATTTATGTTAAATAAAAATCTGGCTGTACCATCACACTTTTTCGTGCTAACCCATCCTGTGTGCATTGGGGGAGATTTCTGGGGGTTTACTCTGAGGACACTAAAATGCTGTTGATTATGTGGTGGTAACTTGAACAGCAAAGTGGCTCTGTGCTGAATTTAACTTGTGACAATTCATGATGTTATGTTATGAACTAAGAGACAGAAAGTCCCCCAGATTGTTAAAGGGAGATTATATCTTAAATCCTGATATTCTGTTGATGCAGATGCTTTAAAGGTCATATCTAAGACAGTATGTGCTGCAGTAAGCTGGCACAGTGAATGTGCAGCAGATGAAACAAGGAACTAGCATCAGCCAAGCAGAATAACCAGCTTTTCTGAAGTTAAGGATGCAGACTAGCAAGTTGGAAGTTGGTGAGATAGAGAGAGGAATGGTTAGCAGTAGAAGTTGGAAAGCAATGGCTTAGCAGCACAAAGCTATATAAGGAGGGACAGACTACACATTAGGATTCCAAAGAAAGACCATAAAAGGTCAATTTGACAAGCTGAATATGGATAATGAGTTGAGACAGATGGTATAAGAGTATGGTAGCTAATAAATAATGAACAGACTTTGCTTCAAGGAGCAAAAGCAGTGAGAAATCACAGCTGAAAGCTTAGTCAGAAGGGAGGGGGTGAAGGAGAAAAGAACAAAACCAGGGAGGATGAGGGAGAATCACAGCAGGAGGTCTGGTAAGAGAGGAGTGTTTGGTTTCAAGTGCCAGAGTTTTGTGAAGATGACAATTTACACAAAGAGGAGTTAGAAATGCATATGCCTGAACTGGAATTCAGCCATCTTATTGAGATTAACAATCTTTTAGCTGAGAAAATACTCATGCTCCCTAACTTTTCCTAGATACCTATTCCCTCTTCTCCTTCTCTCCAATTATTGTAGTACCTAAGCAGCTTACAGTGCTCACAGCTCCCATGAAAGGCTGGGAAAAGTTCTTAGATTTGTTTTGCACATCATGACCTGAGGCAGAGAGAGATCAAAACTTCATCTGATCATTGAAATGAAAATGCCGTGCGCTATGTCCTATACTCCTGGGACACCTGGAGACCAGCAAGCTAAGGCCTCCTTCCAACCTTCACACCCAGTTATCTTTGTCATGATGGCCAAGATAAAGGAGAGCATTGCTGCACCACAAATCTCTTCATAATGTGGAGCTGAGGCTCCAACCCTAATCTGGACACCAGGAGATACTCTGAGACATCCCAGTGTAGATGCATATCAAGATGCTTTCTCAAGATCAACTGGGGAAGCCATATCAGTGCCAAACATCCAGCACAGGTTACTATGCCCTTGTCTATTTAAATATCACAGAGAGCTAGAGTCTTTCCTGCTTGTTAATAAACCAACCTCACTATCAGCATTGCACCTAGCAGGATAAACCAATAGGTAATTTAGTGTTGATTCAGAAACAACAGTGCCCTTTAATGAGTTTGAGCATTTCTACATGTGTTTGCCCTTGGACAGCTTATTAGGTCTAACCTTACTGCGTTTGGAAGCCCTGACAAGCTCCCAGAGACAAGTGTAAGCTATAACCTTGGAAATAAACTGCCTGCAATTCAGCAAGTTCAGCTTGTGTCAGACAGCAAACACTGCTGATTAACTATTGGCAAAGATGTCCTCTTTCTACAGAGGAGACTTTTATTTCATCACATTTGCAGTCTGTGTTATTAAATAATGAGCCACTTAATTAACTAATTCATTACTACATGGCTGTGATGAATAGATTTGCTCCAGTGACAGAGTCATGAAAGCAGAGACAACCCTGAGTGATTTCTGAATACTTTCTTTCAGGAGAGATTTCTTTTGAGCAAGTAGCTTTGTTAAACCTCCTTCTTTCTCCTGCCTTTAGCTAATAGAGCAGTGTGGAGATGTGCTGTGTCTGCTTCTCCCCCCCCCCCAGCACTCCCAGCTCTTATCCTTCCCTCCTTTCTGCCTTGCTGACACCTGAAGCTTCCCCTGTCCTTCAGCTCCATGCAGTCAAGGTGTCTCCAGTGCCTTGTGCCACATAAGATCACATTCTCCTAGAGTTACCACGCCGCTGTGGCCAGGATGCAGTGTCTCATCATCTATGTCAAACAGGAACTGACTCCAGTGTTTCAGGTACAGAAAAGCATCGTCAGTTATTTTCTGTGATCACCACAAACAAGATCCAGAAGGATAAATCACTTAATGCACATCCCAGCAGCCCTTGCAGGGTGGTTGTCTCCTGTTTTCCACCATGGTATCAGAGCATGTTAAGAAAAGGCTCTAGCAGAGACATTGTCACAGGCTGAGCCATCTCCCTGCAAGGAACTATTCCTGCTACTGGAAACTGCTCTTTTTGAGCCTGAGATGCTCAGGCATCAATCTCTAGAGACAGTTGCTTGCCAGCTCCTGTGAAGTGTACCAAGGCAGTAGCCATGCCAGAATTCTGGCTCATTCCAAGAAATCCCCTGTGCTGCAGCCTGTCACAGTCATAAGCCAACCTTATGCTTACCTCATGCTTTTTAATATGTTTGGTACTTCTGTTTCCCTTTGGGACTGCTCAGTGATCAAGTCTGAGGAGCACAGTTATTATGATGCTAAGATTGAGAGGTGATTCCCAAACTAAATTTAGCCTCTTTTTTTTGTGTGTCCTCCAATACAGTCATTTGTGGCCACAAGGGCTTTCAAAATTGCAAATGCATTGTTCATTATGCACCTTGCCTGGGGAGAAATGCAAGTGCAAGCAGTAGCAAAGTGAAAGAGATGTTCACTCAGACTCTGCTCAAGGTTATGCAGCAGGGAAAATACTGAAGTAATTGCTTTTGTTCCATCTATTTTCACAGCCTTTTGCTTAGTTTGACCACATTTTGGACACAAAACACTGCTGAGGAGACCTGAAGTTTATATCATCCATGACCATTCAACAGATTCCTTTATCTGGTTACCAAATTCACTGTGTGCATCACATATCCCTGCAGCAAAACCAAAACATACTCACAAAGCATTATTCTTTTTTCTTTAAGAGAGAAATTTGCAAAGCCTATCTTAGCTGGAAGTCTGCACCTTGAATAGCTCAGATTGCCAGATCTTTGAAGAACTTGCTTTTGAAACAAGCATCTTGCAGAAAGTCACAAAAATAGATTTTTTTTTTCATTGACTAGATGCACAAACTAAAATTGCCATAGGGCCTGAAATATGTTGGCACTGACTTAACAGTAATATAAGAGCCCACATATAGCAACACTGCATTTATACTCATGTTTTATACCCATATGGAGATTTGCAACTCAAAAGAGCCCCTAGCAGGTTTTTTTTGCACTATACAGCAGAAGAGGACTAGGGCTAATTTGAGCAAATGCAGTGGGCTTCCTAAGGCAGAAAGGTGGGATGCTTGGCTATACTTTTTCCAAAGCATGCCACATTCCTTTCTTGTTCCTAAAGGATAGCTCTTTGCAAGAGCAGCTCATTTACATAGCCTTAAGTTTGGGCAGTATCTTGACAGCCCAAAGTCATTTGGTTCTCAGCCGTGCCATGGGTCATCTTCCTCAGTCTTTTGAAATGATGTTCATGCTCTGTTGAATAGGAGAGGAAGTAGAGGAAAGAAGGAAACCCCTGAAACAAGGAGCAAATACTGCAGGAACAGAAGAACCAGAGAAAGCAAGAGCACAGCATGAGATAAAGCAGAGCAGGTAGGATAAGGCAGATGGTGGGAGGGTGAAGGTCAGAAAGAAAGGAAGAGAAGGTATAACAGCAACTGGAATACCCAGTCTTGGAAACTAATGTTGGCTCAAGAGCCAGTAAAAGGGAGAATGGAGAAAAACCAACCAACCAAACCAACCCTTCTTCATGGTGGTAAGAAGGCTGTGCATTTGCCTCCCAAATGGCCTAATAAATTCCTGTGATCAAGTTGACATTAATGATGAAAAAGCTTCATCTCCCAAAATGAATAGCTGCAATACATCACTAGGCTATGGCACTATAGCTCATGTGTACACAGAGAAAATCCTCAGAATCACCTGTCGAGGCAGAAGGAGGATTTAGCTATTATTTATTGCTTAGTGTGACTCATGCTTGTGGGTATGGGCTCGACAGTACAGATGGGAGCTAAAGTCAAATTGCTGTCAGCATAATTTATGCCAGAAGAGTTGAATTCAGGCTACTTCTGCTTATATTTTACCTGCAATTCTTCTGTAAAATATGAAAAGGGTAAGAAAGCAGTTTGAAAAATACATGCCTGTGCAGCCATTTGTCAGGACTCAAGACAGGTTTGGTTAGAGGAAAGATGGCTTAATGTTTCAAGCAGCATCAAGAGTGCCTGAAATATAGTTTTCTGTAATGCCACAAATGGGTCAGTTAACCTTAGAGAAGATACTTACTCTGAGGCTTAGTTCCTTCTGCAAAACAGCTATAACTTGCTTTCACCAATGTCAGGGAATGTATAGGGAAAATACAGGTATAACTGAAAAGCAAATCTTGCAACCACCAATGGAGAACTCAACACTTCAACTTTATGGACTTCAGATTGTCCTTGTCAAACCCACTGTGATCTTGCAATTACCCTCCCAAGGACAGTCTCCTGTGAATGACTTCCAGTGTGCTGTTTCTAACCAGAATCAGTAACACTTCCAGCCTGTTTCACAGTTATCCTTACATGCCTCTTACTTTAGTAGCTCTACCCAAAGATGACATGCTAAAGACACTAACAGTCATCAGAACCCCTAAAAATGGAAAGGCAATGGAGAGAGGTCCTGAAACTCTGCTATCCTTATGCAAAGGAGCTGCTCTGGCAGCTGAGGAGGACAGAGATCTTGTAAGCTGGAGACCAAGCTGATCCTTATTGTCTCTCATCTAAGCATGCTCCTTCCTGAAGATACTGAAATGAGGGAAATCTTTCTACCCTCTTCCAAAACCCAGGCTCTTTGACCCAGCTGAAGCCTGCAAGGGGCTGTACAGCAGAAATTCCAGATGCAATCTCACTGGAAGTGACTTTAATAGATTAATGTTTTTTTAACAATATTTAAGCATCGAGGAACTCAGCATCTTACTTCATAACAGGAGTCAGGAAAATAGTACACCCCACTGCTGCTGTCACCATGTGCCCTGATGCACGTCCTTAACATACACTCATCCTTAGTCTGCTTGCCGAAATGTTATTTGGTACCAGGACACTCTCTCCCCTTCATGCCTCTCTAAATCTCAGCTGGAGCACAGCTCTTCTTGTCAGCCAAGTGTACTGTGGTGGGCAGCTGCACTTGGCTCCTGAGAATTTCATCTGTCAGCATGTTATTATCTAACTTCCAGACCATGCCCTGATGTGGTAAGATCAAACCTTGTCAGGTTCCTTGGGGTTCTTTTGACTCCCTGTCCTTCAACTGTTGTTTTGATAGCCTTGAGGGTCAGGAGAGTTTGCCATGCTTTGTGTGCTCCAGAGCCAGGCACCATGGGCCTTCAAGAGCACAGTAAAGCTACTCTTGAAAAGCATACCAGAGATTACTTGCCAGAATTTGGGCTTTGAGTACAGCTATTGCCAACCCTTCCTGCAGCAGTGTCCCTCCACCTGGCTTCTGATGAGCAGACTACTGGTATCAGAGAGTGCAGGATTTCCTCCAGCTCCTGCTTTCCCTGGTACACATGGGGAACTCCTGAATTTGGCAGGGTATGCAGCCCAGGGCAGCCTGAAATGTGTTGATCACACTTACTCCTACTGTTGATACTATCCTTCTGCACCTAGCTTTAGAGATCATGTCCTGCACCACTGCACAGAGCTCTGTTTTCAACCCCAAGTCACTTTGGCAACACTCCTGCAAGATGCCTTCTCAGGACTGCATAAAGTCACCCACTGACAGATGGCACTGGCAGCTAAGCAGCTGCCAGATCAGCACACATCCAAGCCCCATGTTGGGTGGGAGGAAAGGTATGATGAGGCAGCAGGCTTGCTGAGGGGTCTCCATGCAGTATCTGCCTTCCTCACCCCTTCTGGGGACTCTGTTCCCAAGCAATAGGGAAGGAAAAGGAAAAAAAATTGGTCTTTTTGTCCTAAAACAGTCAAGTAGATGGACTTAATTGTGATTTTGTAATAGACAAAAGGACATTTTGGAAATTTCAAAGGCAAGAGATTGAAATCCTGCACAAGGAAATCCCAATTCATACACTAACCTGTGGGGCTCCTGGGAATAAAAGGCAAGGCCTTGGCAGCTTTGAAATTGGGGACTGGATGGATTTAAGGAAAACAACATGAGTTTCATTTGAGTTTTACAACCTTTGTTTCTACTGGGAGAAAGAAGTTGTTCAAGGCATCAGGCAAACATCAGACAACTTCACCCTAGTGTAGGCTATTCTGTAACTATCCGCTGAGGAGTTTCTTGGGTGTATATGCTGGTGGCCACTGTCAGAAGAGGGAGTCCCTGGCTAAAGGGTTCCCTGGGTGGTAGTAAGAGGAAGGATGTGAAATGGCTTTCCCTTGAGACTATTCACAGAGAAATGACACCAGAAGACAGTGCTCTCAGAGCAAATGGCTTCTGCTCTCAAGAGGGAAGAAACAAGTATAGTCTAGAACACCCTGAGTAAACCTAAAGTAAAATAAATTCATTACTTCTCCTAGAAGCAGGAATCCTGGATGATATACAAGGGAAGGCAGGCAAGAAATGGAGTGAGAGAACAGGTGGGAGATGACAAGCCTGAGGGGAATAGCTGGCAAATTTCAAAGGGATAACAAATACTTCAAGGCAGGTGATGCTAGTGCTTCTTCAGGGGAAAGAGGGTAGAATATCTCAGGTGAAGAAAGTGGCGAGCAGGAGGTGATGATCAAAAGTTAGTTATCAAAGTTTAACATCAGACTGACTTGACAGGGAGCCAAGGAATGGACTGCAGACAGCAGGGGAGATATGAAGCCTTTCATCTAGCCCAGACTGGCTAGAGAAAAAGACTGCTTTCTGCATTCATCACTGAAGTGCCATCAAAATCTGCTGGTGGTTGCAAAAATCTTTCTGTTTACTCACAAACAAGCAGCCAGGGCACTGAAGCCCTCAGATAGATCCTGTCACTGCAAGCTAAGCACAAGGGCAAGAGCTGACCAGTGAGATCCCTGAAGAGAAGTGATGGTAAGAAAGAAGAATATGGGTGCTTCATAGCTGTTCCTCCAGATCAACCTCCAGTTCTGCCCAGCTCATTTGGGGTCCCCACCTCTCTCATGAGAGTCAGCCCAAGGTCACACAGCCCACACTACAGGAAGGGAAATTTTGCCTGACTTTTCTGCTTCTCCTGTCGTGTGCCTTGCAGGAGGGAAGCACTGCCCACAGGTCTCTGCAGCAAGGGGTTCCCCTGCAGCATGACATCATGCAGAGAGCTCCCTTGGCTCATGGACAGCACTGATTTCTTCTGGTAGAGTAACCCTGGCTGCCAAGTGAAGGCAAAACTGCTGATCCTTCTGTACAACACTCTCAGCACCTGCCCCCAGCCAGAGATTAGATCCTTCTCGGAGTCATTTTAACACTAACATGACAAGTTGCCTGCTGCACTGCTACAGATGGTTGAGGTACTGCTGACCTTCTTCTGCTGGAAGGTGGCAACACTTTCCTGCCCTTCCTGGCTCACACTGCAATTTATTTTTAACATATTCAATGAAATTGAATGTAGGAACTTCTCAGCCACATCAGCTCATGCCACTGGGCTATTCACCCCTGAATTCTTGGATGCTGATGAGCAGACTCTAATACTTCAAAGGATGCTAAGCATCATCCATGCTTTACTTGCTGTACAAGACTTCATGAAGGGAGAAAAGGAGAATCCAAATAGGCCCCCTGAGCTGATCGACTCTGAGAAGGGTAAGATCAGAGGATATTTAATTAGGTTCCTAATTACAGCAGTTATTAGCTGTCATTAAATTCACCTGGGTTTGGATCCCAGTGCAATGGGAACTGCAGATTTCAGAGATATGCATTGCATACATAAACATGATTATCCCTTTGGCTTGATCCCAGCTGGAAGAATATCAACTGCACTATCAACAGAATATTTAACCCTGGTGTGTCATTTGGTCTTTCCACAAGAAAACCAAAATGAAGAAACCACAGGGGCACACATAGCTGGGTTCAAATACCTGTCAAGATCCACAATATTTCAGTTCTAAAGTAAATTCAAAGTAAGAAAAGAAAGGAAGCACCATTGGAAAGCCCAGATATTACTTGAAGAAATACAATCTGGCCTCTGTTTTCTGCAATCCCTTCTAAAAATACAGCTCTGCTGATGGGAACAGACATTGTTTCTTCCACATGATTCTGACTAAGAGAGCCCAGTAGACAGAGAATCTACTAGAAACTAGTGGAATAACCTTGAATATCACAAAAAGTCAGCCTGAAGTGTCTTCTATTCCTTTCTTGTCTGTTTTGTTCAGGCAGAAAAAGCAGGGAGAAAGGATTACAAATAGTCTATTTTTCTCTGAATAAAAGATGATAATAAACTTTTCATATCAGCCATATTTTCCATCAAAATTTTGCAAGTTTTGCCCAAGGATTCAAAATTCTGCAGTGGGTTCAGTCATTTTCAATGAAAATGGACAAAAGGAAACATTTGCTTCTCAAACACTTCTAATTTGTCCAGAATCAGACTTTTTTTCCCCTTTTGAAAATAAAATGCTTTAGTAAATGTTCTTTGTCCAGAGGGAAGGAGCATGTTCCCCAAAGACAGATGGGGAGCTTCTCTTTTACATTAATCCATTGGCTTTACTGGAGAGTGCAAATGGACTGTCCATACTGTCAGTTTGGAGCCAGCTATACTGACAGCAGTAGAAGAGAAGACCTTGCTTTAACCCTTCTATGAATTAAAGACACAAAAGACATCAAAGCATAGAAGGAGGGGATTAAATCCTGTTATTGGCTACCAACTTGCATAGAGTGTGAGGAGCAGTCTGTTTTCCACATCAGCCCAATAGCAGGTAGATTGAGCATCAGCTGGTTGCTACCATGTGTTCCTGACTGCTGGCAGGCTCTGAAAGAGCATCCAAATGCCATGTAGAGTTAAAGGGATAAAGCCAAGGCTGCCACAGAAGGTAAATCCAGGGACCTTCATCTGTTGGTGTGTTTTTCTTGAGTCATTGTTGCTTTTGCAGTTGAGGAGCCCTCCACTGCAGGCAGAGCAGAGCACGACAAGCCTCAGGGAGTGTTCAGACTCATGAAATATAGATAGGAGCTAGGCAGACTCCTGGAGCTGGCTAAATACATACATGGTAATTGGCTCTGTCTTCAAGTAAGAAACGTTTTGCATAAGGATGCAGAAAGGGCCTGTTCAGTAAGCTTTGCTATGCACACTTGACTCAATGACAGAGAAAAGAGAAAGAAAAACCCTTCTCTCTGCTCAGTAACTGAGCAGGAACCAAACAAGCAACTCCATTTTCACCCTTTCTCCCTTTTCTCTCCACCTTTTTACAATTACCCACTCAGATGTTCTCTCCAATGTCCTTTAGAAAGAGCATCTGATGAAAGCAGAGGACAGACATGGTATTGTGGTCCAGATCATTTACAGTCTCTGTAGCACCCCCAAAGAAAAAACATCTGTCTACCTGGAACCAGCAGGAAACAGTTACTGATGCACATAGATCTTAGTGTGGAGACAAGCCAACAGCTAAATGGTTACTCTTGTAATGAACACTGTCAACAGCTCTTTTCCAGCTGCAAGGACAGCCATGTTTGCTGGAATGCTCCAAGTGTGTTGCAAAAGGGTGTTTTCCTTGTGAATTTACTGAAGGTTTTGTAGATCCTGTCTGTCCTTTGCATGTGAGCTGGATCCTGAGAGATCTCTGCCTTCATGTGCTTTAACCATGCATGGCTTGTCAGAGCAAGCCTCTGCTTCTGCAAGCAGATGAAATGAATTATTTCTAGGCACCTCTCAGGAGCCTCTCATGCTCAACCAGATCTCCCTCACTTGGAGAAAGCAAGATTCCCCTTCCTAGTGGGAAGATGAAACCTGAATGACCACCTCTGGCAAGGGCAAGCTAGTCCAGACAAAAGCAAAGGCAGCCAGATGAATGCAAAATGCAGCCATGGAAGATTCCACGCTGAAATCTCACATAGATGGAATCTCACAGTGGAAACAGTTGTAGCATCTCCTGCTTAAACATGGTTCGAAAAAGATCTTGAAAATTACTTCCACTGAGAATGGAGATGAAATACCTCCCAAACCTGCTCAGCTCCAAGCTGCATTTATGGACTAATTAGCAATGCTGTTTTGCCAGCATCCAATATTTGACCACTAATTAACTCAGCAGCCACTGTCAGAGCTAATTAGGGAAGCAGCTCCATTATCCCTGTACTCCTACAAGGCAGGGATCCACCAGCTGCCACCACCCAGCCTGCTCTAAAGACAGGGTGAGGAGTTGCTCTTTTAGCTGTCATTGGAAGGGCCCTGAAGCACCAACACAGAGGTGGATGTCTGTGGGTGGATAACCCTAAACCTTGCACCATCACTCCTGCAGCCATCCCTCCGTGATAGCCTTTCCTATCCAGAAGAGAACCCTCCAGCATTAGTCCATCCCATGTGCTTTAAACTGAAAGGAGGAATGAAAGCAAGGAAGGAGCTAAACAGCTAGGCTGGCCAGCTGGAAGACAAAGGCTGTCTCTTATAATTCAGGTGCTATAACCTCTATGGGAGTTCAAGAGCTCCTTTTGGTAAGAGCAGGAGATTGTGCACAGCAGGACTGAGCTTCTGCCCTGAGCCCACAGCTCCTGGGCTGCTGCCTTCAAAAAGCATCAACACAAGGGGAAAACCTCCTCATTCAGCTAGTCCTGGGCAAGGAAAGCACACAGAAGATCAAGACCCTTGGGTGATGCCTGAACAGTTGGCCTGGGGTCCTTTTTTGCAACTTAGGGGGATTGGCAGACCCTGTATTATTTCCCACTTGAGGGAAAACTTGTGTGGCTCAGATGTAGTGAGCTGCATTTTCTCCTTTATGCGTCACACACCTCTGCTGAGCCACATGGTCTCAGATATTGTAAGCCTGCCAAATCATAGTATTATTTCATAGCAGGTATGAGAAAAACACAAACAACAACAGGTAATTAAATAATGACTTTCAGGTCCTGCATTTTACAGTATACTTTGGAGAAAGAAACTCTGGATGTTTTTTTTAATCAAATGGTTTATCTAAATCTAGTAGGAATAAAAGTCTCTTTCAGAATTTGAGTTTCAAATGTCAAAAGAACTATTTTGTTTTGGAAGCCTTCCCAATGGAATGCATCCCAGTGTGAAAACAACTCTTTTATAACAATTAGTAAAGAGTAATTGAAACTGAACAGCTAGACTAGATGCCCTAAAAGAATAAGTTGTCAGATGCCAAAATGATATCAAATGACTTACACAGTGAACACACCCCTTTCTAATAACACCAGTGTAAATTTTTTATTTGATTTCAAATATTACAGATCAGAACCTCAGGTCTGTAGATTAATCCAGATTTTCTCAGCTGAGAATCAATCCATCAGCCCTCTTGTGGTTATGTTCTTCTAATCAAGAACAATTAACAAATGTCCTGTAACACCATTAAAAACACTTGAGAGCTGATCAATGGCTCCTGTAAGTTGAACTGATAAATGCAATTTTTGAAATCAAGTTTCAATTAGCTCTAAAGAAGAATGAAAATCTGAGCAGCAAATTCAGCTGCAGAGATACCACCTTAGTCTGAACAAGAAAAATAAACATGATCCCTTTGAAAAAAATCAGCTGCTACATTCCTTGTTGGGTTAGCAGATATTGTCCAGTTCACTTAGGTTGCAGATAAGAAAAGCTTAGTTTGTACTTTTACTTGCAGATGTTTCTACAGGACTCCTCTACCATAGGATGCTACCATCAAACTCTGGAAATATTTAGTAAAATTATAGCAGATTTGATGAAATTCATAGATGAAAACAACCAGAAACCACTTTTCAGTCATGACTACAGATTAGAACAAATGTAGTCCAAAGCAAGGACTGAATTCCCTTTGCAGGAAGGATGGGGACACTGTCTGTTGTTTCTCTGCCCAAACCTCCACATGACCCACTAGGACCAGCTGCTATTTAACCACCTTGTCCTTTTCCCCCATGCCTGCTGGCTAGCCTGCTACTTTGATGGCAGACTGTCCAGCATCTCTGGAGATTACAGCAACATGAAAATCAACTGGATAACTATTACCTTGATATATTTATTCTTAACTAAATCAGAGAGATTCTTACGAAGTTTTCCCTTGGTCACAGGACAGAAGATTTGAACACCTATTTTGGACACCTCAGGCAACAAAGAACTTTCTTTTCCCGCTCTAAAGTGTCTTCTCTGACCGATCAAATTGACTCAATTTCTCAGGCCAAGTCCTGCTGCTCTGCCTGCTGTGACATTCCTTACAGTACACAGCCCATGGAGAGCCCAAACTCACTGCATCCTCACTGGGGCTGGAGGCAGGAAAAAAAAAGCAATTTTGCACAAACCCATGAAAGCACAAATGGCTGTTACTAGTGATTTTGGGACCTACATGGCTGTACTGAGAGATCTCAGAAGGGTGATTGGAAATCTCTAGCACCCACTGATGGGGACCATGAAGGTTTGTCCCTTTGTCAGGATAGTACCAAGTGAAAGATGAAAGGGCAACAGCTGATATTGCTGAAGAACAGAAAACTGGTCAGTTTCTCTACTTCCACCTGAAAGCAACTCTTCTTGTCTGTATTTGAAGTTTGACTATGCCACTAGTCAGTAAGTAACCTTCTTCCTCCAACCCTAGCTTCTTCCCGCCCCCACTCTTTAGTTGCCCAAGCTAACAGATCTCTTCTGCCTGATTGTCCACAGAACTCTCCTGTTTATAAGCAGCTTCCCAGAAACATCAACCCTTTTCATCTCTCCCTTCATCCACTTTTGGCCCCTATGCATAATCTCCTCCTGCCTCTGCCTAATCCTATAACCAACCACAAATCCCTTCTCTCCCCACTCTCTGCTTGCATCTCCATCCATCATCATCGCTCCTAGGGTGCCAGGGGTGTGTGGGAGGTGAGCCTGGAGCAAAGCTACTCTGTGAACATGCAAACCTCAGGCAATGGCTCCCATCACAACCAGCCCTCCAGCACCCACAGCAGCCTCTGAATGCCAGAGGGTGTCTCTGGTAACTCAGCCTGACTCCCATCTGCAGGACCCCCTCCTCCCTGAGCTCTCCCACACTTTGGCTTCAAAAAGGAGTAACCCAAACCCATGTCCTAATGTTGCCTTTATATTGAAACCCCCAAAGCTATTTTTTTAGGTCCTTTTATGGTCAGCTGTATTTAAACAGAAAAACTGCACCAGCACAAACTCGTCCTCACATAACTTCATTTTCATCTAGACAGGAGCTTTCAAGCAACAGCAACCAAACCCTTTCAATATTTAATCAGCTGCATGGCCAGAAACAGCAGGAACCAGCAGCAGAGTGGGTGTGGGAGGGGGTGAGTCCTCCCTAAGCCTCTCTCCATCCTGAGCACTCACCTCCTTTGCACATTTGCTGTGGTAGGAACCCAAAGGGGAGCCCATTTCAGCCCACTGCTTTAGCCCCAGCAGCTTTCAAACAGCATGGCTTTGAAGCACCCTATTTTTCATTCCTGTCTTCCAACATCTCAGCTGCCTTCCAGGTGTAAATCTTACTTTCTTTCCTACTGAGGGCTGGGAAATTGCTGTGCTCAGCACCTTGTAATTGTAAATCAGCAGGGCTTGAGCTCTCTGACTTCTTTCTAGTTTTAATGCAGGCAGGGTGTAAATCTTGGCTACAAAGTTCTGCTGAACTTTCAGTGTCCAGGGGCAAATTTGGTCTTTTCCTAATCTTTCCTCATTCCCTTAGTGCCTGTCCTGTATGTGTTAGATGCTTAAAGGACATCATCTTTCAGTAGGTTGGCTCTGCAGCATTCAATGTATGCTGATGCATGTATGAAGGAGATGTTTTTCACTCAGAAGGTGGTAAGGCACTGGGGCAGGTTGCCCAGAGATGTTGTGGATGCTTTGTTGTGGCCCTGGGCAACCTGATCTAGCATGTGGCATCCCTGCCCGTGGCAGTGAGGTTGGAACTTGATGATCTTTAAGGTCCCTTCCAACCTTGGCCATTCTTTGAATCTAGACTCTGCTCTTCATCTCTATGCTGAAGTGTCACTTTAAAATAAAACCACAAGAAGGAGTCCCTGAAGTGCCCTGCTTTAGTCAGTGGTCATGGCTGGCTTTCCAAAAACATAACTGCTAGAATACCAAATGCCTTCTGGTCATAAATGGTCCATGAGTACTTCCTACCAGAATCTGAGTCCTGCACACTCTCCAGCCCTTTGCAGACCTCTCAGAAGCCCAGCAACGCTCTAGCTTCTCCCTGCCCTGCTGCTGGCCACACTGGGCAGGAGGTGCCTGTGCTGCCCAGCACCCATGGGCACCACAACAGACACAAACACAGCCACAGCAAAGGCAGCATCTCTGGTGATTTGCATTGTCTGAGCTTGTAAGAACAAAAGATCCCATCTTGCTAACATTTTTTAAAAGGTACTAATAACCAGTTCCAAACACCCTTATCTAAAGGAACTAAAAAGCATATTCAATTAGTCATGAATAATAAATACAAGATTAATTAAAATTGCTTTGCTCTGAAGTGCCATCGTCTGGCTCTGAGAATGCAAAAAGTATTCCACATGTTCCCGAGGGTGGCTTGACATCAGAGCATCACCACAATCCCCAGAGGGCTAACAAACAGCAGTGAAGCCAGTGGGATTCATTCATCATGCAAGTGCCAGCCCCACTGGAAATAGTCTCCATGCTCCTTTCACACTGGCAGCAGTTAGCCCTGGCTAACCAGGGGGGCTCAGCCTCCACCAAGCCAAGCAACTTGGGTCTATATCACAAGCAAAAAGGCTCCTGAGCACCAGGAAATCTTGGCTAATTGCCAACAGTGTCTACACATCAGGAGGAGAAACCACTGGGATTTCTTAATGTGGGTCTGTGTATAAATAATTTAACCCCTCATCTACACATGCTCATAATTAATGCACACTAGATCCCTGCAATGAGACAACCCTACTAAAACATCAGTGAGTTGGGGCTGCAAGTGTGTGTGGCTTAGAAGTGCAGGAGGACCAATGTATACACACCCCCCACTTCTGAGAAGTAGCTGTTCTTGCTAGTGCCCACTCTGAGCTACAGTGGGAGTAGGCAAGGGGAATCTGAGTCAGATTTCCTCACTTGCAGCGGGCTGAAAACATTTGAGGACAAGTTCCCAGTTGTTTCAAGACTTTGGAACAACTTGGGTCTCTTGCAACCCCCAAAAGCCACAAACCCAAATCATTCCCTCTTCTCTTCCTCCCATCTCTCAGGGCAGAGAGAGCCCTAGGCCCCCCGTACAGAGAGAAGAATGGGCAATAAACACCTTTTGTGTTTATTATGAGATGTCATACCACTCCTAACAGCCCTCCTATCTCTTATTTCGGTGTAATCCAGAGGAATTTTGCTTATTTTACTGGATTTACTGTCCTCAGGCTAAAATCAGGATCCACCTGCACATGATAGCCTGTAAATCTAAAAGAGCTTCTAGCCATCAGTATGAGTGTCCAGTGCAATAGATCCTCTGGGCCAAGAACAGCCAGAGAAGTATTTTTTCTTATTTCCATTCTTGTCCCCCAGACCTGACCAATCCTTCAATCATCTTCATAGAGGCATTCAATCAATCTGCCTCTGACCTCATATTCTAGCTGTGCTAATCCCTCTGGGAATGTGCCTCAGAAGAGGATGGTGCTCACCTCTAGACAGGACAACAGCAACAACCAAGCAGGAGAAAGAAGGGCATCTCTCACATGGCTGTGCCCACACATGGGCTATCATCATGAGGCCTCACATACTGCTTTCCATTCTTTCCCAGCATCTCAACTGTTGATTAGAACATATTCTACTCTCCTGGCTGCTCTGCTCCACCTACAAGATGACTGCTTTCAGCCATGGGTGGGAGATCCTCCTCGCTATGGATCCTTCTCATTATAGAAAAGGCACACCAGGCATGAGCAAACCATATAAGCTGAGCTAAGCCAGGTCATGACAGCCAAGATCTCTGGAACACAACCTACACAACCCTCACAGCTGTGGAGTGTGGGAGCTCATGCCCTCCCTTAAGAGCTAGGAGAAGGAAATACATGAGTACATGTCAGCAGATCCAGCTTTGTTTTCCTGGTGCGTGTTACAGAATCTGTATCTTGTCTGTAGAAGGCTACAGATAGATTCCAGCTGGTTAGACATAGGGAAGTTCTGATCTAGAAGCCATATTGGCCATAGCAGTACTTATTATTTGGAGATGGTAATTTAGATCATGAGCCAGGACTGCTTCACCTTCGAATGGTCAGGTGGAAGCATCTTGGATCTGTACTTTGCTTCTATTAGCTAGTTCTGATGTTGCCTGGGTCTTGGACTTTAAGATAGCCAACAGCCCTACTCACTGCCTACATGGCACTCAACTTCATAGATCTCTATTATATCCTTCTGTATCTATAATCATATCCCCAAGGTAAACAGAAAACATCTCTGAAAACCTGTAGCCCCTCCAGATTAACGAAACAGATGAAAATACCAGAAAGTACCCTCAAATTTACAGCCATCTCTGGCATTAAGGCCCAAGTGAGCTACCTCACCTTAGACGTGGGAAAGTCTAGGATATCTAATCATAAACATTCCCTAGGATAGCACTAGAAAAAGATTTGTTGTCAAAGTGGCCAGAACTTTATGGCTTCCTTGCCCTGGATTCATTTTCTTAAGAGGTTCTTCTCCCTCTTTTAACCAAACTCCTCTTTCCAGTTCAACCCAGCCAAGGGAACATGCAAGGACACCTTGTTCCCCTTTTCCTTGTCTCCCCAACAGCAGTATCTTTCTCCTGACATCAACACGATCACAAAGTCGTGACTGCATGGGAAGAACAAACAGGCTGAGCAGATGGGTTGTGCGGGAGGAAGTTCTCATCTAAAACGCAAATAGCTGGTGGTAGTTTAGCAGATGTGGTAAAAAAGTCTGGAGAGAAAAGCATGAGGTGACTGGATTCCAATTGCAATCAAATATTGTGGAAGTTTCCCTGGCAAGGAAAAGTTTTAATCTTCCATCTCTTTGATTACATCGTAAGAAATAATGATCCTGCTGCCAAGTGTCTTCACAGGAATTATCTAGAGTATTCATCATGTAGGATCTCATAAGACTCCCTGTCCTTACTAAAGGAATATTTTCACAAGGGAAATCCACCTTTTATAGCCCAAATGTCCATCAGAAAACACGAAAATTCCACTAGAAGCCACAACATTCATTAATTCTGTAGCACATTAAATTCTGTTTCCATCCAGAGAGACTTTAGTAAAAGAAAAGTCAAGTGCACACTAATATAAAACTTATAAAGACACTTGGACATTCATATTCCTGCAGGTTTCAGAAGATAATTCAGCAAGAAAAACAATTTATAGAAATTCCTGGTGCTCAGAACTGTTTTTCCAGGAAATATAGAAAGAAGGATTTTCAACCTTTTGAAATGAACTGTGGTGTTTCATTTAGAGAAAGCAAAAGCTGTCCCCTCTAAGATTTCCTCACAGATACAATCTTCAGTCCCCGAAAAATCCAACAAACCAGACAGATTTGGTACAGAAGATTGTCACCTCAAAACACACATGAATCAGAAATCCAAGCCAATATTTCCTTCTTAGGAGAGGAGAATTTTCCGTTATATTATTGTAATTGATACTTGAAACTTCAAGTTTGCTCTAAAATAAGCACAATAACCAGAGTACCCCACCCCAAGCATCACAGTATCTAACATCAAAGAGTAGGTAGGACATGTGTGAGTTTTTAGCAAGTGGAGGTTTCTCTATAAATACATGAATATTTTTATCAACAAATCATCTCTACATTGTTCTCCAGGAGTAGATTTTAGCTCTGCCTGCCATAAATAAATACAGAAAGATCTTGTTTTGGTAGCTCCAGACCAAATTTTGCACAAGTTTTTGGGTGGAAAACAGGTCTGTTGAGAAGGTCATAGCTTTGTACCTGTCAGCAAAATTACTAGAGCTTCACCACTGTATTTTTCCTTTGTTTCTTGGCAGCAGAGTTATGTTATGTACAGACCGTTGCAAATTCAATACAGCCAGATTCAAAAGGCTGCTCTTAAGTTTATTATTCTCTGATCCTCTTTAAACAAGGGTCCTGAATTCATGCTTAGTGTAAGAGCTCTGCTGTCATTCTACTTAGAAGCAGGACACCCATTTTGCGAGCCCCATGACATAGAACTACTTGCCAATCTCTCATCTAGAGCAAACAATACCCAAGACATCATATAGCTCACAGTCTCAGCAGTGTGTCAACCAGCTAGACCTTCTTCCTTCCAAACATCTTTATCTTCATCTCTATATCTCAGCTATTTGCAGCACCTAGGGGATTGGTTTCAGGGAAAAATGCAGGTGGACTTCATGATGAAGAGGGTTTATAAGCTAAAGAAGCTGAGGGGTTTTATGCATCAACTTAGGGGCAACATTTCATGAATGACCTTCCAAAACTCTTGCAGTACAGAGCATAAGGCAGAAAAGGCAGTGTTCAGGTAGCAGCTCACTTAGGACTAGTCTATGGAGAGCAGCAGCAGTGCTTGGCTGAGAGCTCTACAGACCAAGCTGGAAATCACATAGGAAAAAAGATACAGATGAAACTGCATGTGAGCAAAACTGCTCCAACTGCCTAGGTACACACATTATCTAACCTGCTGTGCTTCCAGCCTCTCACTAAGAGTAATTAAATTGCTTTGATGAGCACTAACCCCTGGTAAATCTTCAGTATCAACCAAATGGGCTTCAATAGGGTTTTTTCTGTCTCATTTTTCAGCTCCACTCCCTTTCCTTTTTACACCATTAAGCCTTATTACTTTTGCATCCAGCCTGATTGTCCAGAAAGGGTCCAAAGAGAAAAACATCACTTACCAGAACTAGGAAATACTTCCTCACAGCCATTCACCAGCCATTTCCCTTCTTTCTAGCCTGTGGAGCTGCTCCTGAAAGCTTTTCCCCTTCTGGCTAGGATGTCACAAGCCGGAGATTAGAAGTAAATGCTCTGCAAGCCAAGCTGCTCATCCCGCTGTAACCGCATCCAGGTACTGAAGCAGAGGCAACGGAAAAGTCCATCAGCCAACAGCAAACACAGGCGCATGCACACANACAAAGCAATGGGAGCAGAGGGAGGCTGGAGGCAGGAGGGAGAGCAGATGGGAGGGGGGTGGCTTGGGGGAACCAGGCAGCAGGAGATGCTAACGTGACAGATGTGTTGACTTTCAGTGAAACAGGAAATTGAGGATGTGCAACACAGGGAGGAAAGACAACACTCGCTCACATTAAAGGCAAAGACTTTCCCTGGTCTTTCCCTTCTTTGCTTTCCTCTCCCATCCAGGCTTTCTCTGGTGATTTCTAGCTCTAACCTCACCAGCAGGCACAAGCCAGGGTTTGCAGTGATTCTGCCCTTGTGTCTGGGCAAGGCAGAAGCTGCAGGGCCAGCCAAGGTGTTTCCCTTCCTAGCAGCGAGTTGGGAGCCCAATCATTTATTCCCTGTTCAACTCAAACTCCCCTGCAGTTATTTAAATGGCATTCACTAGATGATGTGAGCAGAAGTAGGAAAGCTGAACAGCAGGACAAGGCTTTCAATCTGTCCCAGTTCTGGGCAAAGGAAAATACAATAGGGTCGAAATCCTGATTTAGGTTATGGAGGATAAGCCGCAGAGAGGAATAAATTGATTTAAATGCAGAGAAGAGGTGCCTTGGTGCACTTCCCCGTGAATAAACCAGACTTTTCAGCAGTTCAGACATGGGTAGCCACAGTGAGTCTAGGGGATAACAGCTGTACTGTGAGGGTCTACAGGGTTAGCATCCAGGAAGATGTAACTCCAGAATGAGGTGACAAGACTTCCAGACAGTAGTAAAATCCAAAGAAAATTGAGGAAATCAAAACCATGTGCTGAATTCTTGATTAAATCACAGAAAGTAGATTGAAGGAAGACAAACCACAGTGGTTTTGAGACAGATCCCAGTTTCTAGAGTTTAGGAGAGGAAACAGAGTAGCTCTCCCACAAACACAGCTACAGAAAAGCAGTGGTGCCAGCTAGCTTAGTCTCCCAGACAACAACTCATTCCTGCCTCATAAGAAGATCCCCTTCTTTTTCTGCTGCCTTCAACATTGGGGGGAAAGCCCTTTTGGCATCCCCATGGAGCTGTCAGTCTGGCATGGCACAGCCAAGCCTTTCTCATTCTTCCACTAAATCATTGTCCCAAAACCCACATGTAGTGGTAACAAGAATGTCTCCTGTATGACATGTAGAAATTCCCATGGTGAGATTAGTGACAGGATTCAGTTTTTCTAGCAGCTGTGCACTGTGTAAAGGACACAAATTGATCTTCCCTACACACAAGGCACTCACCTCAACCTTCACACCCTATTTCCCACCACCACTCTTACTGTCCCTGAGCTGTGTTATTGACCTCCCTTTAACATTTTAATGGAGTATTGACAGTGATCCATTTGTACTCCAAATAGAAGAACCTGACTTGCATCCCCAGAATTGCACTTGCAGAGCCAGCCCAAGAAGGTAGGTTTGAAGCATCTTAAATGCTATTCAGGAAGCATCCCTTTTTCTGGCTAGAGAAACAGCTTGAAAAATTCTAGTGAGGATATCACACTTTGGAAAACTGCTGCTTTGGGTCTCTTGTCCCTCCTCCTACCTGCTGCCACACTCCCTCCCCTTTGCAATTATTTATAAAGCTCCCTGTTCTTTCCTAATCAGGATGCCACAATGTTCCCTTCCGCCACACACGTCACTCGTGTGTCACTCTACGTCTGGGCCTGTGGCGACCTCTCAGAGCATTTGGCAAGGCTGGCAACAGACAAATGAGTCATCAGCAACCTGCCTGCACCTCCCTCCCTCCAGCCATTGCCCCCCTGGCTCCCACAGAGCAGGGGAGGCCTGGAGGAGTTTAAAGCTGTCTAATCCCCAGGCTGGATAATTCACAGAAAGAGGATTACCCATTCTGTGCAGAGCCCTTAGCTTAATATATACCAGCCTTCCCCTTGCATAGCAGGTTGTGTGGCATGGAGACTCTTTCCCTGCACTGCTTCTCCATCCCATCTTTGAGGATGTCTGCTCTTGCTCAAATCTGGGACAAGCCCTTTTCAACCTGTGGAGCTACAGTGTGATAAAACCAGAGTTAGGAAAGCAAAGGTGGGACTAGTTCTGTGAAAGCCACCAGGATCATAGCAAACTCATCCCCAGAAGAATATTTCCTCCCTAATAAATGCCAGGCTCCTTTGGTGCGATCTAGGCATATACTCTTAATGTAAATTTGGAAACTGGTATTACAGTCCTGAACTACAGAGTCTGACAGCTACAGGTCAGGAGGATGAAATCCCACAGCAGGTTGCAGTAGCCTGCCTCAGGAGCTGGGGATGGGGAATTGACTGCCACCTCCCCTCAGGCTGGAAAGGACCAAGAGAGCTGCTGAAAAGGAAAAGAAATAGATAATGTGTTACCTTCCCTTCTTGCCCTCACAGAAAGAGGGCTAGAGAGCTGGGAAGGTATCTCCAATGGATTCAGCAGCTTCCTGGCAGACAATGCATCTCTCCTCACCCTCCTCTCATTTTCCAACTTCAGTTGTGTTTCCCCCTTCACCCAGACAGTAAAGCAAGAAGTGACAACCAACACAGGCTCCCCTTTCTTACAAGATTTTTTTTTTTTGGCTGTTAAAGTCCTTATGGGACTTTCAGTCACTGTAACATTAAAGCATTCATTAGCACAGGAATAATTCCATAATCTTTTCAGAAGAGAACAATTCTGGAGGTTCAGCTCATGATCTGGAAAATTAATTTGCTGACTTGATGATGCAGGAAGAGGATTTTTCAAGGCCAGCTTTGGCTTCTCCAGCAGGATTGTTAGGAACTCTGGGACTTCATGGCCAGACCAGGAAAAGGCCTGAAAAGGGGAGGGAGGAATGAGGGGCTGGCACTTAGCACAGGTAGGGAAAGGAGCTGGGCTCATGCTGCATCAAGTGCAGGCTGTGCCTCAAAAATCTTGCCAAGTTTTGTCCAGCAGTGTTCTGTAAAAACAGGACAGCATCATCACAGATGATGGAGGATTTTCCTGCCTTTTTCATCTCTCCTAATTCATTTCACCAAACAATGCTCCCAGCTCAGAAGTTGTTAAAAACAAGGGACTCATCTTCAGCATCCTGCCTTTTCCTTGAAGTTACAGGCTAGAGCAATTCCCATTTTGAAACTAAACTCATGCAGCTCCACACCAAACATCAGGTCACGTGCTCTTATTCTCCTCATGGGATTGTTCAGGTTCCCATTAACTGTACTTAACAGAAGCTGGGGCCCACACCCTACCCTGCAGACAACAGCCAGAATTGCAGGGATGATCTGCATGTTCAAGGCTGACTTCTGGTAAGCATCCAGCTATGCATGCACTTGCAGGTTAGAGGCTGTACCAGAGCCTGACACACAGAGGCACAAACACCAAACTTCCACCTTCAGAGCAGCTCCCTCAGTCAATGGTTGTCAGGTACTAGTGACTAATTCAAAGATACTCCAGAACAAAAATGGGTGCATATAGCATAGCTACTTCATGGGACAACCCTCTCACAACTGCACAAGCTGCACAGGAAGTTCTGTCTCCTGTCAGCTGCTTTATGGGTCTAGTGTTGATGCTCCAGGAGGGTTCCTCCAGCACTCATATTATGCATTTGCTAAACTATGTCAGGAAAACCAAAGGTGTCATTGCAGATCTGATCTCCGGCTGAGTTCATCTAATACTAGTAGACATGCTTTTCACAGCAAGGCTCTTGAACAAGGGAGGCATCTGGATCTAACTATAGGACCTCATGGACCTCCTGAGACTCAGGAGCCCCAGGTAGGCAACTGATGATGCCAGTGGCAGCTCTCTTGCCAAGGAGGGAGATACTCCCTTCCCCTTTCTACTGAAGAGGGCTTTTCTATTGGGAAGAAGAATCAGAGGAAGCCCTGGATATTCTCTCTGCTCCCACTCCTTCCTTCTGGTTGCCCTGTAGGACAGGGCAGTCTGACAATGGGCATCCCACTGCATGAAGTGTCAGGGCCACATGTCATTTAGAGTAGAAGCAGTAAGACGTATTTCCAAATGAGCAGTAGATATCTGTCTCAGTGCTTTCACACTGGGATGATCAGTACAATATAATTGCATATTCAATATCTACCTAAGCAAGCCAAATGGTAACACTAGAGATCCAGAGGAACATGAAACAGCAATTTTCATGCTGTGTCAGACACATGACTTACTCTTACCCTATATGAAATTTCTGCCATGACTTCCTATGGCAGGACATTCCTTTAAGCTCCAGTATGTGCTCATAAGTGCCCAGCCTAAACACAGCGAGGCTTCCCCTCCGCATACACAAAGCACTGCACTGCTCCTCACCTACACATTATAATTATCAGGTTGTTACTCTTTCCTGAGACAAGGTCATCCCTGACAAGTAATGTCCTTGTGGAGCCAGTGCCTACCCATTGTTTTTAATAGCATCTTGGTGTTATGGATCATTTTATTGCAGTTTGACACGTGAAATGAAAATTTCCCTCAAACTTCACTTGTCCTCTAAAAGAAAAATAGCCCCTGCAGAGATGTGTGCCTGGATGTGTTACAGGATGTGCCACAGGCACACACACACCAAGAGAAACTACAGCCAGAGAACCCAGCCAGGTCCTGCGACAGCTCCTGTTCCCAGAGCCAGCCCCTCCAGCTCCCCTAGTCAGCGCTTTCTCTCCATGCCTTCATTTAATCCCGACAGAGGTGACTAACTGCAGGTTTCAGCTTTAGCTGCTTTTAAGCTCTCCTGCATACTGGGGAGGATAATGAAGGCAGGACAATTAAAATGCATGATGGCAGTGCGGTAACCAGCAGCTGAAGGAGGCTGGTGTGTGGGTACCAGCACACCCTCACATAGCCCCAGGGTGCCACCATCCTGCAGTCACACGTGGCTCCCAGACAGGCACAACAGCCCCTGCCCCCATGCAAACATCTTCACCATCCTCTCCCCTCCCCAGACCACCGTAACCTGGACACATGCCAGGAGCACTCCTGTAATAAACTCAGTTCCAACTCTCAAGCAGAGCAGCTCCTTTGCTCCCTGCAGAGAGCAAGGGCAGCAGAACCAGGCAGCTTTAAACTGCTGCTTCACTCACGACTACTCTGACCCCTCCAACCTCATTAAGCTAATGGACTCCCTGACAGTTCCCGTTGATTCATCCCGACTCAGACGCTGACTCCACGCCCTTAATCATTCCTGGCTTCATAGAATCGTTAAGATAGGAAAAACCCTTAAAGATCATCAACTCCAACCGTTGACCCAACAGCCCCCTGCCACTAAACCACGTCGCAAAGTGCCACATCTACATGTTTTTTAAACCCCTCCAGGGATGGTGACTTTACCACTTCCCTGGGCAGCCTGGTCCAATGCCTAACCACATTTCCAGTGAAGAAATCTTTCCTAATTTCCAACCTGATGCCTTTTCAGTGGCATCTTCCAGTTTAGGGCTTGTGGGTTTTTTTTTTTATTTTACAAAGAGCTTTCCCCAGCCCCTAGAGCTGCATCCCCAGGTGCACAGAGACCCCCGGGCTGCCAAGTCTCCAGCAGCTCCTCTCACCCCTCTCATCAAAGCAGGAGGAGAGGCTCGCTCTTACCTGCCCCTCCTGAGCTGCCGGCGGTGCGGAGCTGTGCGGGGCGCGCTGCAGCGATGCTCTGCGCCGGCAGCTCCCCTAGCAGCGATGCAGTTCTGCCGGGAGCCGCATGCCAATGATGCAGCCCAGGGGATCCCAGCTAAGGATGCCGAGAGCTGGGAAACAGCCTAAGACTCTCTATCCTACCTGCATCCCCGCCTCCCCCAGTTCGGCTGCAAAGTGAGGGGGGAAAGGAGGTGTGGAGGCAGCCAAAGATAAGGGGCGAGAGGGATAAGCTGCACAGCACGCAGAGAGGCTTGTGTAATTTCATCACGGTAATAAAATCCAACCCAGTGTCTAAACGTTGCAGCTCTCTAGCAGAGTTCTTCATTACCCGAGGGATTTTTTTAATTGCTGTCACATAGGAATGTTTCTAGCTGTAAGGGAAAGGGAATCCCAACATGACTGGGAATCACACTAGCATCCTTCACAGAATAATTATGGTTAGAAAAGACCTCTGAAATCAGTCCAATTGTCCATTTAGCAGTACCATGCTCACCATTAAACCCTGTCCCCAGGCACCATAACTACTCATTTTTTGATCTCTCCCAAGGATGGCAACTCCACCACCTCCCTGTACAAGCCTGTTCCAATGCCTGATAACCCTCCACTTTACACTTGAGACCCCTCTCCCTGGGATGGCTAGAGGGTGAGGCTGGGGAAGGTGCCACATTTCAGGGATAATCCTGCTGCAGGATAAGCCTGCTCTGTTTAAAATCCCCATGTGTTTATAATTTGGGGGTCCTCTGCTAGAAAAGCAGCAGCAGGAAAAACCCCACTGTCCATGCAGTTTTTATGCTAGCAGGAGACCATGTGGACACAACGGTATGGAATGTAGTCTGCCATGGAAATCCCTCCACAATCATTTTATATTATTAAAAGAAATGACCAGGTAACCTGAGGATGTTATACATGAGGAATAAAGCACATAGCTCCTAAGAAAGCATTGTCAGTGCACACAGGGGGAAAGGGATGTCCACACCCTGCCACAAACCCCCCATGCAGAGAAACACAAATTAGTCCAGATAATGGCAGCAATAAAGATTTTTGCTGGCAAATTTCCATTACTCATTCTGGTAACCTCACACTGAGGAACTACAGATTTCTCAAAAAGGAAACAGAGAAGGATTTACACAGCAGCACAAATCCCTTATGCTTGCCAAACAGGCAAAGAAAAGAAACAGAACAGCAAGTCCAGCCACTCATCATTGCTCTGAACAGGTAATATCTAGAAAGCTACTTTCCCATTCTCTGCCTCAGTTTCCTCACCTCCAAGGCAGTACTCCCACTATCAGTCTCTCCAGGAGATACTATTCTTTGGCTCTTTTCAAGGCTCCTCTTTTCCTCTCTGCCCTTTATTTTATAGCCCCCCCCCCCAGCTCACCTGATCTAAATCTCAGCTCAGGTGTGTTTGTAATTGATGACAGCATTTAAAATGGGGCTTGAAAATTTTCCCTTCATCTGTTTATTTGCTGGCACAGTTCCTGTGACTGCTCTGGTAACACTAATTCCATGTGGAAAATGCAGTAGGTGGTTAATTTAGGGTTTTTGAAACCCAGCCATTTAACAATTGGAACTCAAATCCAAAGTTCGACTTTATTCTTCCTACCACAATACATTAGTTTAATTGCATTTTGTGTTTGGTACAGTGCACTGATTGCTTTGATGTGGGAACAATTCAGAAGTCAATTTATTATCGTCACTCCTGTATGCCATAGGCCAAGTATCAAGGCCTTGTTGAAATTAAAAAGCAAGCCAGTCTATCACAGTGCCACTGAGTGCCACTTTGCTTGCCTGTCACCCTTCCTCTGAGTTCTCCAGCTCATTAATTCTACAAATTCTTCTGTAACTCAATTTGTGTGCCAGATCCACTGCACCTGGTGTGCAGGAAGTGCAGCACCATTCATGACTGTGTATCTCTGGGGAGGGCTTTGGGGCAGTCCTGGGGATGTTCTCTGAGCCACCCTCCAAAGAAGGCTGCTCTGCCCCATGCCACCTTCCACTTGCAGGTGGCATTGCAAGTGAGGGAAGATGTGTCAGACTGGCCAAATGAATACCCCAATGTCCCTGCTGGGCTGTTCTCAATTCCCAGACATATCCTGTTTCCTATGTAGGATAGATGGAGCTTGAGTAAATTTGTATTAAACCTTATTGCGGAAACAACAGGGAGGGAGGCTGTAAATCTGGGAGACATTCTTTGCCACTGCACTGTGATTATCAGTGTTTCTAATTACCTCTGTACCCTAGGCACAACACTGAATCTCCCTGGTAATCTGTATCCAGGTAGCTCAGACTGAGAAGAATCCTTTTCCACAGTGCCATATGGTGCCGGGGGGGGGGAACCTGAGCCTCACGGGCTGCCTGACAACAAAGGTAGCAGGACAGGGAGGCCTAACATCTTTCTGTTTAAAAGAGTACCTTGATGAAACTCACAGCTATCCAACTGTTTCAGAGCTGCAAGAAGAAAACAGAAAAACAAAGCTGGGCTACAAATAAGGACCTGGTGTGGAGATGGATAAAATGATATAAGCTCTTTTATCTCAGGGAAATAGGTGGATGTGTGAGGCTTGATCATGCAGATACATGTGACAGCATGGTTACATGGGCAAAATGGGCTTGATCTGGTCATAGAGCTCACCAGGCAGCCCCAGATCTCCTGGAAGGGGAGTAGGATGGGAGGTCTGGCCCAGATGTGTGAATGGAGCAGAACTCCACAGCCATAATCAAGCCATTCTCCTCTTTTATCCCACCTGCAGAATCAGGGGGTTGTTTTCTGACCCCGTTCATGAACAAGACACCAGTGATCCTTGTACAGTTTGCAGGTCGTGGAGAACCAGGGAATCCCAGCACAACCTGTGCTCCAGAACATCAGCCCCATTGCCTTCTCAGAGAGTTGACTTGTGAAGGTACAGGCTGCAAAACATGATCTTCATTTGTGCCCTCTGAACCAAAGGGCCTACTGAACTATCCAAGTGAGGACACAACAGCACTGACACTGAGATTCCAGGGCAAAAGTGCAGCCACTGAGGCAGTATCAATTTACCTGAGCTGGAAACATGAGCTGGAGAGGCAGTACCACACTAGAAAAATAGAAAACTAGCATAACAGCAAGCACTTAGCTGAAAACTATTTGTGGCATGGAAGCTTTGGTTTTCTAAAGAGCCACTGCTCTTGAGAGGTGCCACTGCTGTGTGCTGTGACAAGTAAGGGAGATGCAATGTCAGACAACGTCCATCAGCAGCATCACTACCTGTAAATGGTTGAATGTAAAGGGATGAGCGTGCTTAAATTTCTCTAATCCATCAGAAACCCTTCTATAAAACAGCTTGAACAGAAAACCACAGGTACCTTGGCAGGTCTTGGCACCAAGACCAAGCTAATGACTGTGGTAGGACCTGTGCTGACAGCATTAGACCTACTGAAGTGTAGTGCTGTCACTGTCTGACACAGGGCTCTGCTAAATGCAGTGCACTACCTAACAGCTGCAGCCACCAGGATCACCTTAAACACTACTATTTTTTCCCCTTTTTCTAATGATTATGTTAGTCTAGGTTTAAAATCCCAAGTACAAGATCAGTGAACCATTAACGAGCAGTTCCCACATCTCTTTCTTGCCCCATTTTCATCTTTTGAAATGGAGGAGTATGTTGTCAGGTTAACTCTGACTTTGCAGAGCTCTGATGTGTTAGGCAGAGTTTATTTCTGTGGAAAGAATGAATGGTTCCCTACATCTTAATAGTACAATCAGTCACAGAGTCCTCAGTATTAATATTTATCATCCTTTGTTATGTCCATGCCTGACAGTCAGAGATGGCTGAGTCAGGGGATAAGGAGCTGCTGGGAACTGAATAAGCATTATTTGGGGTGGGGGTGGGGATTTCTGAGGGGAAACTGGAAAGCAGAAAGGATATTGTTTTTATGTGTGACAGCCTAATTGTCAAGAAACTGCATTTATGTGTAGTGTATAATATATGCAAGAAATTACTCCCTTGGCATTCTGTGGTTTTTTCTCTCCACATGATTTCTTTAATGGTCTTACCTGCTTACTCACTCCCTGTGCATGTACATAGCTGTTAATTTTGTGAGAAATGAAGGAGAAAATCTAACAGGCTAAACCCAGCATACATACTCCCACAAATCCATGATTCTTCAGGTAACAGTATGATGCAGAAATCACAGAGAAAGGGCAAGCCCTAAGGAACAAACATTGTAAAATTCATGGCACAGTTACTTCTGTCTCACATATTTTAATCCAGATTTCCTACGAGTTAGGCAACTAACTACATTAAGAATGTGAATGCTACATCATTTTCATTTCTTCTTCTCTTTTGTGTATATATACAGATAAACATTTATTCTGTATGTTACACTAAATAAATACTCACTTTAAATCTGCTCTTCCTCTGTACCTGTTATGATACAGCTAATACTTATAGACATTTCCATTCTGCTCCCCTGTACAGGATCAACACTGTCAGTAGCTTTCCAGGTGTCAGAGCTATGGCTATTTTTCAATTTAAATTGCCCATAAATGCTACACTTGCAAAGCCTTTCCGTATTTCCATGATTATTCTATAACTACAGCAAATGGTCTAAGCCTGGTGTACAGCCCTCATCCAACCTCAGTAATTTTCAGGAACTCTCTGCTGGATGTGGGCATCTAAGTGTGTAAGGAAATGTGCTATATTCCACTACAGAAACAAATAAAAACCAACTTGTAATTCCAGATTCAAAGAGATAGAGGAAGGTGAGGTCCAGACTTCACTTTTTTTCTTACTCATCTGGAAGAACCTTTTTTGTTGAAGCTACACTTGCTGAGGAATTTCCTTGAGGGAAGCAGAGGAACCTCCTGCTCCTTCAGCAAAAGGTAGAGAGGGGGAAAAAAACCCCACAAACCAACAAGCAGCTTTGGGATTTTCAGACAAAAATCACCTTAACTGTTTACTCATGGCCTTTGCCTCTCATCCTATCATGTCTTTGCCTCTAGTCCTATACACGAGGCTGCTCTAAGATGTGTTGTAATGGACTGTAATGAGTTTAATGTGCACTGGGCTTCATCTGCATCCTGGGCATCACAACGGATAGACACCTTGCTGGGAAGAAAGCACCAGAGTCAGGCTGCTTTCCAGTAATGAGGCTGGAGGGGGAGAGGGGGGAGGACATATTTTTATAGGAAACGACTGGAAATTGCATGGAAAAAGAATTTGCTGATTATCCTAGAAATGTTTCAAGTATTTATAACTTTGTGAGATTATCTGCCACCATTAAGGCTTTACATGAACTGGCCACGTTTGCGCTTTGGCAGTGACTAGGTATAAAAATGGAGAGAAAGGGGAAATTTTCCCCGGGTAGAAGTGAAAAGGAGGTGTGGAGGAACGCGGAGAAAAGCATCGCTGTGAAAGCACTGAGCGCCTGAAGCAGCAGTTGGCTCCATGCGCCGGGTGGCTGCAGTGGGGACCTGTCTTCAGCAGGTGGCAGCAAGGGAGCTGGGGACGCTGCTGCACGGTCAGGACACCGCACGGGACTCGAGGAATCCTTCAGCCTCCGAATGACTTCTGTACACCAGTAAAAAGGAAGAAAAAAAAAGCCACGAAAATACAGATCATTCAGCATAAAAAAGCGAGATAACAACCAGCTGATGTGCTGGAAGCACTGCTTTGTTAAGGCAGCAAATCATAGAATCATAAAATCATTCTGGTCGGTAAGACCTCTAAGATCATCGAATCCAACCATCCACCTAACACTACCATGCTCACCACTAAACCATGTCCCCAAGAACCATATCTACACCTTTTTTTATCATTATTTTATAGCTATTTCAGTAGCTCTGTCCCAGTGCCCAGCTGTCACAGACCCCTGGGGTTCACTCCTGAGGAGCTGTGTTTTCCTTCACAAAGGTCTCTAGGTAAGTTGTGGAACAGATTTGTTCATATTGGGAATGCAATGTTTCTGTTTGGACCAGACTCAGTGCAGTTGGGAACACAAATGCTTGGCTGCAATCCTGGCCTAGCACGAGCTACTTTCAAGAAAAGGATGGAGATTTGCTTTCCTACTTTCAGCCTGACTTTGGAATGGTATTGATGTTATATAATATCACTGTTTCATATATACAAACATAATAAGGAGTCATCCATATTCATGAGTGCTGTTCCTGTTACCTGGAAGTCCTTCAGGGAGCTGCTCAGTTGCAACACTGCATTTGCTGCTCTCCAAAGCCTCGTGATAACTGACCATTACCCAAACTGTGTTACCCCTCCCCTTGGGATCCAGCTGGAAGCCAGTTGCGTGCATACATGTGCCTTGCAACAGCAATTTCATTAGCAGGGATTAGATAGACTCCTCCTTTCACCCAGCCCCCAGGGTAAAACAAAAAGGAAACCACAAGCTCTTGGTTGGGTAAAATGTGTGATGGCTCTTTACTGAAGCTAATGAAGAAAACACACCATTTGCGAGTTACATGACTCATGCTTATATCCTCACTAACTACATGTAAAACCACAGTGTCAGAAGCTCTTGTCAGACAGTGTGACAGGTCAGCATATGACCACAAACACCCTTGCCAAGACACAGGGGTTTGATCTTCTCAGCAGGGATGGGCACACAGGCTTGCTCAATGGTAATAAAGATGGTTTTGTCTTGTCCAGCTGGAAACACGACCAGTTGGATGCCCCATGAGAAAGCTGGCTCTCATGCGATTTCCAGATCATGTTTTTCACATTGCATTATCTGAAATGACATTAAAGATAGGGCCCAGTCCTGCTCTGTGCTTCTGAGGCATCCATTGGTTTGCTGCTCCTAGCCTAAGTTCTGAGGACAGCCCACTGTCAAGTGTCACTGGCATGGCACTCAGGGAAACCAGGTAGCTGGGTGATGCTCCACATTGTGTTGGTGACTTCTCTAAACAGAGCAGTGCAGCTCCACTGTAGAGCAAGAACAAAGTATTCATGCTTAGTGGAAAATATAGAGCTTGAAATGTTAAGCAACGTGCACAAACCTATGGACAAGAAGCACACTCCCCAGAAGCTGCAGCACAGTATAAATTCAGTGTACTAAGCTTGAAGCTCTCCATGGCTTGACCTGGCACATGTGACATAAATACATTTCATCTGGCAGCACTAGATTCCTGACAACTTCCCTGATGATAGTATTATACTGCCCACTCTGCTGATTTCTCATCTTTTGGTGTAACAAGGCTTCCAGTGTTCTCATGGAGGTAAGTTCATGCAGTCTTTCCTTCCATCAAGGGAGTTTTCTTCATTATGGATCCAAAAGACATTCAAAGCAACACACTTTCCGTGTGGATGCATGCAAGGCAGTCAGGGAGGAATCTGAGCTCGTGACAAAAGCAAAGCCTTCCCTGTCCTGCTAGACATGTAAGCAGATGGGTTTTTCTAGGCTTTTGGAGACTGAATGATGAAAACTATTGTGGTGGGATTGCCAGGGCACTGCAGATTCCATTTCTGGCCTTCTTTCCAGCACTTGTTTACAGACTCATCTTTGTTCAATCTTTCTAACAGACTGGGAAGAAGATCATGTGCTAACACCCCTCCCCCCCTTTGCCCCCATTCCCTTAATCATCTCCTTCAACCATGTGTTCATCTGCCCAGATGTGTACTTGCTGCCTAGAAGTTTTACTTCAACACACACATTTCCCAGCACTGCAAACCATCAACTATGTTGTTTCTCTGTAGGCACAGCACTTCCTTATGCAAAGAGGAGAGGGAAGGTGAAGGAGGGGGTCTCCACTTGAGCTGCTTGAAATCACTGCCTTGTAGTTTGCTGGTAGTCCTTGCAGTATATTGTATCCACATGTTAAACATCTTCCTGGGTACCTTTTCTCCCCATGTCTTGGCTGCCTGAGGGTGCTACAAAAGAGCTGTAAAAGCCAACACTCAACAAACTCTGAACAAGTTTTCATTGGTTTTTTTCTTGTTAAAAAAAAGGAGTTCTACCTTTGTGAAAACATGACCTTTGGTTGGACCAACACACCAGGTCACAAATAGGTCTCTAGTGCCTTTTAACAACCTCTCAGCCCAAGACACTCTGGCTGATGGTCAGATATTAATGGATGCCAAAGCGCAGCTCAAGCACCATTGGCAAAATGGGCTCAGAGAATAAAAGATTAAAGTGGGGATAGGTCAGAGTAGTAGCTTGGTCACCCACAGACAGGACAGAGCTGCAAGCCTAGGGCTGTCTTCCCCTGGCAGAAGGGATGCTCACCCACAGAAATATCACATGGATGCTGCCAGGGATTGGCAAAGGGGACAGTGTGCTGTAGTAGGGGAAGCATCAAGGTCCTTCACAGTGTGATTTTTTTTTAAATCATGTGACTTTTTGAGGTTGGACAGAAGCCAATTATACACTGCAGTCATTCTTTAGACAGCTGTGTTGTGGCCAAATGTGGTTCAGCATAGGTACAAAGCCCTGGATCTGGTCAGACTTGCATATCTCCAATTTTCAGCACTGCACAGCATCACGTTGGACTGGCAGATCATTACCACATCTCATCACATTGTTATTGTAGTACAGGTAGAGTAAGTCAAGTTACAATGCTGTTTTTAAACACTTCTCTAATACCTTTTGGCCCTAACCATGTTGGGTGTGGGACCAAAGACAAACACACACTCCTACATGTAGACACTCCTCGCACCCTCATGTTTCTGGCTGGCTGATGAACAAGGGAGCAAATGATCTGAGGGAGGTACTTTAGCACTAGGACCCCATGGAACACAAAATCCCAAGGACTTGTGATTTACTTTTTTGTTCCTACAAAAACAGATAGAGACAGAAAGAAGAAAGAAAGAAGAGCTTTGCCAGATTTTCCATTCCCTGCTGAGACATGAAGTCATATGGCAGCCAGTATTCACAGCAACACCTATGGTTAAGCACCAGGTACTGTTGCCAATTCCTGCAATGTTATCACAATCTTCACGGCATTTGCTTTCCTTTCTTAAAGCCCCAGATCCTGGCATCATGGGATTAAGCAGGTACCACAGCTTCTGATTTTAATAGCAGTTTCTATCCCTCCCTGATGTGAAGAAAAGCTTGTGAGTGCAACAACTTGAAACCTACAAAGAAAATAAACCAGCCTATCTACTTCAAATCTGGTTATTTTAAAGCCAATTTTATTTGGAGACTGAGTTTTGAACATTTGGGAAAGTGGAACTTGCTAGCAGCTGAAGGAGACTTCTAAAGAGCTGAAAAAAGTCTCAGCTGAGAAGATGCTGCGGAAAGAAAATATACTTCTGAGTAGACCTGGTTTTGGTTGTTTTATCCTAGCAGATCAGCAAAGGGAGAATATCTGTGTTTAGTAGCTAAGGTAAAGTACTTTTGTGTCAAAAGCAAACATGAAAATTCAAAACATGAAGACTAAGACTCCCTAGAAAGAGAATTAAGCTCAGTAGACAACCCTGCCTCTGTCCTAAGGTTAGTTCATGTAGATAATATTAATATATCAGTGCCCTAGAAGAAGGAGATGGAGGATCTGCATGTAAACCAGCATCTTCCATTTTTCAATGCTTGCTATAAGAAATCTTCTGTTGTAGTTCTGCAAAGCACTTAGAAGGTTGGACAGATGTCAAACAATGCTCACAGCCCCCAGACCTCTATGCAGTATTTGCTCTACCTCTCCTGCTTCAATTGCTCTTTATTTGGATCTGAAGCTGTTTCAGTTTTTTCTCCCATACAGTGGTAAAAGCAATTTCAGTGCAATGCAAGTCATTAAGAACAATAATTAACGAAGATGCCCCAGAGTGTGGCCGTCTCCTGTTTTGCTGCAATTTTTAATCACTTAAAGTTGAAAAAGCTTGTATGATCCTTGAACCCACCTAAAGCTTTTAAGTACAAAATGGGATGCTTTAAAAGACCATGGTGATAAATTGGTCCCATAAATGATGAGAAATGTTTAAATCAATAAAGCATTTGTTTAGAAGTCCATATGGAGGAAAGATACAATCTGTTGCTCTTCACATTGGATTGATCCCACTGTGTTAAATTACAGCTGGCTACAGCCCTTTGTCGTTTACTGCACAGCTTGACAACCATGTAAAATATTCACGCTGAGCACAGAAATTTTGAGTGTCTGATCTCTGCATTGTCCTTGTCACTTCCTCCCAGCCAGGGCCAAATTAAAGGCTGCTTAATATGGAGGGAAGCTTGCCACAGCTCTCCCACAACCTTTAGCCATGTTACCCAATACCCTCTTGAATGGCTCCAGGGGATCGAGCAGCTGGGGAGCACATGTAGGTAACCTTTGACACTCGACTGTATCTCTGCTTATAGCCCTAGCATTTAGTAGCATGGTTGGTAGGTACCTGGTCTGTGCTCTTGAGAGGTTCACAGCAGTGGTGTAAAGCAGTGTGTGGTGGGAGGAGCAGCCAAGGCATGAAAGGGAAAGCTGGGAGCTGCTCCTGCCCAGGCTGAATGATGGCAGCTGTGGTGCTCACCTACCCATAGCTCTCCTCAAAGCACAGAGCAGTGCAAGATGTTCTAAAATTCAATGGCCAAAGGACCCATGACTCAGAGTAATAATACTGGGTAGAAACAAATCTTGAGAGTAAGGATGTGCATGTGAAGGCAGCTGCCTGTACATCCCACTGCTGTGTGAAACCAGGCAGCCTGTCAGTCTGTGAAGGCAGCATGGGCAGAAATGTGTCATGAGGCAGGGAGGTCCTCCAGAGGAAAAGGAGGCTCCTGAAAGCCTTGCCCCTCAGAGGTGTACTACTGGGAGGAGGACAGCACTTGTACTCCACTCCACTTGAGTCTCCTGTTCCAAGGTTGGGCATGGGGAGCATTAGGGAAAAAGCCGGGCTTGCACCCATGGTCCTGTTTTGTGGCGTGGTGCCTGACCCCAGGCTGACAGGCTGGGCTTGCGGGAGAGCTCAGATTGGGCACAAACATTAGGAAAAGCTGCACAGCAAAGGTCTTGACTGCCCAGCCTCTAAAGGCAGCACATCTCAGGTACACTTCTCCCTCTCCGGCTTTTGCTTCTCCCTTGGGTATTGGGGACTCGTGCTGCAGACAGGACAACCATGGCAGGGAGAAAAACAGCAAAAAGAAAGAAAACTGATGTCCTGATTAGAGCCAGCAGAGGCCACTGCTGCATGCCTTAAAAAACTGCCAGGGCTGAGGTCTCTGGCGTGGTCTTCCCTGCGACGCGTGCTCCTCACTCCGACGTGTGTTTTTCTCTCTTCTCTGTGGTGTCATGTCTCGGCTCCAGGATCCCCAAGCTTGTCGCAAAGTGTTGGGTCAGAGCCATGCTTTCTGTTCTCTGCAAAGAGCTGATGTAAGTGGCTGCGTCCCTCCCTTCCTTGGATCCAAGCTCACCACCATCTCCAGACAAACCGTCAGGAACCAGTGCTAGTGAACACAGGATCCCAAGGGGCTACTGCACTCCAACCAGGAGATCTTCAAGACTGTCATATTAAGAATTTTTTATAAGAACATTGAAATCTATTAACATATTGCTGCCCTGCTGCAGTTTCACAGCTCAGGCCTGTTTGTACAACCCAGCAACGGAGCAATATGTGAGGTGCCTTTGATGTTTGGAGTGGCTTGAAAATGAAGCTGAACTGTGCCTTTGCTTTAGTGAAACAGAGAGGTGACTGTAAATGCCAGTTGCTACTCTTAAAAAAGGCACCAATATGGAAAAATAAGTAATGCACCATCAGTAAAGTCAACAGTTCTTTTAATAATAATTACTTTAAATAGCTTCCAATGGATTTTAGAATAGCTTAATTTTTTTTAAGAGACAAAGGATCTTTTTCATTAAGTGATGAAAGAGGGAGTTGTTTTTTTGGTGTTTGTTTTTTTTGGTTTTTTGGGTTTTTTTTCAGAAATCTGGCCTTTTTTCAATGTCTGCCTTTTATATTTATGAACACAAACTTGCTCCTTGTGCCTGTGTTTTATCATCTCATTACTTGCAGTACCAGGGAGAACAGAGTGCTCTCACAGTGTACTCGGATGAAGTTGTTGTACCTCAGTCTGTCTCAGTCATAATGAAATGTGACTGAGCACATTCAGCTTGTTCCAGCTGGTGTTACACCTCTTTGTGCTCTCCAAGTGGAAATGCAGTCATCAGAGGGTGTGTATGTGTAGGAGAGATGCCTTCCCAACGGGCCTTCTGTGATCCAGACACTGAATTAGCAGCATTGCCTAATGAAGAAGCAGCTAGACACAGATGCAGATTCAGTGAGCCTGGAGTACTCTCAACTTTGCCATAGACTTTGTAGGACACTTAAGGCCAGAATCTAAATGAGTCTAAGACAAATTTCTACCTGTCTGTTCAATAATTCTGGCTTAGGAGTTCCAGTATTTCTGATGGCAAGTATTAATTATTAGCTATTATTGATACTTAGGTGAATCACTGCTCATTTCCCATCTATGTGCTTGCATAATGCCATTCCCAATTCAACAACTGAAAGTGTGACTTCACAACTGGCAAAGTGGTGCCAAGAACAGAACTTATTCATCCTCAAGTTCATAGAATCATAGAATCATAGAATGGTTAGGGTTGGAAGGGACCTCTGGAGGTCATCTAGTCCAACCCCCCTGCACTGGGCAGGGACATCCCCAACTAGATCAGGTTGCTCAGAGCCCTGTCAAGCCTCGCCTTGAATGCCTCCAGGGATGGGGCCCCAACCACCTCCCTGGGCAACCTGTTCCAGTGTTCCACCACCCTTGTGGTGAGGAACTTCTTCCTAATGTCCAATTTAAATCTCCTCCTCTCCAGTTTAAAACCATTGCCCCTTGTCCTTTCACTGCAGGCCTTTGCAAACAGGCCCTCTGCACAAGTATTATCTACTCAATTGTTTTGCATAAGCAGCTCATTTCATGAACACATCATGAAATGTCTAGCCTAGCTAGCCTACCCACACCACGTTCTTCTGCAGATAAGAATGCTGAGTTATGGTGAAAACAGCTGAGGGAAGACATGTAGAGTACACCTGCATGGAGGTAATGGCTTTGCCGTGACTGGCCCTGGGGGGGGCCCAGAGCCAAGCCAGAGCTAGAAGAAAGGATACAAAGAAAATGAAGTGCTGCTCTCCGGCTAGTGAGTGGACCTCATGCCAATAATTTTCAAAGAAAAGGGTTTCAGGCAGGAGAGCTAGAGCCAGCAGACATCTCTGAGGGAGAAAAAGAAAAGTATAGCTATTTCATTGCTTGAGATACTTAAAGGTCAACTGATAAAGCACTGAAAACAAAATCCAGGGAACTAAGTGACGTAGCAGAAGTAGTCTGAGGGTGAGGAGAAGCCTGATACATGATCTAACAGATGTTAACTTCTGTGATCCTACAAAGCCATAGTAACCAGACACATCTTCCCTGCCAAACACAACCAGCTCCCTTCTCCATTCAGTCTTTCAGCACACACTCCAGTCTGCCATATTACGCAAGCCAGTCACAGAGGAAAACATTGAAATCAACCAACACCCTTTAGGGGTGGGGGAAGGTGATTAGTCTACGTATTCATTCTCACTTTTATAACAACCACCACGGTGCTTTGTTCCAATGAACAGCAAAACAGTATTGCACAAAACATTTCAACCTTCCACAGCCCATGATGTTTCTGGAGCTGTCTCTTGTCCTCTGTTTTAAACTTTTGATAACTTATATCATGGTGGGTAGTTAGACATTTGTTTCTTGTAGGAAAACATCTCAGAGGCTTGAAGGGCATTGAATTTCCAGGTTCATCCTCCCTGTGCTAGAAGTGACTGGTGTTGAAATTAGCATGCTCAGGTCTGAGGAGCAGGGATCACCAGGGTTTCTCTTCCAGATACCTCATTGCTGCAGGTTGGGGGTAATAGCTGAGAGGATGCTATAGCTGTAGATGAGAAGAGGGGACTGGGGGACTGCCACAATTCATCTGAAGGTAATGAGAGATGGGAAGTATTACTGCCTTGCAGAGATTGTAGCTATCAGCTGAGGTCTAGATATTTAGAAGAGATTGCTATTCATTATTCATATTATTCATTAGCAGCCACATCTTGCACAACTAAATTCTGCATGACAATAAACAGCCTAATATCTAAACAATCATTTGCAGAAGTAATTATCAGATGGCATACAGAGTTACAATAAAGAAGGTGGCAAATTCTGACCATGGACTCTTAGTTATAGAATTGTTTTTAAAGTACAAAATAACTTTACATGTGCACAGCAAAATGTCTTCAGCCTTTGCATGTTCTTTACATGCACAGCTGGAATCTGCTAGTCCAAAACTATTTTCTTCACTCAGAAGGTTCAGCATAAGCTGCAATATCTGCTTTATTTTTCTGGTTGCCACAACAGCTGAGAGGACAACTCAGTTCCTCTTTTCATTTTAAAGATGTTCAAAAAAGGAACTGAATGTGATTACGGGAGTAAGCTGATGTGGCCATACATTGGCACATAGAGATGAGGCTCCTGATTTCACTTAGTGTGGCAGGAGTGTCTGTGGCTTTAATAGTTACACAGATGTAAAGGAATTACGAGTAGTTTTATTGATATTTGGATTAGTGTATAATCATACTAATGACAGAGGGAGAGACCTGTTTGTCTAAGTACATATAGGCTTTCAGCAGCTCTTCATAAGCCAATCAAATAACATTCCCAATTTGTAAAATGGTAATTTCACTGTCTTCATTGAAAAACAGCAAAGCTAACACCATTCCAAATGCTTAAAGATTTGTGGGACAAATTTTGCTACATGCACCTTTATTGTCATCTTATTGGAATAAGTGGGGGATGGTTTCAGGGGTGCTAACTTCTCCTGTTCTGTCAAGTGATCTTGCTTGATGAGGTTCCTCCCAACTTTCCAATCTGTTACTGTAAGCACATATGTTACTTTCTGCTCCTGGCTAACCCCAAGTAGAAAATGTGAGGAGGGAGAAGTTAATAAAAATGGAAATACAGCTTTTGCTGAGGTTCTCAGATGACATGGCTATTTAATCATCCACCAACACAATCTCTGGGCTGGCAGGTTACCCAAGATAGCCTCTGCCATGGCCCCTGCCTGCCTCACTACCTGCAGAGGTACACAATAATATACTAAATCAGCTTCACTAAGAGCAAACTCAAATATGTCTAAGGATGGTTTGACTGCTCTGTGTTGGCAAAAAATGGAAAAAAAAAAAAGTTGCCAGGACAAAGACCTCATTAGTTGAAGTCATCTGCTGACTGTAATGACATCCTGGACACCTGTCAATATAGAGCAGCAGGGACAGAGGAGGCTGTTTGATCCTAATCTCTTTCTTGCCAGTCTGGATCAGTTCTGACTCTGTTTGATCTATCCAAGGTTTAAGTGGCCAGTGTGGTGGCCTGCTCTGCAGCCTGAAAGGCTGGAGATAAGTCTGCAGAAATACCCAGCTGACCTTGGAATGAGCTTTGCTTGGATTTGCTTACAGGTGGTGATCAAAAATACAGTATGACTGCTGCTGAATGTGAAAGAGATCCCTTCCACACAAAAGCACATCAGTGTCTGTTGCAAAACACAACTTGCCCAGCCTGGGATGCCAGAGATTCCCTATCCCATTCTTGACATGGCCAATGTAAAGGGCTACTTAGCCCAAGCTGCTGAGAAATGACTGAGAAGCAGTCTAGCATTACAGGAGTGAGGGGAGACTCTGACAAGCCAGAATGCCAACCCTGCAATGTGTCCACCTCACAGCATGTCCCACACGCCTGCCCCTGCACATAGCCCCCAGCAGCAAGAGTATTGCAGCTGAAGGTAGAGAGGGGAAGGGAGAAATGGTGTTGTTATGATGTCTTTCCTGGTCTGGGGAATGTAGAGAGAAGAACATCCATTAGCCTGGTTTCTCCTCAAGAATCTCCTTTGGCAGTGGGGACAACCACCCTACCAAAACAATGTGTTATTCATCTTAACAGGAAGGGCAGAGGAAAGCAGTGCAATAATAAAAGTGAGTGACCAGTGGCAGCCCATGTGTCACAACATCATGTTTGCCGTGCTGAACTGTACTTCATCCATTCACAGCACCCAGTGAACATCCAAGTCATTGTTCTTCCTGGCATTAGGATTTGTGGCAACATTTACTTGATTTGCTAGGACCCGCATGGTATATGTTTACAGTGCACGGTGAAGCAGCTTTCTTTTCCTCTCTGGAGAACTGAAGTTATTTTAACCCACTGTCACAAGAGATCTGCACTTGTTAACAGGTCAACTGTTCTTGTTGCTGAACAGAGATGTTCAATGGCCTTTTGTACTTTTCTGTGATTTGGGAGCATGTTAAGCTGAAAAAAAGCATGGTGGATTTTTTCTGACCCCTGTGCACATCAGTAATTCTGGTGCAGAAGTACTAGGACCATCTGGTGGGTGTATGCCATCTTGCAGAGCTGGGCTGACCGGTGATGGGTACAGAACTTGTGTGTGAGAAAATGGGGCTTCATGGCATGAGAAGAGGAACTTTCAGGCTTTCTAGCACTGGAATTCTCAGTAAAGGGAGATTTGTTCTTGAAATCTGAAGCCAGCTACTACAGTCTACTACGGGTATATGTTGTAACACACAGCTGTTGGCAAAACTGCTGGTGGGTGGCTGATGATGGAAATACAGAGAAATTTTTAAAGCAATTCATGTTCAGCCCATAGGTTTTGTGAACATGCCTGAAGTCAACAGTCTGAGATGTGAGTTCCCAGGCTGCATTTGGATATCTGTGAAACACCTATGATCCCTATTTGCCTTCCTGAGGAATGTATCTCTTTTGATACTTTTTTTTTCATTTGATAGGTTCATGAACAACAATACGAAAAGTTTGGGCAGTTATTTAGTGCAAGGATATCAATGGTAGATGGTGTTTGTGTTTTTGGATAAGCTGGAAATATTTGCCAACACCTAGGACTATTGGTTCACAACACCTGGAGGACTTTCCTCTCTTAGGTTCTGTGGCTTGGGAGATCTTGTCTGGTTCCTATACACCTACAGAAAAAACCTGAACAGTGGAAGTCAGAGAGATGCAGCACTCATGTCCTAGACAGAGGAAAAGATACCCTTGCACATCCACACTGTGGATGCGATTTTGGCCTGGTTTGCCCTTTGTAATGTTTGCAAGATCCAAACAAATATTTCCAGGTGACCAAGAAACTGACAGTTTCGCTTACTGCCTCTGGCATCAGTCCAAGAGAAATTGGGGATGCCATATGTGTTCACATCCTGGCCACACGTGGTGATGGCAATAACTAATTGGTTGCAAATGCACATGTTGCTTTCTTGATTAGTTGCTTTACTGTGGGATCTGCTGTATTGATTAATTTTAATCTATTATGTATGTTATTTAGATCTGAAATTGAGTAGAGTGCAGGGGATGAGGAAACTGCTCTAATTTTTAGGGAGTATACTGCATGTGATTAATTTTATAGCCTGTGTTGACTAAAAGCTTTTCTCCTGGTCTGCTATCAATTTAACTCTCTGTGTTTGTAATTTTTTACTCCTGAGTTCCCACATAATTGATTTTATGGATGTTTTCTGATACTTCAATAAAGCCTTTTGGCATAGACTTGCCTATCCCTTGCTCTGCACATAACTGGACAACAACTCTTGCTGAAGACAGAAATAGAAGAGTATTAAGTTAAAAGGTATGTTGAAAAGAACAGGATGGCCAGAGCAGATGCCTGTTAACTGTGTCCTTTGACAAAACATGAAGTATAAAGCTGAAGTGCAAGAAAAAGCCCTCCCAGGAGGCTCAATGATAACAATGTTTGCAGCCTGCAAGTCTCCTTTTATCCCTCCCTTTGTGTTCCATCTAGCACCTATCCCACTGGGCTGAATGGAGGGTGAGCCTGCAGGTACAGCTCCGGTCTGTCTGCTGGGACAAGCAAACACTGTCAGATCTCCACAGGTCTGGTGGAGGCAGTAAGAGGCTGTGTGAGTTATTGTTGTTGCAGTTATTATTGTTTCTCAGCGCAGGTAGGAGGGGATCAAACGTCACCTTCTTTGCAACACACCTGCATACGCCTTATCCCTGCAGGACAGCAAAGGCCATTGTGGAGCTCCTCTCCTTCTTCAGTTGCTTTTATTTCTTGTTTCTTTGCTAACTGCTTGGAAGTGGCACATACAGACCCAGCAAGGCAGCAAGTGCAGGTACAATATGGAGCTCACCAGATGATTTATTTGGTCTTGAGAATATTTCAAGCAAATGTGATGTGAAATAAGATTATTTGTGCCTGTCACAAATGCGTGTGGGTGTGGTTCAGCAGGGCCTGTCAGCAGAGATGGTCCCTTACCTGCTTTCAGGTCCTTTAAACATTAGTAACCGGACCTTTTTAACCACGGGAAAAAGGCAGCATTTATACCAGGGCTTCCAATGATACATGTAAAGGGCAGTTTTGAGACCTTTGTGTTAGCACAGCTTATCAGCACACAGAGGGGCCCCAGGAGCTGCAGAGGTGAACATGCTTAGATGTGCCCCACCAATTGAGCAACTAACTAAAATGACATCTGCATGACCAACTGATAAGTACTGCCTCCTAGAATTGAGAAACAATCAGAAAGAGCAGTGATAAGCAGCTGAGGTCCGCAGTAGGTGACAGCTCGATACAAGACTGCACCCCTTCTTGCATCAAAGCAGCATAGAGGCTGCTCTCAGCCACAGTCCATAATTTTGCTGCAAAGATTGTACTGCTTACAGAACTTCAGAGATTACATCAGTAGAGTTTGAAGAAGGAAAATATTAAAATCTCTTCAAGTGTAGGTGTTGTTATCTCAACTGTTAGGCACTGGCTTCAAGCAGGACACAAACAAAGCACTGCACACTGTTGTCAGCCATGCTAATGCTCAGTGTCTCAGTTTTGTAGTCACTTAAATGTGATTATAAAAAAAACCCTTTAATAGTTGCTGCTTCCATAATTACATTGCACTGTTTTCTATTCAGTTGCAAGGACAGCTAATTTCCAGCAAATGGGAACAATGTGCTCATATTGCTAATTCATGCCACTACACACAAATGTTCAGATTAAGTTGGGCAGATCCAAATTCCAGCCTCACTCACGAGTGCAACTCACACTTAAATCCAGCTCCCTAGCAAGAAGTAGAGAGCCCTGCAGCAAAGCTTGTGACAAACTGAAAACTGAAAGAGGCAATAAAAGAACATCTGATATAGTTCATTGTTTTTTATAGTGTTTGGAAATCATGGCAAATCATGAAACCCAGGGGAACCAGTGTCAGAGACAATTGGAAGGCAAATGATTTGTCAGGAGACTGGCATCCACAAAGCTGCTGCACAAATTTCTCTTCATCTGCTGCCTCTCTGTTTTGGTTTGTGGTTATATGTGGGTGCACAGAAGATATTTTTAAATAAAGAATTTGGGGGTGGATAACAGTTTAAAGACAAAAGTAGAGCACAGACTACATCACAGGGTAGGAAGAGGCAAAAAGATGCTGCTGAGAGCAGGGGCTGGGCATTTTAAGTGGCTGATACAGCCCTTTTGTGACAGTGTTCACTGGTCTGTAGTCCTGGGGCACCATAAGCCCTCCCATAGGCAAGGAGGACCCAGGCTTGGATCTAAACTAAGCCCCTCTCCAACTCCCTGGTAGTCTGGGGAGCTGTCTACCCATCCCACAGCCCTGCCTATCTTTACTGATCCCTTTCCTAAGTCACCACCAGCATCTGGCACTGTGGGGATAGGAGAACAGCTGGAGAAAGTCCACTCTGGCAGGTAATATTTCTGATAGGAGAATTTACACCTTCTCTGCCTGTGTTTTGATTCACCCTCCTTAACTGAAAGGGCCATAGCACCGTTAATGAATAGGGCCCATTTGTTAATCCTCCTGCTTTGGTGCTAAGCTGCTTCATCATCTTTCCTCAATATTTTCCGTGCTAATTTCCTTGCATCCTGATTTAGATTATTATGACTACAGTAAGCTCTCCTGGACAGCCTTGCTGGCAGATTACTTTTGCACCTTGACGCTGAAAAGATTCCCCCAAAGCATTTCCAAACTATTTGCAAGACTGGCAGATGTGAGCCCATATGTATGGGTATGTATGCAGCTGGTACAGTTGGTACTCAGCTGGAAGGCTGGTAACTTCTTTTTGGGGCTGTAATACCCGCAACGTGACTGGAGAGGAGGAGGCTACAGCAAGAGGAGGGCTCTGTCAGCTCCAGGTAAGGCAGAAGACAGAGGCTGGTTTGCCAAGCTAGACAAGCACGGAAAAAATGTTCTGTTGATGGATTACCAAAAGGGTAGAGCTAAAGATCTCTGTGCACGTGTTATGGAAAATTTTAGGCATTTGTTATCTGTTACCATGCTACCTCGTTCACGATTGCCTCAGATGTGATGAGGTATGTTGGGTTGGGCTGGGCCAGGTTAGTCATTGTTTGGCTGGAGATTTACAGGGGACCAGAGTTTATGCAAGAAATGTTGTTTCACTAGATGGTGCTCTTTCCTGAACCATCACTGTGTCAGACCCCTCTTCTTAACCTGGGCTCTTCCAAGTGATCCGACTCATAGTCCTTCTTACAGAGGTGGGAGGAAGGCAACTAAAAATGTATTTCCAGTGTCCCAGCTCTCATGTGCCTTACCCTGCTGGAGCCACATAAGAAAATCTATGGCTTTACAACCTGGATGAAAAGGTTGTATGATGATGGTATGTTCCAGCTTCCAAAATGACTACATTACGCAAACTTTGAAACCATTTTTATTATTTCAGTTGACTTAAACTGAATCAACAGTGCATATTTTAGAAGACAGTGCTAAATTCATACACGAGGTTTTCAGCATGAAATCTGCACTGTACACAGCATTGTTATTTTCATACTATCAAGAGAGATCATGATGTATGGGAATTGCCTGCAGCCTTTGCCCAGTGATCTAGCCAGCAGCAAGTTCTCTTTGGAAAGTAACGTGGTGCTGGGGTCAGTTGTCATGAGGTGAGGCTGCCCAGCTCTAGTGCAGCAGGACATGCATGTTAAATTACTCAGTGTTGTTACTGTCTTTGGGGACGTGATCACCTGGCCACAAGCAGAGCTAGCAGGATATATGTGTGTGCAGTTGGCTAAGCCAACTAGGGAAGTGTGGAAATGTACACATTTCCAAAGAGCTTCCAACAAAAATGGTGACTTAAAGGCAAGTTACCACCACAACAGTACATGCATCTTAATTCCCAGGGGCCTTCTCAAACCCAGCCACAAGCAGACCACAGGCAACATGAACTCATTTGCTAATGGTGGGTTGCCATTTTCACTGTTTTTCCAGGGCAAGGTGTGGGAAGAGTATGGGAGATGTTCCTCAATCAAACACACACACCTCACACAACTGTAGAGAAGCCAGGGAAGGTGGTGAGGGGCAGGACAAGGCCATGGGCTGGGCTGGTGAGGCACTCAGGTTGAGCTGCCAGATTTTGGGACAGGTACAGATGTGAAGCAGATCATGGCTGGAAAGCTTGTGCTCCCAGCGCTAGGAAAGGCTTGACAACTGTGGGAGGTGGGAATGCTGGAAACACAGCCCAGAGCAAAACAGGCCCTTCAAGCTGAAGTTCAGTGTGTGGAAAGGAAGTAATGCCCCTTGAACAAAAACAATCTCGCAGCATAAGCAGTTGCCTGTGTGTGTTCTTTCACACCAGCAGCTCAATATTGTAAACAAGCAGATGAAACCCCCCAGCAGCTGAGTAAACCTGCCAAGGGCACACAAGGGAAGCTGCGACCAGGTGACAGCCCCAGCAGGTGAGGAACCCGCGGCGGGGTTTTTCCCGCCCGGCTCTTACCCACGCCGGAAGACAGCGGAAGCACAGCTGAACCTCATCCCCGAGCAAGTTTTCAGCTGTGCCACCCTCCGCCACATAACCTTCCCCCCGACCCCACCACCTCCCTTCTCCCCGCCCGCTCCCCAGGGGCGTCCCCGCTCCGCGCGGCTCGGCAGCGGCGCATGCGGGCTGGCGGTGGGGCGGGGGCGGGCACGGCGGCGGCGGAGCTGCTCAGGTTGCAAGCCCGCAGCCCCCTGGTCCTCCTTCCTGCCCGCCTCCCCGGGCGGTGAGCGCCCGGCCCGGCCGCCTCTTTCCCCCCTCCCCGTCCCCTTCCCTCTCCCTTCCCTCCTGGCCCCTTTGCCAGGGGCGAAGCCGCCCTCCGGGCCACCGCGGTGAGTCTACCCCGCCGGAGTTGGGCGAAGGGGGTTGGGANGTACGCTTCCCCTGCCCTTCCTCCTCTTCGGGGAGGTTTTCTCCGCTCAACTTCGCGTGGAGCTGCTCCGGGCAGCTCGTTTCCCTCGCGTGTCTTTATTCCAGTTTCGGTTTATTCATTTTATTTGCTTGTATTTTATTTGATGTATTTTCTGGTGCGGCTGTTCCTCCTCGCCGCTATTGTCTGGGGGCAGGCGGTGTGCGGCGGGCTGGGGCCGGGCGCGGTCCCCTTGTGCCGGCGCAGGGGTGTGGGCCTCGCTCCCCGGAGCACGATCCGGGTGTGCGCCCGCACACACACAGTCAGCAACCCCCGCCCAGCCAGGCCCCTAGCCTCCCTCCACTTCCTTGCTATTGGAATTATTGATAGCCTCATCTGAATAAAAATCCCTCCCACGAGCTTCGCTGACGCAACTTTGTGTCTCAGGTTATGGCAGAGAAAGTACTTTGGGCTTTTACCCGAGTCTTCTCAGCGACAGGCCGATGTTGGTTTTTTCTCACCTTTGGGCTCAGTGAGACCTTTGAAGTTACTCAGATCGTCTTTGCCGTGGGGCTTCTTGTAAGCATTCACTCTATTGTTCGAAAATATAATGCTCTTTTTCTTCTCGAGTGGAGACACTATTCTGTGGAAGCAAGTGTGAGAGTTTCTGGACAAGGATTGTGTAAAAGAGGTTCTTTCTTAACCTGTAAATCGTGGGGGTTTATTAATCCACCTTCTGTGACTGTGTTATCCCCACAGTCATATAAAGGAGTGGGGATTAGCCGAGATCAATTTTGCTGACCTCTGTAATTGGTTCTGCTTCAGTGTCCTTTGCAGGGCTTCACAGGAGCTGGAGCTCAGAAGTGGAAAAATTTTTTTTTTAGAAGGTTTTTTTTTGAAGAGTGTGCTGTACTGATTCTGTTGTGGGTGACCAGACAGAGCCTTGATGGAAGGGATCTGAAATGTTGTGCTGCTGTGGGACAGTTGGTCACTCTTGTGTTCTCTGTAGTCTTTGTCAGCTGTAAAACTTTGGGTACTCATGGAGATATGCGATGCAGTGAAAGTATGTAAAGCATGTAGCTTCAGAGCTGAGTTTAGACAGTTGGTTTGAATGTCTTGTGTGCTGGGGGTTTTGGCTAGTATAATCTCATCAGTTTTAAAGGGCCAAGCCACATTGTTTCTGTTTGTGGTGACTCTTTTCAAGTAAAATCAGTCTCTTTCCGGGTATGTTTTTTATGCTTTGCACACCGGAGTTGAACTATTGTGGAGCTGCAAAGGGGAACCAAGTTGCGCATAGTTCCATAAAGGTTAGGTACCAATGATTCATTTATTACTGCATTAAAGGAGGTGTGTTTTTATACATACGTAGATACCTTAACAGTGGGAGTAGATAGATGTTAACTTCAAAACATCTGTACTGGTGGATAGAAGCTGCTGTCTGTACTAGAGCAGCACTCATTTGGAAGGCACTTGCTGTGCTTTGGACCACTCAGATCCAGGCTATCAATTTCTGTGATGACAGTATCTTGTTTTTTCTTTTTTTTTTTCCTCACTAGCAGGTTAAAAGTGCATTAGGCAAGGTGAGGATCATCTAGGCATGTGTTGTCCCTTGGCATGAGTTCAGGCATGTACCTCTCTTCCTTGTTCCTGGGTTAAGCCTAATGCGTTTTCTGTCTGTCCTTCCAGCACTGCCACCATGGTGCTGGGCAGACAGGCTAGCCTGGAGCTGTTGCTAGAAGGGCATAGATGTTGAGTTCTGCAAGGCAGACAGGTTTTGTAGGTAGCCTGAATGACTAGTCTCCCGCAGATAGTGTGGATGTGCCATGTTGCGTGATGGTGTTCCAGCCTACATCTCCTGCCTGGCTCTGGTGGCCAAGGGATGGCTGGCATAGCCTGAGAAGGTGAGGACACTGCGTGGTCGGGTAACAGTGCGGCCAGAGAAGAAGGCAGGAGCTCTGTGTTCCTGATTTACTGCTTCACAGCATCAAAGCAGGAGAACACTGTCAAGAAGTCAAAGCTTCTTGTAGAAGCAGAGCTCTGCCAGGTACTGTCCAGTGATGGATGTTTTTAAATGGAGTCTGTATAGGGAGGCTGGAGACTCAGGCGCCTTATGCAGAACTTGCTTCTAATCTCTCTGCAGGATATACTCCTGAGTAAGCTGTGTTCTGGTCTAGGGTATGTTCCTCTGCTAAGAGGAGGATTAAGTAGTGTTACAGGAATCGGGTTATTCTGTCCAAAGCATGAACTAAGGCAGCATTCAATAAATTATGCTAGAGGAAAAAAAATTGGTAGGATTATTGGTGGTATGCACACCCTTCTGTGTTTCAAAGGTAGGAGGTACTTTAATATAAATTTTTGCTGGCATAGTAAGTTCTAATAGACAGCAACTTAACAAAAAAAAGTTACCATACTTGCTGTACCCATTTCTTTTCCACTCTATTTCCAGGACTGCAATTTATCAGTTTTCACTACTAGGTATTTGATGGTGATCCACTTGCCTATAAAACAGTCTTCAGCTTGGAAGCTTTTTTACTTATACTGTAGTTGATTATCTCTGCAATCTACTTGAGTGCTATTATATGGTATTTCAGTAGGGGTTCCCCACACTGGTGATAAATAGCCTGAAGTTAACTAAACGACATAGGTGATGAGTTAGGGAGGAACTATTTGGCTTTGGTTTTACTCTGCTGGTGGAAGGCAGTGTTAAGAAATAAAAAACTTGAGTGAAAGGCAAGGTCCAGGAGGCCATAAAAACATGATATGCCTTTCCTGAGTGATCCTGGCCCCATGTTTTACCAGCCTGCTGGACAGGGAGGTGGCAGTTTGTGTGGTTTTCAGCTGGAGGATAATGTAAGCAGCATCCTATCTGCAGCCACACGAAAGGCTGCATGCGGAAAGCTGGGGTGGGAACCACCTTGCAGCCTGCAGCTTGTTATTACTTGGTGCTATGTGGTGCCAAGTGCTCATGTGTTTGCTTGCTTGCATTGATCACCTGTAGCATAGATAAAGGTAATGATTGACTTTCTAAAGCACCTGATAGCTTTGGTTGTAGATACAGTTCTGCTTTACTAGTATGGAGGTCAAGGCTGGTCAGGTGTATCACTGCACTTTTTCTAAATTAGAACTTGTTGTTAGGGTCTTAGATGAAAGGAGATTTTTTTAATGAATAGTTTCGTCGTGCTTCACTTTTTGTCTCTAAAACAGCTGTCAACAATCTTGCAGCGGGGAGGGAAATGGCCACTCCTTGTACTTACTGAATAGTCAAACACTTCAAGGCGTTGCAGCCTGGCATTGCACTTACTTCTGGAAACAAGGCTTTGGATGTGGCATAATGTCATCTTTTTATTTATTTAAGCCTGCCTTTCTCCCTTGTGAATGACCTTTATGCAGATCTAGAAGGCAAAGCACATCACTGGAAGTTAGCTGGTTACTTTGGTTAGAGATAAGAAAACATGATGGCAACATTCCAGGGAAAGCGGCTATGCTGGGAACTATAGAGATCTTTTCCCCAAAGATATAACTCTACATATTTATTGCCCTTTGTCACAGAAACAGGGTGACTCCTGTTGATGTCTACAAGACAAATATACAGCGATGCCACAGAACCTGTAAAAAGTTTAACGCCCTCCCAGAGACTGCTGATGAAAGCATGCCATAGGTGAAACTTTTTCACTGTCACCCTAAAGTCAAGCTATAGTTTTATGATCTTTTGTGTGTTGATATAGGTCTAAGCAACCTCTTCCAGTTCCCCAGCTGGTCCCTGCTGGGATTTGTGGGTCTGTTCTGCGAACCAGAATGGGAAATGGATTCCAGTTAAGAAGGCAATTTTTTTCCTGTACAATTCATACCTTGGATCAGTTCACTAAAAACTTCATTGTTCACCTGGATCAGTTTCCTGGCTTGTATCACTTAGCTGTCTCATGAGCAGTTGCCGTGGCAAAGGCTCTGGTGCTTCCACCAGGAGAAATGCTCCTGAAGCTACACCCTTGAAAGTGTTTTTCTGTTTTCAAAGAAAGCATTTAACTGTGGTGCCCACCCCTGTTTTATAGCATGTGAAGATGACAAAGGAGATAGATATGTTTCTAAGATAAGCCAGCGAGTTAGAAGTCGAAGTGTTGCCTCTTTAAGTTCCCTAAGACTGCAATTATTTCTGTCTAGAGTGAAGACATATCTTCTCTGCAAAGATAAGCCCTTCCATTTCTAGTATTTTTAAAAAAATTTCTTTATAACCATTTTAGGTATGTTTCGAAGTTGTTGAGAAACAAGGGAAGAGAATGTAATCACAAATATTTTTAAGAGTCAACGGTCCTTAAAAAGTATGCAGTGTGATACTGTGCAGAAAATAAGCTTTAATTCTGTTGTGATGGATTGTATGTTGTGACATGTTCAGGCAGTCTAACAAGACTATTTTATATATATATTTAAAAAACCCTAAAAAAAAGATGGAGAAGAGTTTGATTTTTTTTTATGGATGCAAGAAAGCTGAATTCCTTGCTAATGAAGTTCTCTCAATCCAAACACTGAGCTGTAACAAAGCCACATTGGGAGTTTCTGAGAGATTGCACATGTGATTGGAGTAAGTGTAAGGAAAAAGTAACCATCAAACTACTATCAGCACCTCCTGTAGCCCTTGTGTTGAGGGCTTGAAATACAGTATATTCCAAGCATGGTTTATGAAGTTAGGTTTGGTGCCTCTGGGCAGCCTCCTGTGGGGCTCCTTGCTGTTGTGAGGACAGCTGGTGGTGTGGACCTTGTGGGCCTCCATGGTTTGTAAAGGACCTTGATTTTTGCCTTGGCTACAGCATCCAGAATGGTGGTTTTTTCCATGGGGCTAGCTTGGAATTCTGTAGCAGGGGTTCATTTGACAAAGTTAATCCTCCTTGTTTTCCTTGGATCTTTCCCTTTCGTAAGGACCAGGAATTCACTTTTATAATTCTTCAAAATGATTCTATCTCTTCATTAGTATTTTTTAGTGACTCTGTAAGTTGTTCATAATCAGTTCTTTTCCCCATCTAGCTGTCCCTGTCTTTCCAAAAGCAGTGATAATTTTTTAATCAGTAGATGTGGCAACTGAACTGTCAGTTTCTTGGATGTTTGATCCTTGCATAAGGTAATCTTTTGATTTCCTTGGAAATTGTGGGATCGCTCATATCAGTGAGTTCAATTCTGCATACTTGCACTTCTGAGGGACAACTTAAAATGTATGAGCACAGGTAGTTATAACAAATCCATTGAATCAGTTTCTAGCACTTGTGAATTTTTCTAATAGGCTATGCAAAATACTTAGCATTTGCCTGAGTAGCTTCTGAATGCTTTTAGTCTCTGGTGTATTTTTTCACTTCATTCAGGTGACTGTCTGCCTTTGACAAAATTCATAACACTTAAGCCTTCTAGCTGAACTGTTTTTAACATACCATGTATTTTGTAAGTAAACTTTGAGAGATCTCCCCAAATTCTTGTTTAATGAGATGTTATTGACAGTGTGACAGCACTGCTGAGATTAGTCTGATCCAGTGTAAAAGGGAGGATTTAAGGATTTTCTTTTGTCACAGCTATTTCAAGTTTTATTTCTGAGTGGGAGAGAAAACAAGTGATGAATTATTTATATGTAAGGCTGAATGTTGGTGAGACTTATTCTCCATGAACATGATTTAAGGTGGTCATCTTAAAGCAGAAGGGTGTATGTCATTTAATGATGTTTAAAACTTTGTGTTGAGAGGAACTACTTGATGTGTCATGTTTGAATCTCCTGTGCTTTTTATCACCCATGACTAATGCAGATTGGAGCCATAAGTTATGTTAACACGTGACATATTTTGTAGTTTCATCTCAACTATATCTGAGGTTTCCGACAAAATTACTTGGGAAAGTAAATCTTTCCCAGTGTGTCTCTGCCTCCAGTGGTGTAACTGCTCCATAAGTCTGAATGCTGCAATTAACAAAACCATTACAAACAGGGATTTTTGCATGGAGCAGCTGTTATAAACCAGGCTGTCTTTAGACTCAAACTACTGACTCACCCTTTCTTTTTCCATGGATTAACATACACCTAGCATGTGTCATGCATGGATTCTGGCTGACTTGTGTTCTTGCAGGTATCCTTGATTCAGTATAAGGAAGACTGAGGAGGGGATGCATAGCGACCTCCTGCAGGAGATTAAAAACCTCTTAATGGAAGCTGATGCTGAGGATGGGTTTGTCTAGAGAGACTCTTCACCTTGTCCCTGATGCTGGGCTATGGGAGGGATGCTACTCTGCTACTGCCAGGTCTTGAGGGCACACAGAGCTGCATTTGAAGTTGTGTTAAAACCATCCCTTCAGTACACCTTATGAAAAGCTGTGCTGGGCCTCAATTCCTGCTGTGTAGAGTTGGTTGTTGGTCTGGAGGTGCAAGCTCAAGAGCAAAGCAAGCAGTCCATGGTGGGGTTCAATACCAGGATGTGTGGCACATTTGGCTTCCTGGCACGTGTGGCTCTCAACACTTAACTGATTCTTGGAAGCTGCTGTCAATAGGAGAGAAAATAGGAGATGCTGAAGCATGAGATTGCTGAAGTGAATGAGAGGCTTGCTTGCTTTATACACTGGTTTTCCTCCTGAGTTTCCTCTGGGATGTTGGAGCCTTCAGTCCCATAATAGTAGTGGGACAATGAATGGTCAGATGGAGGAAGCAGGTGTTAAAGGAAAGGGGGAAATGATTTATTTTTTGGGGGGGAAGGGGAGACAGGATGGCCACATTTGACCCTTATACAAAGCAATTTCTTTTGGCACATAAGCTTGTGCACAGCACAGCATGCTTCCTAACTGATGAGCCCACGAGTAAGATGGCAGTAAAGCTGGGACTTGCCCTTTATTTGAGGTAATATCACTTAGTGAGTCAGTTGAGGAGTGAGGCTTATGTGATGGGTCTCTGAAGTTATGTGATGAATTTGGTTGTTCTTCTGTACCCTGCTACCATAAATCTTTTACTACAGCATCAAGGCTGCAGTACTGATGACACTGGACATCTTGAAGGTTGCACTTTGTACTTGAGGAGTGCTGGGTTTTAGTTGTTCAGAAACCAAACTGGAGATGAATGACTTGATGCGTGACCTAGATTAAAACAGTTTCCATAGTCTGATCTGAAGATCTTTGCGTTGGTGCAGAGGCTGATTCTGGAGATAAAACAGCTTCATGTGTTACAAAGCTGATGTGTTTGTATCCATAGCTGAAAGACTTCCCATCGGGGGAGTAATGACAGCACTCTGTTTCAGTGGGATTTCCAGCCTGTACAGGAGCTTCTCTTGAGCATGGGAGTCAGTTTTTCCATCCATGAGTGGTTTGCAGCTGCTCCACCCATTTTTATGATGAGTGATCATTGTTTAAGAGCACAGTGGAAGACAACGGGGTGAGCAAACCTTTTGTTGTATTACAGGTAAATGTTTATAGTTTCTCTTCTCAGAGCTCCAAAGAAGGCAGTTGTGTTGGCTGAGTAGAGAAATAGACTAAACCCCTTTTATATGTACTGTTGTAAAAGGAAGTTTTGTGTAATGAACATTCATTTCACAAAGTCCAGGAGATTCTTTATGCTTTTGTGTGATGCAAGGCAAAATGTTGCTGCAAATGTTTAACTGCAGATTTTTCTATATCAAGTAATGTGGTTGCCAACAGGAAAAATAAATACATGTTGTCTTTAAGTCTGTTGTGGGAGGATGCTAGAGGTTATGTTGGTACCCACACTGTAGCTGCATTTGTGTGCTGGACGGAGTCCTTGCTGATGTGGGCACAGGAGTGTGAGTCTGCTTGTGCAGTGGGGGCTTGGGAATCTCCAGAATCGGGAGCTACTTTTCCACCCTGGCCAGGGCTACTACTTAATTTTTGACTGAGTCTGTTGGTATTGTAGCCTGAGTAAGAACGCACGTAGTGTGGAGGCTGAGATTTGAGCACTTAACAAGTTTAAAAGTATGTTCTTGAGTGGATGTCTTGCTCATCTACTGTGTAAGATGCTGGAGGGGAGTGGGGTGCTGAGAGCTGATTTCTTGGCAGCTGTTTCACAGTTAAAACAGGGCCTCAGTCCTAATTTTCATGAGCCAGGTATTATGCTAGAAAAAGAACTAGCTCATTCCTTGAAGAGCTTACAAGCTAAAACTATGGATAATAAATATGCTTGCATGGATATTAAGAGGATTAATTGTTTAAGTGCGTTGAAAGTGGAAGAATTAAAGTAGTACTTACATGGTAACTGGCTGTGTGTCACGTACCTGTTAGTTTTTCTCACTCCTTCCAGTCAGACAAGCAGCATTTGTCAATCTGTATGAAATTCACCTGTCATTTTTGAGTTTTACTCTTACTTACAGGGAGTACCTTTCAGGTGGTAGAATATTATATATTTCAGATGTCACAGCTGAAGAGGTACCCTGCTGAATGTGATATGTTCCCTTCTGCAGCTGGAATTAGGTCTAATTAAAAAAAATGGTGAGTTTTAGTGCTCAGACCTCCCTGTTTCCCTTTTATCAGATTAGCTAGGATTTTGGCAGGACTTTGTGCTGCTTTTTCTTAGCCAATCAACTTGCTTGTGAGTGTTCAGTAACTTTCTTGCTTTATAATCTCAAAGTTCAGAAGCCATCAGGCTGTTTGAGGCTAATAAGAGATCATACCCCAGCAAAAGCTTTTAGTGGGCATCTAAAAGGAAAACACCTTAGTAAATGGAGCAAGTTCTGAAATGAAAATTCAAAACTATTGAGGAGGAAGGAGAACTTGTGGCAAAGTGCTTGAAAACATGTACATCTTTCTAAACTATGAAGCAGGAATGTGCTTTTTTAGCCTTTTTTACTGGATTGTTTGCATGACATCCCCTCTGAAAACAGTGCTATGATATGGCAGATAAGTGGTAATCATATAGTTACTGTACATTTGTTATATAATAAGATTGAGCATTTGAAATTACTAAAAATCATAAAAGGTATCAAGTGAATGTAAACTTAGTTTTTTAAATAGTCTGCTTAGAAGAATCTTAATTTTTTCTGCTCTCAAGGAACTAATTTGTAAAGTCTTTGCCAATTGTTACTAAAAACCTAGTCTCATCAGTGCTTCTGATGAAAATTAAAGAATAATACTGTTTGCATGGATACCTGTGTGTGTTTATATCTTGAGTTTGTGATATTTCAGTGCCAAGAGAAACTCATGCTGTTTTGGAGCAAGCATGCTTTAAGTCTTGTGAAATTTTGTCTTTGAGAATGCTATGTCTTGGTGTTTGCTTTGAAGGAAATAAATTTTCTTTAAGGATTTCTTTGACCCTTCAGTAATGCTGGGTCTGAGCCACTGTGTAACTTGAGGATGGAGGAGGCATGGGTTAGTGTTTGGTAGAAGCTGGAATGAGCAGTGGAAGCTGTTACAGTGTGGCTGTGTTAATGTAATGCCTGAGTTGGGGAATGCACTGATGAACTTTGAATATATGTGCCTTCCAGCCACGGAGAGTTGTAGGGTGGTGATGGCATGGACCACTCTATGTTGGTCACCTCTGCTTCTTGGTCAGTTTCAGCACTATCAAGCCTCCTTTCTCATTCAGGAGCAGACTTTTGGATGTATCCTGGGCAGTAAGCAATATACTGGGAAGATACAGAAGTTAACCTTGTTTGCTAACTACTTGAAGTCGGAAAACGTTAATTCAGTGCTTAGTGCAGGATGCTGAACATTGCTACTGTCATGTGCCAGTCTTGGTGTGATTGCCTTGGCTGATGGTTACTGTCTGTGCCTGCTAAGGAGAACAGGCAGGACCAGAACAGATACTTTTTATTTGCCTCTTTAAACTATCTGTGTCAACTCCCCAGTGTCTGTTATTCAGAAAATAAATCTTGTCTGATAGGTCCAATCTAGAAAAGGGCTTATATGTCCAGCAGCCAGGAAATCAAATAAGTCCTGATCTATTATTAATTTTTTGTTTCCTGTGGTTTTATTGTTTGTATTACCAGCCCTAATATTTACATACTTTTGAATGAGCTTTTCTTTTTTGGAAGATACTGCTTTGTTCTTATGCCTTGCAGAACAGGTTCTTCAGTTTTTTTTCCTAATAACCAAACAACTTGCTTTCTCAAAGGAGTAGGAGGGGAAAAAAAGGAAGATTATGGGAAACACCAAAGGGAGATGTCTAAGAATAGAATTGTTTTTTGATGATGATATGCTAAGACTTATTCTAAACTTGCATCTACCCTTCCAAATGTCCTTGGGCTCTTTCAGAGCTTTGTAAAACTTTTCATATCAAAGTACATGCTTGTGGGTGCTTTATCTGAATAGAAGATGCATTTACAGTTGACATTTAAATGCAGAGGTGCTTCTATGAAAATGGTTGTAAGAACAAAGTTGTACTTCCCACTGAAACCCTAAAGAGTTAGCAGGGCAAGTTAGTGGACTCTGCAGTGTTAACGTTTAAAAGCAGTACTGTTGAATATTGTCCAGCTGTGTGTCTCTGGAAACTCTAATGTAATCATCTTCTGTGAAGTAAGGAAGATTTTGTGGTTGTTCTGCTTTTCTTCTGGGTGTGGGAGAGTGATGGAGCTGATGTTCTTCTGGAAGTCTGTGCCTTGGTGTATCAGCTGGCCATCTTTTCCATAGATATTTGGTTTTCTCTCATAAACCTTTAGAAACTAATTGGAAATTACCAATTTAAAAAAAAATCCAACATAATTTGGTCTCCTGTGATCAGCCTTTATTTGCAGACATTACTGTTCTTTGTTGATTTTCCAACTACTCTTCAAATATATATTTCTTCTATTAAATAAAGCAGAACTTTGACTTTTTCCTCTTAAATCTCCCTGCCATGAAATAAAATCTGTTTTCACATTGATGAATAGTGGCTAGGGAGCCTGTCTGGTTCTGCAATGGGATCCATAAATAGCATTAGTGTCTGGTTTACTTTGCAAAGGAAGGTGTCCCGTGGTGGTAGGAGGGGGGAGCCCTGCACTCCCTTGCAGTAGAGTTTCCTTGTCTGGGCAATGTTCACCAGCATGACACTTTAAAAGAAACATGATACAGAGTGTGCAGCTTAAATATTTGAAGTACAGAACCCTTTTAAAAGTTGAAGCAAGTACTGACTATTAAATAGAAACTGGTATTACTGACTTGTTCCTCTCTATCTCTGCTGTGGGCTCAGAAAGGGTTTTGTGGATCATAAAGCTGGTGTGAAAAAATGCTTTCTCTTTCACCTCTCTTGCTGGAGGGAGCACCTCAGGAGAGGTGGAGCAGATAGTTGCATGTGGTCTGTCTATAATGCTCCAGTGCGTTTGGGTGAATGGAACAGTGCTTGGAGTAGCTGTTCTAGTTGTCAGACAGGATCTGGCAGTCAATTCTCAAACCTGTTGAGTCTCAGGATTGAGATTTGGATGAATGCCTCTGAAATGCAACCATCCAACCATTTGTAAGGATATTTTTTGAACTAGGTATGCCAGGTTCGGTCTTCAGAGCATTTAGTTTGTGGCATAGGTGGTAAAGGAGAAACTGTCCTCTGTGCTAATTTGAAAATCAGTTTATTGTGGAAAACAGGATGAGAAAGTTCATGTTGTTCAGGGACGGCACAGTTAACTGTCCCTGATGCTCCAGAAGCAAGTGTATCTGCAGTTCTCTTGCAAAATGGCCATGACAGGTAATTAGTTCAGGGCTGCCCTTTGAGTGGATGAGGCTCAGTATTCTGGTGTCCCATTGAATGGCAGTGGGCAAAATGGAACAAGGTGAAATTTCAGAATTGGAATAAAAAAAGCTTTTCATTTTTGTCCCCTTAATGAAGATGGTGGTGAAATGCTCCCCTGCTGTGCTGTACTTTCCTTTTTTAAACTTCTGGTGGCTTGGTTATTACTGCATGTTGTGAAATGTAAATAAGGCCAAGGTAGTGAGCTCAGCATTCCCAGCTCCTTGGCAGTGCTTGTGAATGGAAACATCTGTCCGTGTACTCTCTGCTTTGCTTCCCTCGCACAGCTGCCTGCTTGAAGCACAACTCTGTGCGGGGCCATATGTGCTGCTGAGGCCTGGAAACCCTCCCCTTAACTTTTGGATGTGTGCACCACACAAAATGTGGTTAAAGTACCAGGTGTTCTTGTACCAGCCTGTGGTTGCAAGACCCAGCACAGGATAGACCTGATCTTGTGCTCTTGGCAGGGTCCAGCTCTTCTCTTGGTCCACAGATCTCACTTGCATTTCACTCGCAAATTGCAACCACTCTCTTAGCAAATGCATAACTATTCCTTGTGTCTCCTATTCAGATTATACAAACAGGCTGTGGCACAGTGTGAACTTCATTTGAAAGGGAGCATTTGCTTACAGGCTTGGAGATGGGTGCTAAGAGTTGAGCTGCTTTTATGCAAAACCAGCTCCTGAAGAGGAGTGGGAGTGAGGGGATCGACTTGGAATTGCAAGTGCAGACAGGAGGATAGGAAACCACTCTGATAATTCACTTGGTGTTTTTTCTCGAACTTGAGTAGATGATCTCAGTAGCTTTTTTACTAAGTGGACATTAAAGAAAACCCAAACAAATCCCCCATGCCTAAGAAACCATGCATAAAATGCAGGAAATACATAATGAATATTTCATGATTGGCAGAGACAGTAACCTGGGCTTCAGAGCTTCAGGTTGTGCTTCATGGATAAGTGGTGTATACCACTATCACTGACAGTTTTTTCTCTAAAGCAGACTTTGTGAAATTTAGACAATGCTTTAAAATAATTTTAATTTAAACTAGAAAAGTGGTTATGGATTTTGTCACATGCATGAAACTTGAAATTGAGATAATGTTTTTACTGGGTGTTTTTGCATTTCTGCTTGCAGTTTTAATCATAGATTGGGAAAAAATGGAGGGGCGAGATCAGGGTACTTTTGCTCATTTTTAAAGGTAGAAATATCAACCATTTTTCTCTGTTCTCACACCCCTTGCTTGTGTGCGGTGAAAGAAATGTCTGTTTTTAAACAGATCAAAAATCTTTCTAGTACATAGCATCAGTTTAAAGTGAAACTGCATGGCCAGGTTTGGATGGGTTAGAGATATATTAGGTGAATTAATACAACTGACTGAGATGCATTTGTGAAAATACTTTTGCATGTTTTTAAAGCATTCAGTGATTTTGTTCATTTGCTGTCAGTATGTGAAGAAATTTTCTCTAAGTGAAACCTTAAGAGTACTAGCCAGGGAACAATTCTGTATGCAGTACATCTTTTTGCAAAAAAGTGGGTTGTTCTTAACATAAATTACATACTTGGAATTGAATAAGATTAAAATGACAGTGAGGACAGGCTAATAAGAGTTTTACTCTGCTTAGGAATTTGACTTAAGGTCTGCGTTGGAGCCTGAAGTTGAATTTGAGCTGCTAACTCAGCTGAAGTGTGAAATGCCTCCCTGTCTCGATTGGAGTAAGCTAATGCAAAGTTTTAACTGAATTAATTTTTTTCTCCTTTTCTTTGGACATATTTATGAGGAATTACTCTGACTTTGTTTTCCCATCTGAGTCAGTCCAAAGCTAATACAAAGCATTACTGCATGGGGGGGGTGCTGTGGTGGTGTTTGCTTTTGCTGTCTAGTGTCTCTTCAGGATCTCCAGCTCTGTAAATAATTGCTCAAGGCAAAGGTACACTAATACTATTTGATGAACAGGAAGTCTACAAATAGCCATGGTATTTTGCCGTAATTACATTTGCAGTGATGTAGGTGTTTAGTCTTACGTGTAGTTGGAAAAACGAGTGCTTCAAATAGATCTGTAAGAACATATTGATGAGCAGGCGGGGTGTACGTTTGAAGGAAAGTACAGCAGAAAAGTTGACTTTAAGAACTTAAAGAAAGTTTCAGGGGGTGTGTTGCTGCAGGCATTTCTGCTGTGGCTTGGCTTTGTAACAGCAAAACAATCATCTGAATCTCCATTTCTGAAAAAATGGCTTATGCTTCTCACCCCAAAACCTCTCCTTGGCTTGAGATGTGAAAACTTTCCTTGGTTGTGTAGGTGAACAGAGTGCTTGTGTTCATCTTTGAGGAGCTAGTTAGGTGACACTCAAGGTCTCCTCCAGACAGTGACTGTTAAAGTGCTTCATTAATGCTTAATTTCAACACTTTGGATGAGATAGCTGAAAGAAATGAAATACTGTCATTAAAGGCTGTCAGAAATGCCTGAAACCAGCTGTGTTGGGGAACTGACTCATCCTGCCCTTGCTCTGGGAGCATGACTGGGTGCAGTGGGAAGGTATCCTGTTGGCTTGTTTTTTTCACAACTTCAGGATCTTGTATCACCAGCCCTTAAGTTTATTTGGGAAGAGACTGATGCAAGAAAGAGGATGTGCAAATGGGAATGTTTTTGTGGGTGATGCTGATAGCTGAGATAGTCTTGGAGTAGTTATTTTGAGAGGAAATCTTGGCTCATGATGATTGAGCTAAACTACTGAGAGCAGCCTGTGTCAAAGAAAAAGGGATGGGGAGAGGGGAGGCAGGTGGTGAGAGGATATGTGTACCAGAGAAGTGGAGCACTATTTGTGTTATATCTTTGAAGTCCCCTGCTTTTAATTCCTTTAGAGATGGTCATTATTGCAAGTAGGCTATGGGGTTGGGGAAGAAAATTGGTATGTATGCAAGGAGTAGGAGTGCAGAAAGTTGCTGTGCATAAACTTAGTATGAAAGTTTATAATTGAGAGATGCATGGTGATGTCTTCAGCTGAGTTTGGCTCTGAAGCTTTGAGGGGCATAGCAAAATATTTGTGCGCCAGCCCATTATAGACTGGTATAAAAACAAAGATTGTCCCAGTCCTGCTTAGTACTATTCTCAAGCACTTCTCTCAACTTTGGATTTTCTTGAACTTGCTCTTTCTTAGCATAAAAAGCTGTACTTAAGATACTTAGACAGAAATGGTGCAGCCTCTCCAGAAATGAATGCTAGTATAAATATTGAAAGTGTCCAGTTAATCTGGCAGAGTTGTGAACCCACGCATGACACGGCCTGTGTGCATTTCCAACTGTAATTATGAATGACTTGCTCTGTGAGACAGTGTGATAGCTTCAATACTGCCTTTTTGTGTAAATACAGCATCTTCTATGCTATTGTTTAAAGACTCCTTTGGAAGCCTGATTTAACAGAGGAGCTGAGTGAATAATTCAAACACTTTTTATCAAGTATTTGTTTAAATTCTTTAATGAGCTCACCATAACCTTTATATGCACCCCTCCTGCATGTGTCATACAAATATTAGAATAATTGAGTTTTACTAGTGCAAATATTTCTGTGAAGTAAATTTTTAGAGCTTGATGTATGACTGTTTATGGAAAGGGGAATGTTAAAATCTTGCACACCAGACCTTATGCCAGAGACTTGTACTTGCTTACTTAGGAAGAGTATGGGGGACAGGACCCTCGGCTTGGTTTGAACAATGCTAACTAAGCTCATTTGCTGTATGCAGTTTAAAACCAGAACACGTGTATTTGGAGAAATTTCATATGTCTCTATCCTCCAAGTCATTCTACAAACAGTAGTAGTAAGTACTTTAAAATATTTGCTTTTATTCAGATAAGTACTATTTCTGACTTTTTTTCTCTCCCCTTTACGTGAGATGAAGCAGCACATTCAAAATGCATCTGCTTAGCATCACTGAGTAGCTTAACTCGGGAATGCAGACCAGAGGAAAATCTATAGTTGTCTTCCAGGTTTGGTCTTCCCTTGGCTTGAAGACTAGTTCAGGCTGGAGGAGATCCAAGCAGATAGGTAATTTGGGTAGATTTAGCATGGTTACTCACATGTGTTCATGTTTACAGACTTGCTGGTGAAAGCTCATTAGTGTTAAGTCACTTCTGAGTACTGATAGTCTTTGCAGGGCTTTTATTTGCCTTTTAACCAGGATGTGTAGAGAATTGGCATTCATTTGCTTTTTGCTTCTGAAGAGAAGTGAAAGACTTAAATTGAAAGCCAACTCAAGAAGTAAGGGTTGAGGATTAGGTAAGCAGCTGGGTGATGGCATATTTTCGGTGGAGAATTGTTGCTTAATTGGCTCCACAAATATAGCAGAGGCTGTTTATTCTGTTTGCACACAGACCTTCTCCTGTGCACGCTCTGGCAGCCCTCTAACCTTTCTGGCACCACTAAGTGTCTGCTGCAGTTTGCCTCAGAGGGTGGGATGGAAAAGCCATACTCTTTCAGTGCATCATAACTTTGCAAAGTCTGAATTGCCTTCTGCAGGGTTTGCTGTCTGAATTTTGGGTTTTTATGTCGACTTTCATCTTTGAGCTCTTCTGAACCCTTAACAGTCTAAATGTGGTTACTGCAGAACTGCCCAGGAACATTCTGAACTCCAGCCACTGGTAGGCATCTGTGCCATGTGCCCCTCACAATGTATGCAGAAATCTGGAGTTGCAGGCTTGTGTGGTGAAACAGATTGTTGGACAGACAAAGAAACTACTATTGAAATCTTCCATTGCTTTCAATTGCAGCTATTCAAAGTATAAACTCTAACAGTACAGAGGCATGCATAGCCAGGCCTGTGAAGGAGGTGGAGAAAACTGAACATGGTCTTTAGACGTAGGAACTCTTTTGGGGGTTATTAAAACAAAAAAAACCCCAAACCCAAACCCCAGTATCATCACAATGACCAGGCTTGAATTTGCAGAAGAGGGACAGTGAAATGTAAGAGCTGAGAAAAACTTGTTCTTTTTCTGGCTTTCCTGAAACTGGTGGGTGTGTAGTCATCTTTTAACTGAATAAAATTACTTGCATCCAGCTCTATAACAGTGAGTATTGGCCTGTAGTTGTGATTTTCCTGGAGGGGAAGGCAGTTCAGACTTAGTCTGACTTCCTCACATCACCTGCTGTGTCTGGTGCCATTGGGTCTTTATGAAGCTAAAAAGAGCTGACCCAAGGAACATCTATCTAGTCCATGCTTCCTTGTAATGCAGTATGAGTGGTTCATCAGCTCTAACTTGCCAGTGTGGGTTCCTCAGACTTGAAAACAAATGGAGAGATTTGGGTGCACTTCCTTCACTTGGCACACCAATAGTTAATCAAAACCAAGAGTTGTTTTGTGTTAAGAGACCCAACAGTCTTACAGACCATGCAGACTGTCTTGTCATGCCATTACAACATTCCCATTGTCAAACACTCCTTGTGCTTCGATAAACTTGTCCTTAGTAGTGCTAAACTGCAAATTAACATGTGCAGTTGCTTTTGCGCATTGTAGCCTTATAGCAGTATGTTGTCTCTTCAGATACTGAGCTGTAAAATGTGTGAAGATAGGTAGGTAGTATTACCCTTTTACTATGTGACCATCTAAGATTTGGCACCTTTTCCTGAATGCCCACTAAATCTGAGCATTTGCCAAGTAAGTCACGGGAGTTTGACTCAAGTTGGAGATTGTAAAAGGCAAGACTTCCACTGCAGCATGAAGTGGGGAGTGAGTGCCAGCTGAGCTTTGCCTTAAGTGATGTCTGAAGAGACGCAAGCTGGTGGCAGAATAGAATGTGACTGTCTCCTGGTTCCCGAATTCTCTGCTTGAGTACTGAGAGGAAATTGTGTGACCACTGAGAAAACTAGAATGTCTGTACAGCTTGTGCTTCAGTTTTGCATAGAATTAATAACCTAAAGGAGAAACTGAATTAAAATAGACTATGGATTTTGTTGTAGCTCTGTTCTTTTAATTGCATATTGGTATTCTGCAAAGCAAGAGGTAATTTGTCAGCCTTTTGTAGCCTTGGCCCTGCTTTCATAAGTGTTTTTGATACTTGACCTTCCACATGGAGATGTGGTACATCTGTGTTGGGTCTTAATGCCATTCTAGGTTTGGTCATTCCTTCTATTTGCCTGGTAGAGGTTTGCACACTATCTCTGTCTGATTCATGTTTAAAAATGCGTAATCTTATATGGTCAGGAAGACTTAAAACATATTAAAATGTTTTTCAACACACTACTATTTTTGTATTGATCTCATTTAGTGTTGTCAGAGGGGAAAAAGTTAACAATTGGTGTATTTGGACTGAATGGAGTAATGATGTAGAGGTTTTTTTACAGCTGCATACTAGTCTAGATGCTTTGATTCTTGTTTATTTACTAGCCTGGAGAAAAGTAGTCTGGGAGAGAGGAAGGAAGAGATAGGGTTTACCCCTGTAACTGTCATTGTTAGCCTTAACTTCTGTAGAGCTTTGCTGCTTTGGCTGGACCTTTCTAAACTTGAGAAATATGTTTTTGTTTGTATTTCCATCTTACTACTTCTTAAAACTATTAACTATACCAGATTGTTTGAACATCAATAGAAAGAATGTTTTTCAGTCTTCATAGAATTTTGAGGCAGCTTTTCACCCACCAAGTACTGTAGTGGCCTCTCAATGGTGTGGTTTTGCTTCGTTAGCTGTAATGATCTGCAAAGCAACTGTTAAAAATTGCTGACACATGTCAAGTAATGTGGAAATCACCATCCTACTCCATTGAAGTCTGAGTGCTTGTGTCAGCAACATGAACAGGATCTGACCCTGAAAATTATACATGAACTGTCATAATCTAGACAGCGTTTTTAGGCAGTGTCTTCCCTCTTGACTGGCTAGTTTATCCTTTTGGTCTTGGGTATTACTCTTTTACTTGGTCAGTCTTTGAAAGAACAAAATCCTGTTCTGCGTTATCCATGAATTTCTGAATTTGGTGATGCCAATGTAAGAGTAAAATCTCCATTCTGTAGTTGAATATCAGGAGAGGTAATACCCAGTTCTAACAATAGTGCTATTGGTATAATGGTTATTAGTAAGAAATCCATCATCTTCTACCTCCCTCCTCCAAACCTCTACTTTACAGCTTTGGAGAAGCTGTAATCAGCCTGTACAACTTCCCTTCCTCCTCTCATGAATAAATCCAAATACCTTATCTTTTCTATCAAAGTCTTCCCTGGTTTCAACAGCCTTTCCAGGAGCATATAAAAGGGGCTTTCACTGGGCTAGCAGGAAGCAAAATGAATGGAGGAACTTTTGATAATGCCCTGTCTGTCTGAGTGGAGGATCAGCCTGGCTGAATTGTACCAGATTAGTGAATGATAGTGCTTCAGCCAGGGCCAGAGTTATAAGTATTTAATCTTGGAACAAGCAATGACTTCTTCCTCTTAAACAAGGATCAACTCCCTCTTTGATTTGGGCTTGCAGTTGTCCATATTCAGTTGGTTTGAGTGGTTTTTTGTTGGTGTGTTTTGGTTTGTGTTTTTTTTTTTTCCCCCCAGGCTGCTTTGAGTCTTAACAAGGCTTGAGTGCTTCGGGTTTTTTTGGTAGCAGTCATTTGGGTAAGACCTGTTGTGGCCACATGCCATTTCTGCCAGTAACTTGCACTGTGCTGTGGATGTTTTTTATGCCCATTAAGAAGTCTTGTATATCACAGGTTTCACAATGTGAATCCATGTGCTGCCTCAGTCTTTTGCAATTCGCCCTGGACTGTGTTGATATTATTTGTAAAAGCAGCACTTTTGGTTTCTGCCATGTTGAACCTTACCGGAGTGAGTGACTCCTCTCTTCTCACTCCAAGACTTGGTCCAGACCTCCTGATAATCCAGCCTGATGGGAGGGACAAATGACTGAAAATTGAAAAGGGACATCTTAGCTAATTGCCTTAGGCATGACTTGTCTGCTGGATAACACTGGTTTTATTGCAGTTCAACCTGATTGACATTTGAGAAATTGCACTGGTAGAATATTGGCAACAGCAGTGGAAAATCTACCCTATTGTTTCTGATATGGTTGCTGCCTGAGGAGCACCTTTTTGTTACAAAGAACTATCTGAAATGCAGCTGATGGAATGAATATACTTATTCTTCAAATCACTGTGTTTTCATGTTCCCAAGAAAATGAGTATTATACTACACACTGAAATGTTACCTTTTTCTGTTTTTTCAGGCCTTTTTTCTTGGATTTTAGTACTGGAAAATTCTCTAATGACAACTTTGCTTAGGTAAGTGAAGCAAGATTCTTTTTAGAATCACTTCCCCTATCATAACCTTTTCTGCATGTTGTGTTGTAACTGAGCTGCCAGCCAGCTGTGCTTTGTGTGCTGTGGTTAAGCCTAGAAAGATGTAGTAAACAAAAGTAGGGGCACTGCCTGTAGAATAACACAAGGACCTCATTTATTCACTTAATCAAATGATTAAATTTGGTGATGGTGCAGAATGTGCAGTCATATGCATATGAAAACTATTTCATTAATCTCATCAATCTAAGTTTTTTTCCAAGAGGTGCTCTGTATTTTTTTTCCCCCTGGAAAGTAAACTTGTTGAGTATTGCTTAATGTCATTTTGTTAGGAAAATAAAGCCATAATACTTTCACATCTGTAGATCCCTTCATCCTTTTTCAATTCCCTCTTTCCTTCAACAGTTCTAGGCAGGAGTTTCAAATCATAAGCTTGAGAGTTTTATACTTTTGTTTAGCCCAAAAGATGGGAGAACCTGAGCAAATTTAACACTCCCCCCTTTCATCTTCTGAACCCCATCGATATCTGTAAAAGGCTACATTCAGGCTCATTAGTGATGAACAGGGTTTCTGAGCATTGAGTACAAGCACATAGTCTTGTCTACTTATGAGTACCTTTGCAAACCCAGTTCATGTACTATCTATGGTATGTGTCTGAGAGCCCTTGTTGCTTGAGATCTGGTAATCCATTCCTTGAGACATGCTTACCCATTGCAGTGTGCTTGTGGTTCCTCCAGGTCTCTCTCAACTGCTAGGTAGCTTAAGGAGTGACTAATTTGCAGCCTGAAGCTGTGTTTATTGATGCTGCTACTTCCTGAGAGTGGAGAGGAGTCTACAAACCAGGGAACTACTTAGGCAGCACTTTTAAATCCTTTTAACTTTGTATATTAGACACATCTATGAATATATGCAGACCTGGCTAATAAATAACCCAGGGAATAGTAGTTAAGAAAGGACATAATTAATTCTGTCATGTGCTCTACTTTAAAGTTGGATCCAGAGCAGTAATGCATTATGCTGGAAAGGTAAACACTGTCATTGCTCAACAGTGAAATGCCTATGAGGCTGACAGTGTTTTCCTCCTTTTGATTTAATAATTTTTTACAACAGTTTGAATATCTTAGATGGCCTTTGTTTCGTGTGGTGGAAGCCTGATGAAGCCCTACCATTTCCGAAGTGTCATTACTCCTTTATTTGAACTGACTTTTGTATTAACAGTGCTTTGCTGACACAGAACGTGTGCTGTTCGAGAAGGCTCTTACTGTGTTTGTGGTTGAGGTGCTTGGCTGGAATTCCTGCAATATAGTTTGTAGGGAGGATATTTCTGTTTCATCAGGTGATCCCCTTTTCAACTCTCCACACTGCAGTGTTGACCCAGGTCAAATGCGCATGCCACAAAAAAGGAGGAAAAAAAATCCAAACCCTTTTTGTGGAGGTGCTGTTAAAAAGCCAGCAGGAGTTTCTGTTAACTTGCATCTCATTTCTTTTCCTCTGACTATACCAGAGTGTAGAGAATGTCTGACCATAGGAAATGCAACTTTATATGCTCCTTCAAGCTTTAACATTCTCCCCATCCTCCCTTTTTCAGTGGGGACAGGGCTATGGGGGAATCCTCGATTCACATCATAGGACAGCTAAAGCTGCTGTCATATCTTTGCTAAAAGGAATAGTTGTCATGGTAAACAGTTAAGAAAAGCAAGGTGGTTAACTTTTCAGCTTGTGATGGTACCTAATAATAGGGAACAAATGCTAGTGATTGCAGTTTGAAGCTCCCTATCCACACTTTCACACTTCTCTTCTTAGCAAATTTTTTGATATCTAGTTTAACACACAGAGAAAAACAGACTTCATGTACCTATTCCTGTCTTGTCCATGCTCCAGACAACCCAGCCTGCATATCAGAAGATCACTTGAGTTTGGGTAAATGAAGATGTGTGTATCTAGAGTGGATTGGTGTTGTGCAACCCCTCAATGCCTCTTCCTGTGGAGTTTTCTTAAGTTTTTCAGCTCTGGCTCTTGCAGCAGAAGTCTTGGGCAAAAAACACTCATGGCGACACCAGTGGAATAGCTGATGCAGTTCAGCAGCCGGCACTGAAAATAAGTGGTGGAAGGGTGCCTGTTTCTCTTAGCAATATTTTCTTTGTGCCTGTTNTTGGATCTTTGTTCGTGAAGCCTAGCCATAGACACATAGAGTTTCTTTGGAGCATCTTCTCAGCATGTCCTTGCTCTCTCTGTCTCCCTAGCAAGCTATGGTATTCAACACTCCTCTCTCCACTGTTCCCAGCTCAGTCAGTTTAAAAGTTCCTTGTTAAAAGCAACATGGTATATTTATTTCTGTGTTCCATCAGAGTCTGCTGCGTGTGATGGTAGAAAGCTTGCAAAACACCAGGAATTTGGAGAGGAAGGGAGCCCTTTCTTGGTATGGATCCGGAAGAAGTTGCATATTGTCAACTTGCAAACTTTCTTCAAAGTATGAAATTCTTTTTAGGGGGAGAGATCTGATAAAAAAATCATTAGCCCTTGGTGGATGGCATGAAGTGCGTTTACTGGAGGGGCTATTGTTCTGTGGTTAATGTACTGTTTGTTTTGCAGCCAGTGATCTTTTTATTTTGCTGAGGCAGATGGAGGGATTCCCAGTTCCACAGGCATAACCCTGGGAGAGATTAGCTGGTTTTTAGGTTTCACCACTCAGATGATGAGGTTAGCCTGAGACAGATATGCATCCTTGTGTATGGAAATGGTCTTGGCCCAGATCTTGTCTAGCAATGTAAAGCCTGAGAAGGAACTAAGAGGTCAAATTCAGCTTCTTGAGGAATGCAGTGTGTGTTCATTCTGTGGTATGTGTGGACTGCTGCTTTTTATGTCAAAAAGGGTAAAAACATTAGTTACAAGCTTGTGGTATTTTTAAAAAATGTTCAAATTAAAGCTACAGTTATCTCTACAGTAGAGCCTATTTTACATCTACATAAATATTTATACCACTGATACTGAAGCACTAATGATAAAGAATCCAAAGAGATTTTTTCATAGCTGTGAAGCCAAGAGTGCTTCTCCCAGTCTCTGGCTCTTAGCACCTTTTCTCTACTTTACCTGTGTCCCTACTACTAAGCTGTCCTAAGTAATTACTCTGTAGTTCTTCTAATACTTTTAACAGATGTGAGCTCTTCTGCTCATGCCAGTTAAAGATGTGACTTTTTTTGATGGTATCTAGAAAACAAGCTAAAATGAACAGACATTTGTTTCCTCTTTGCACACATGGGCGTTTATTCACTTCCCCATCTGCTTTGACTTTGAAGGTTGCTGAGGTTCTTCCTCTGTCTGACCCACTTGGCATAAGCTAGAGGAGATTATCTTTCTTCAGTAGGCAAGTTTATAGGACTTCAGCTGATTTGTGAATAATCCTTGGAGTTTTGAGTGCTGCCATTCTTTTCCCTTTAAAATTAACTTGCTGTCATTCATGTACAACATGTAGAGGGGAGAGTTGGTGCAGTTACTAAGCAAGAAGGCTTGTAAAGTGCGCTGAGATTTCACTAAGTATCAATGGTTTTTAAGTATAAACACATGTATTTTTAAAAATGTACTCAAGAGACAAGGACAGGGTAATGCTCTGTCTTTGCTTTGGCACTTGAGCACTTGCACCAGTATCTGCATGTGTGAGTGATTGTTTCAAGGTAGCATTAAAACTCTTCCAGCTCCACTGGATGTAATTTTCCTTTATTCTGAGATGGAAAGTTGCAGTTATGTTTGGGCTGTTGAGTTAGTTGTGGTATCTGGGCAACTCAACTCATTTGGGTCTCTCTGCTCACTGGAGATGAGTTTTCTTCCCAATCCAGGTGTGTGCTGTGCCATACATTTTCTTGAGTAGTTATCAGTAGGAGAAACAAGTACAAGATTTTAAAAAACAGATGATTAAGTCTTATAATCTGCCTTAGTCTTGAAATTAATTTTAAGATCATCTGAAACAAATCCCCAAACCTTCCTCTGAATCTTTGTTCAGAGAGACAAGTCTGACAGAAACCAGCTTTTATCTAAATGCTGAGCTCTCAACAGTTACTAAACCTTTCACTTCTGTGTATTTGTAGATACAAATGAATAAGAGTAACAGAGTAAGTATTTCAGTTTGGCCTTTTCTTGAGGGAGTGGTTGGACAGCCAACATAATGTATAAAAGGCTTGAGGTTGTAGTCTTGCTGTCTTTAAACTCTTAACATTTCTCACTTCCCAGAGTGAGTTCAAGTGACTGTTATAGTCGTTTGCTTTTGCCCTGAATGAACCAAGGTGTGAGTTCATCTGCTTTTTCCTGGTAGTTTTGCATTAACCAGGAGCATATGTATGTCTGGGTTTTGGCTTGGTTTTCTCTTCCTTAATGCTGCTGCCAAACCACAAGATGATTTTTAGTTTTCTTTTACTCTCTTGTTTGCTGGGCCTGGTGGGCATGTGACATTTCTGGTGGACTTGGAGGTTCTGCAGACCAGCATCTACTGACTTGAGCTTTCAGACCTTGTGATCTGCATGTGGTCCTTCTGTCCTCCTGTTAGCAAGAGGCAGGAGCCCTTCACAGACAGATAGGCTGCAATTTTGTCCTGCTTTGAACATGTGGGATTCTAAGTGTTTCGTATTAGATGTACTAGTGATATAAACAAACTGTTTTGTTTAGTGTAAGCTCTTGATTCTGAAAGGATTTGAGACATCCTATGATGCTATGACTATAAATTTAAAACTAATATTTATCATTATTTAAATAAACATAAGTCAGGATGGTATACAAGGAACAGAAGTTCCCAGCACAGGGACCTGAATGACAGACCTACTTGGATGTGAGCTGTGTACTTATTGCCCTTTTGCCTATTAAATTCAAGGCATTGCATGCTATTACACCTTTTAAATTTGTCAGTTATGGAATGGATATATATTGCAATGGACATGTTAGTTCTAAAGAAATTCTCTAATGAAGAGGTATGTAGGATGGGTAGATGGTAAGGATGGCAGATATTCTGCAGATCTTCTGTTGCAGCATCTTTGGTATCCTAGTTGGCTTCATACAGAGGACTCCAAATCGAAGCCTTTAGACTGGAAGAGGGAATGTAGTGGGTAGCACGTTGTAAAGACTTGTACAATGCAAAAATAGGTAATTCCCAAAACATAATGCTAGAGAAGTTTCCCTGCCAGGCTGTTATATTTCAGTGCTGTGTTGATTAGAAAGGAAGAAGCTCGATAGTTTTTGTGAAGTTTTCCAGCTCAGTTGAAACTCTATCACATTAGATGCAACGATAAAATGCTGAAGCACTTTATTCTGGATGCCAGCAGCCTTGTACTTCCAGACTGATTGTATCTTTATGAATCAGTGTTAACTTTTTGAAAGATCTGGAAAAGCAGGAGCTGATGAACATGAGGAGGCATGGGAGAATGTAGTGTTCTTGGTAATAAGGTGACCTGGGTCTCTAATTTTGTTTACTAAGTAGCAGCTATTTTTGCATATAGAATGTAGAATTTTAGGGATACAGGAATTCATAATACTTTCAAGGTCTGAGTCTCAGCTCATAATCAAAGAGTGAATTCAGTGTCTTCATAGACTGAGGGTATGAGCTTTTAATTCATCAGGGTTTTTAAAAAATTACAAATTTGCAGATGTGTGAGGGCCTAGGGGCAAGCCCTTGCCTCTAAGCGGTGGTAAAATTTAAAACTCATGGGATGGCTCTGATCAACATCCATTTCAATGTTCCCATAAAAAGACTTATGACTTGGCAGGATTTCAAGGACTAGAAAAAATGCTCTGTATACAACATGTTTTATTAATGTTGAAGGAGAAATGTTGCTGTATTTCAGTGTCTGCCACTGCATAGAATAAGTTCTGTTTGGCTCTTGTAGGCTTTGGCTTTCCCCCTGAATAGAAAAAGTTGACTTCACATCTGCTTTTTCCTAGTACCCTTGTATTAATTGGTAGTACACATATTTCCAAGTTTTGGCTATGTTTCTTCCTTTTCCTTCTTTAATTCTCCTCTGCAGCAGAGTAAAGTCATGATTCTTGACGCTTGGATGGTCCTGTAAAGTGTTTTTGCGTAAAGCTTTGTTGAGCATCAGATCCCACTTGCTGTGACTTTTTGCCTCCTTTTAAGCTATATGTAAAGGTGGAATTGAAATTAGGCAGCTGAGAAAGAAAGTCTGATAAAACTTGGCAAATGTTGTTGACCAAGTAAAAGCAATTAAAAAAAAAAGTGTTTTCTTAAGGGAAATGGATGTGGCAAAGCAGTAACTCTAAGATGAAATTATTGAAGATAATTTGCACAGCCAAAATGCTAGAGAGGGCAGATAAGGCAGTTCAAGCACAAAAATCACAATTTACAACCACATCCCAGTTACTTGGGTAAGATTACCTCTATGTTGAACTTGGCTGACGATCAAGGAAGGGGAGCTGGCTGGAGTGGGATTGCTTGTGGTGTGCAAGGTATTGGGTCATGCACTGTATCAGGAGTCTGAATTCAGATACTGAACACTGGCCTCTTTTAGTAAGTGCTCTGTAGCCTGGCTGTAAGACACAGCCTGGACTCTGAGACAGGAGAAATGTGAGTATGTGACTTGGTAAAAGTAATTTTTGCTCATTGAGTTATCTGTACTGTTAAACATTGAGATAGCTGTATCTCAGTCTTCTGCTTCTGATTTGTGGGTGCTGTTGCTTAATTAATATTTATGAAGCACTTGGAGCACTTTAAAAGTGGTGTAGGATTGTAAAATATTACTGCATTTCTGTGTGCACTCTTAAATGTGATTTCCAGCTCCTGCTGTGCAGGCACTTGGCTGAGTCATACAGGTTCTCCCTGACCCAGTTCTCTCCTTGTTTGCTCACTCCTCCCATTTGACCCAAGCCAGCAATTCTTTCCTCATCCCTCAAAGATCAAGCAGTTCTTTTCCTTCCACCTTGACAAGTGTTCAAGGTCAGGGTGGATGGTGCTTTGAGCAACCTGATCTAGTGGTAGATGGCCCTGCCCATGACAGGGAGTTTGGTCTAGGTGGTCTTTAAAGGTCCCTTCCAACCAAAACCATTCTGTGTTCCTATGGTCTCCTCTGTAGAAGCCTATTTGAAGCTGATAGGGATTCTTGGTTCCCCTTGCCTTGTTTCAAGGGTGCCCATGGACATCTTAACCCTCTTCCTCATGCCCATGAGGCTGGACATGTGTTCCTGGCCCCAAACAAAGCATTTTTCTCTCCAGTTCTGCTCTTGACTCTCCAGCAGGCTCTACATATAGGTCTGGTATTTGCACTTCAGGGAAACTATTTGGACTTCTGGTTTGCTTCCCTGTGGAGGAGTTGGGTGAGCCTTAGCTGCTCTTTTTTGCATGGTGGGTGTGGAGATCATTGAAGCTGAAGAGTTCAAGGGCAGCAGCTGTACCTGCACTGAAATTGAGGATAGATATGCATATGAGAGAAGGCTACAGCCAAAAGTGTTTTGATGCTGCCTGTGGCAGGGACAGTGAGAAGGTGCTTTTTAAGGAGAGATTCATCTGGACCTGATGTGTGGCTAGTGTGGCCAGATTTGGTGCTTTGTCTGCAGAAGTCATCCTATAATGATAACAGCTGTCTTTGAGGTGCCTGCATTGCCTCTGACTTGTAAATATTTTGAAACTTTTATCGGTAATAGACAGCTGAAAATCAGCCATGTGAGCATGATTTGATTAGTTATTTGAAGAAATTGCCAGATCAGAGTAGACTGGGCTTTTAAAGAGGCTTAATACATTATCTGCAGATGGAAACAGAAGTTTAACACTGGACTGTCTAACAAGAGATGCAGAAATACCAAATGCTTCACCAAAGCTGAAATCCCTTTGTTTGTAACCAAACTGAAGTTCCTTGGGACTTGCTGGTCTTACCTGCAGTTCTGGCACAAGCACTTGCTATAGGTGGTATCACCTAAAAAAAAAAAGCTCATGTAACTTGGTCTGCCTTCCCTTTCTGAGCCAAGGCTTTAATTCAGGCGTGGATAAAGCAAGGAATTTGATCAGGCTCCTAATGTCGGCCACACTTTGAATGAAGTGAAATGGAGTAGAGCAGAGTTACAGAACACAAGGTTTTTCTTGTGAAATCTGAAGTGTTTGGCAGGTGTCTGAAAATCAGTGAATAGTCCCCATCAGACTGTGTACTCTGGTTCAGCTCATTGTTGTTAGCCTTGTGCAATGACCTTGCTGTGTGGATGATAGAGAAGAATTTTACTTTTTTTCCTGTGGTCCTGTCAGTTGATTCCCTCAGCATCTCTTAATCTTGGATGTTTATGGCTTGAGATAAGGTATGTGTTGAGTTGCATTTAATCCTGAATTAGGTCTATACTTGATCTAGCAAAGGAGGAAAAGTTTTGTTGTGCTGGAACCCTTCTCAAAAGGTTATGGGGTTTTCTTAAAATAAAAAGGATGGGAAGGGAAAGGAGAATAATAGTGACTGAAACCACTTAACCATCTAATGTTTGCCTACTGCAGCATTAACTTTATTTCACATCTTTTTGCAGGAGTGGAAGAGGAAGGAAAGCAAAGAGGAAGTTGGTTGTACAATTTTAGTTAAACTAGGTTGTCACTTAAACTGGTTTGTGTTACAAAGCTAAGGTTGTGTGTGGTGGGGGGAGTTAAGTGCTTAGTTTTATCCAATGTTCATAGGAGTCTTAGAGTTGCAGTCTCTGGAAAAATCTAGGCTTGAATTGCCACTGTCTTGATGGAGTGAGACTGAGTTGAATGTGCAGCAGGACCTGGAGAGTTGGCACTTTGAGCTAATTTTAAACTATTTGTCACCACCTGACAATGCTGTGAGGTATCATGAACAAAAGCAGCAGTTAAAATTTTGTTCTGGATGCATTTAGCACTTGTTGCTGTGCACCTTCCCATCTTCCTTCCAGACAGTTCTTAGTACAGTTTTTCTTTTTTTTTCCCAGCAGTTTGGTTTGTTTGCAGAACATTGAACAAACCTCAGGTAATCTAAAAGGAACTAAAAGCTTGCCCTGCTGTGAATGGAGTTTTAGGTGGGGAGGTGATCTCCATGAGGTGGTCATCCCATGATCTCCTGTGCTGTGCCTCAGCCCATGACTTGCCTGCCATTCAGCTTAGCTGGCTGAACCTTTGCTGTTTATGCCTGTTTAAGAAGTTAATCTTTCTGAAAGGCGCTGAGCTGCTTGGCATGGTGTGGTTGCCTCAGCTACAGGGGTGTAAACCAGTAATGTTGCTGCTGTCTATTTGCATGGGGAATTACAAGAACCTGGGATACCTTTTGAGACTTGGAACAATCATTTGAATACTGGCTTGGAGATGGCTTCTGCACATTTACATAATGAAACAAATGTTCAAGCCATTGCAATGCAGTGAAAAATCTGATTGCAGCCCTTGTATATCAGCTGACCTTGATCTAACAAACCAATTTTGCTTCATCTGTTTTTTTAATTAAACATATACTTAAAAGAATAAGTTACTGGCATTTAGTCAAAGCATCTCTGTAGCCTGACAGTGGTTCTATGTACTGAACAGGTTGAAAAGCTTTGCCATTGCACAGGTTGATGTTTTACATTAAATGCATAAAAGCCAAAGAAAGTGTTTAATATAAGAACTATAGAGCACACTTATTGGTAGTCCTGTGACTTGATTGCATCTATGTGTCCTAAACTTAGGTTCATGTTGCACCATGGGATATTGAAGTGCCTCTCACTTGGGGACTCTGGAGTGGCATTTATCAATGTGGCCTTGTAAGACAAAGCTGATGTCTGCTCTAACCTGTCTCTCCCCAGTGAAATCACGGATATGTCTGGTGTTCCATTCAGCTGGTGTATTTACAGAGCTGAATTGGACTTCGGTGGAAGAGAGGAGTCTGGCTATTGGATGATCTTCCTCCCTTGCAGAAGCACTGCTGTGCTCTGCAGCTTTTGCTGCTTGCCATCTCTCCCAGCCTGTTTCTGTGCCCTGGGGAAAGGTGTGAACAAGGTGTCTGACGTCTTGAGGCTGGAGAGTGTGTTGGGAGATGGCTGGTGTAATTCAATGACTTTTCTATCTTAATGTAGAGTGTTGGAGCTTGTCCTGGTTTGACCAGAAGCTAAGGTCAAAAGAACAATCTTTTGAGAGGATTTTGCTACAATACCCCCTCTTCCCAAAATGGGAACAGCAATAAACAAAAACAAAACCACTAGGCACACAGACAGTGAATTTCTAAGAATAGCTTTATCTAAATTTAAATGGTACAACAATATGAAAGAGATCAGCAATAAAGAAAGATAAGGTGGTTAGTTCAAAGATGGCTTTCGGCCCTTTCTCCCTTCTAATCACTCAATGTCTGTCCTGCCGGCACAATGTCGGCAGGTTTCAAATCAAAACACCTCCTCCTTTCTTCCAATCAATCACCTCCCCTACAGTATAGCCTTCTCTCTCATACTGCAGAGATGCCAAAAACTGTACATAACACTGTGGAGCAAGACGACACATCATGGACCACAATCTGGGCGTAGCCTCAACTTCATCAGGGTCTACTGTGTCTAGCTTAGGATTCTTGAAAAGGATTTCAAGGATAGCCAT